>NW_004624870.1:480283-565751 GCF_000247695.1 Heterocephalus glaber
GAGGGGGAGGGGGAGGGGGAGGAAGAAGAAGAGGAGGAGAGAGAAAAACTGTTTTGCTGAGGGCTTTTATTGCCTTCTGGTTCTGGACTCTCAGTGTTGCATATATGGCGAAATGGTTTTATCAAACCCGGGAGGTAGTGACCTGGTTTCTCTAGGAATTGCCTCACATTCTGGAATGCGATTTTTGTCATCTGGAGCCTTCCCCAAGCCAGAGCTGTCTGAAGTACTAATCTTTTATTAGTTGTTGACCTAATCTAGAAATCCGTTCCCATCGCTCATTCGCCCCTACCCTGTCCCTCATTCTCCTCACCAGTCACTCCACCCCACCCCGCAACCCACCCAGGTTGAAAGTTCAGGATGTGATGTTATCCTGGTCTGCAGATGCCAAGACGTCGCCAGGAGCCACTCTGCGAGGCCACGTGCTTGTCCCCCTGAGGAAGAGGAAGAGGTCCCCGCGCTGGGTTTTGTTCCAATGGTCTGCTCAGCCGGCGATGCCCGCTTCCCCCAAGGCTGCCCCTCATTAGCATGAGCGGGGGTGGGGGTGTGGAGCGGGGCTGGGGGGAGAGAAAGGCAGCCAAAGCCGGGCTCCGTTTTCGAGCCTGGGAGCCCTGTCTATGAAAATGACAGCTAGAGCCTTCTGGCTGCTCTGTTTGATCGTGGCATCCTCCCCCGAAGCCCCGGTGGCGGAGAGAAAAGGTAAGATCGCCGAAATGCAGAGCCCCAGGAGGAGCAGGAACCCGACGGGGAAGTGGGGCGAGGGCGCAGCGAAGCGCAGGACCGGGAAGGGGTCAGAGCCTTCAAGGAGGGAGCCTCCAGGTCTGTGTGCGTGTTCGAGAGGAGCGGGACGGGTCCCCAAGACTTTGTCTCTTGGCAGCCTTTTCCGAAAGAAGCCAGTTCAGCTACTGAAACGATCCCGGGCGAGCCAGGCAGGCTGGAGAAAACTTTGCATGTTAAGTAGCTGCTCCATCCCAGAGGAGGGAAAGTGTCAAAAGGGGTCGCGGCGCGCCTTTCGGGAGCTGTGCCCCGCCCGGGCTCGCGGGACACAGGGGGAGGCGGGGGCCTGGAACGCGGGGTCCTCCCTGCCTGGTCGGGGCCCGCGGGTGGGCAGCCCGCTGGGTGCCCCCGGAGGGCCGGGGCCAGGCCAAGGCGAACGGAGATCCGGCAGCCCCGGGCACTTCTGCCCTGTCCCGTCTCCGCAGCCCCAACAGCCCTGGACACCTGAGCCAAGATCCGTCCTGAAGACCCACACACATTTCATGCCTGAAATGAAATTCCATTACTGAGGGAATGAAGAAATCAGGGGCTCTCTGCATGATCATGTTTTTGTTTTGCTTTTATTTGGATGTTCTGTTCGCTTCACTATCTTTGGGAAAAATAGCTTCCGCACCTCACTGGCCATTTACTTTGGGTTATTTTTCCGCATGGAAATGGAATGACTTCAGTGGCATTTAACCCAAGTATCAGACCATCTTCCCCATGACAACAGATGGTGTTATCAATGGGGAAGCAGTTGCGAGGTCAACAGTTGACAGGCAGGAATTGGATCGCCACCAGCTCTTTCCTCAGCTGTGGGGGGCACACCCGTTTACCATAGTGAGACTCAACGGCTTTGCCAAAACATGAACTCCAACCAGCTATTACTGCTGGGTGGACGCTGATTTTAAAGGAGATTATCAATTTGGCAACAACATAAATAGTTGCCAGAGCTGCAAAGAGGCCGGCCAAGCTCCTTCATGCAAGGGGGTAAAGAAAGACGTTCCCCGAATTCTTGTGCCTGATTGGAGGGCTCTGGGAGTCAGGCAAGTGGAGAGCTTATATTGTGTAACTGGGCATGGAAAGCTGCCCAGTTTCCAAGTTGGCTGAAGTTTGCTCACTAACCTATCTGCAGAGTTGGGAAAAATCATTAATGATTTCGAAAATACGTCTTCATGCCGCATCATTCAGGAGTTTTTCTCCACCATCTGATGGGGGAAAAAATGGAAGTAATGTGTGCTTTTATACTTAACCAGGGCCCTGTGCCTCCTGGGCAAACTTTAAAAAACCCTTTTAAGCTGTGGTTTAGCAGTAAGTGGTGTCCAAGAAGCCAGATAAAAATCCACTCACTAATGCTCGATTCTGCAGACCAAGATGACAGTGTAAACACGGATGGGAAAACCAAATAGTTCTGTTGTCAGGGGCGCTTAAACAATTAGGAGAACCTGTAATATGAGACTTTTCCCCCGGGGCATGCTCTTGGTACTTTCTCAACAAACTGTAAATAGCAAAAAGGCGAATGTTTATATATACACATATATATGTTTATATCTAAGTGTATATATGTATTAAAAGAAGGGCAAGAAGATTGTTATTGAACCAATGTCATCAGAAATTTGAATTCTGGAATAAATAGGGGCTGTAATCTGAAAAGGTAGATTTGAAAAGGTTCCTTAACAAGATAAAATGTTTCTATCAGGCCTGATTCCCCATTTGGTGAGCAGACTTTTCTCAGCTGGTCCCCTTCGGAGGGCAAGACAGTCGTCCCTGGAGGGCGAGGACACGCGCCTCTCCCACACCACAGGGGCGGCCTCCTGGCCTCCCTGCCGCCCCTTTTGCAGGTGTTTGTTAAAACCCCCGGTCCCCATCTCCTGTCCCCTCACAGAGCCCTTTCTTCTTTCCCCCACGGGCCTCCCGTCAAGTCCCGGCCTCCGCCTTCTCTCCGCAGCTCTGCCGCCACACAGCAGAAAGCCCGACGCCCGCGGCGAAGCGAGCGAGGATTCACCCGGGCCCCGGGCGCAGCCGCTCTCCGAGGCCCCGCGACGGCTGCGCGCGGCAGACGTCGCCCTCCGCGCCTGGCCTGACCCGCGGCGCCGGAAGCCCCCGCCGCCCGCCGAGAACCGCGCCGGCTTCCGGGAGGCCGCGCTCGCGCTCGCTGGGGCGCTGGGCCCGCGCCTCGCTCAGGCCGAGAATCGCGCGTCGCCGCGGCGCGAGCCCGCGCCTGAGGACTCCCCGCGGCGCGCGCGCGCCCGGGTCCTGCGTTTCCCGGCCGCGCGGCCCCCCGCGCGCGTCACCGAGGCTCCCTCGAGCCCCGCGCACCCCAACCGGCCGCGCGCCGCCGCCCTGCCTCCTGAGTCGGCGCCCGGGCCGCCGCCGAGCGAAGCCGACCCCGGCGCCGAGCCCTGCGCGTGCGCCAGCTGGGCTGACCTGGAAGAGCGCGACTCGTGGTGCGAGAGTGAATTCGGTGAGTCCGTGCCGGGCCCGAGGCGAGCCTGTCCGAGCCCCGGAGAAACCCGTCCGCTGGATGTGAGGGGCCCCGGGCCTTTGGGGTGCTCTGTGATTTGCTCAGTCCACGGGAGAGTGAGAGAGGAAGTCAGTGTGATGCTCTTCTCCAAACCTGTGTTTTGAAAGCAGCCGTGAACGGAATCGTGCACGACGTGGACGTGCTTGGCGCCGGGATACGGCTGGTGACCCTGCTGGTGGACCGCTCCGGGCTGTATAAGATGAGTCGTCTCTACATCACTCCGGACGGGTTCTTCTTCCGAGTCTACATACTAGCCCTGGACTCCTCCAGCTGCAATAAGCCCTGTCCAGAATTTAAACCCGGTAATGAAACTGATCTGAATAACCTCTTCTTGAATTACATCATTATTTATAACCTGGGTGGCAGAGCCCAGCTTCTGTTGATCACCACGGCACCTTTTTGGGGTGTTCTGTACCAAACAGGATTCAGAGCACAGGTATCCCAGCCCCTCTGTGATTGAAGCACTGCCCCCTCCCCAAGGTGAGATTGGCAGGGATTGGCACACAGGCGCTCAGCATGTTAAGTGGAGTGCATGCTCGCACACCCTTGCCAGAGCGATACTTCAGGGATTCTGTACAGAAATCGAGTTGAGAAGCCTTTTTTTTTTTTTTTTGGCGCGTGTGAGAGGTTGTGAATATCTGCTCCCACTCTTCTAGAGATCTGCTCTGTTCCCTTGCGATTAGGACCTATATTTGATAATGCTGGCTATTTACAGGTGGACTTTCTACCTGTTGCCTGTAGGTTGTTTCAGTATGTGTAGCAAGATGAGATTCGAGTTCAGGCATTTCTGAAAGGTCTTACGTATTTAGTGTTTCGTGGCATTTCAATGACACTATTATTTTTGGTTACTTTGTTCAGGCAGCAGGTACATTGTGATGGGCCACATCTACCACAAGAGACGCCAGCTACCCACAGCTCTGCTCCAGGTCCTGAGAGGGCGCCTGCGGCCAGGAGATGGACTGGTCAGGAGCAGCAGCAGCTATGTCAAAAGGTTTAACAGGAAAAGAGACCGGCGGGTTCAAGGTGCAGTTCACACCCAGTGCACTTGAAACATTCCATCCTGGCAGTGGAGGCTCTCGAGACTTGGAATTCAGCAACAAGACCAGAGGGTTTATCTTCATGTAATGGGGTTTTCCTTTAAAACTGGGCCCACAGCTCCTTTATGAACAACGTGTACAATTCCAACTCTAATTTTGAAGTCATCACTTTTTTTTGGTACCGGGATCAAACTCAGGACCTTGTGCTTGTGAGGCAGGGGGCGGAACCAGTGAGCTAAATCCCCGGCCCTACAAGATGCTTCTTAAATGGCATGCTCCTGAGCTCGGTGGCAAAGTTACTCAACTGTAGTGCCAGACAGTGACTCACGAAGCTCAGATACTTGACCTGTCCAGTGAACAGATCACTGCTTCACATTAAATTTTTAAATTATTTTAATTTAATACATTCTTCAGTAGAAATAGTTCACAAATTTTTTTTAATTTATACAACTTTGAAAAGTTTATATCAGGATCAAATTTTATATTTAAACCATCACATTTTAAATTCCATACATAATAAGCACACTAGTCAAAAGATATTTATGTACGAAATGTCATTTAGATCAAACACTAAGGTCAGAGCCCAGGACAAGTATTAAAATTTTACATTTAGAGAACTAAAGGGTTTAAGTCAAACAAAAGATTTTTCAAAGTCAAGTATTCGTGATGTACCAAAATGTAAGATATATTTTAATTCCTTCCTGCTTCTAATAACTTGTGTGTTGACTCAGTTTATTTCAATGCTACATATATTCTGGGTGTATCTGATGTCATTTTTCTATTAAGACCAAGTATCATGTATTTGTAAAGCAGTAAATCTTGCCTTGAAATAAGATCTTCAATGCACCTGTTTTTTTCAGCCTCACTGAACCTAAAGGTTTGAGAAAAAACTTTTCTCAAACATACTCCCAAAATCCTAGTACCAGTATCCATCAGTGACAGCTCACAAGCAAAGTGATTTTCAAATGTTCTTGGTTTGAAAAAGGGTTAATCTCTAGCTCAATTTAAATTATTTCATACTTGAGTTCACAAAGATGTAACAATTTTTCAGGTCAAGTTGTACTTCAGTTAACTTGTTTTTGTTTTAGTATTTTTAGTACTGGGGATCAAACTCAGGACCTTGCTCTTGTGGAGCAGGTGCGGTGCCACTGAGCTAAATCCCCAGCCCTGTACTTCAGTTAATTTGAACTGCCATGAACAGAGACACCAAGAATTTGTGATTACTGCCAAAAGACAGTAAGCAGCCCATTTTAGTGTCAAGGTGAGGTGCTCTGGGAGTTCACAATGTGTCTGTCTTTAGTTACAAATGGAACACAGAGCGTTATGTATCTAAGGACATTAAGGGTAGAACGCAAGAACTGACAGGGAAGCAAGTGACAACAGGATAAGACATAATGTGATACTATTTCCTCTTTTGCCTCAAACATGGGGTGTGGAGGTAAAGTTGAGAAGTGCTGACTATTCTTTGGTAAACCATTACTACAGGACTGAGATAATGTTCCAGAAATGAATTTTGCCTAAATTTATTTTAAAAATTTACCAGTAATCTCAGCTACAAGGGAAGCTGAGGCAGGAGGATTCCAAGTTCAAGGCCAGTCTGGGCAACTTACCAAGATCTCTTTCAAAATAAAAAGGGTTGTGGCCAGGGATTTAGCTCAGTGGTTTTGCTGCCTGCTGCACAAGCGCAAGGACCCGAGTTCGATCCCCAGTACAAAAAACAAAAAAATAAAAAAGGTTATGAATGTAGCTCAGTGGTTGAGTGCCTATCATGCTTGAGGTGCTGGGTCAGACCCCAGCAATGTTAAAAAAATTTTTTTTGGATAATCAACTGTGTTATTACATAAACTACTGGGATTAGAGTATGCAGCTAATAAAGAGCTTAGGAGTTTTCTTTTTTCCTTTTTAAGTATGGTCTTGCTATGTCACCCAACCTGTGCTCACACAAGCCTTCTACCTCAGCCTCCCAGAGTGCTGAGATTAGAGGTGTGCACCACCACATACAGCTAGGGTTGTTTTCTTAGCTGCCTTTTTTTTTTGGTACCCGAGATCGAACTCGGGACCTTGTGCTTGCAAGGCAAGCACCGGAACCACTGAGCTAAATCCCCAGCCCTTTTGTTTTTGTTTTGTTTTTTGGGCTTTTCTGGTACCAGGGATCAAACTCTGGACCTTGCACTTTCGAGGCAGGCGGAGGCACCACTGAGCTAAATCCCCAGCCCTAGAGTTGTTTTCTTTAAGACAAAATTAAGGCACAAACAGAGGCTTATGCTGGATTCCAGCACCCTGGGAGACTGAGGCAGGAGGATCCCTTAAATCGGAGCCAAGCTCGGAAAACTTAGTGACACACTCCTCAAAATTGAAACTAAAAAGGGCTGGGGATGTAACTCAGTGAAGGCCCTGGGTTCAACCCCCATTAACACAGACACACAAAAGTGAGGAGGGTTGGTTTTTAGCTCAGTGGAACCTCGCCTGCCTTGCAACCGCAGTGCCCAACCACAAGGTCCTGAGTTTGATCCCTGGCACAACAGAAAAAAAAAAAGATGCTCTGTTCAGATTTTTACCTTTTTTTTGTTTGTTTTGGTATTGGGGATCAAACTCAGGACCTTGCGCTTGCAAGGCAGGCAGTGGAACCGCTGAGCTAAATCCCTGGCCCTCTGGTCAGATTTTAAAGCATAAGGAATTATAAATGGGTCTAGTTTAAACACTTTCACATAAAGGTTGGACGTAGAATGGTTTGATAATAGTAATACTTATAGGGCTGGGGATTTAGCTCAGTGGTTTCGGTGCCTGCTGCACAGGCACAAGGACCCAAGTTCAATCCCTGGTACCAAAAAAAAAAAAAATAGTACTACTTATAAAAAATTTTGAGACAAAAAATACCAGAGTCCTGATATTTGTGATACTCAGAGGTCAAATGGTGAATACACATCCCACAAATACATGCAGGGCAATTTAAACAACTGCTGGGATAAAAATGAAGACCACCATAAAAATCCAGGTCTGCAAGGCAAGAACAGTAAGGCTCAATCGAGGCAGAGCAGGAGAGGCCTGGAGAAGTGAACAGGAGACAATGGAGAACAGACTGGTAATTTCAGGTTGGGCAAAACAAAGTAAAGGAATGGTTAAGAAACCTCATTTTCTTTTCGTTTTTTTGTGGGACCAGGGATCAAACTCAGGACCTTGTGCTTGTCAGGCAGGCATGGCACTACAGAGCTACATCCCCGGCCCAAGAAACCTCATTTTCAATATTCAGTCAGGACCTTAGATACAATCTTTAATTCTACGGAATAGTTTAATGAGCAAATTCATTATAGTTTTGAATCCTTTTACTGATTTTCCTTAGCACATGGATGTGTGCTTTAAAGATGAGGCCTTTAGTGCTGATATGAACATATAACAATTCCTCAAAATACTTTGTTGCCTTGAAGAGCAATCCACTAGCATCCCACCTTCTCATTAAAGCTGTCCCTGTACTCAGTGATACCATTTGGTACCGTTCATATTTCTCCAGAATCATCTGGAAAGCACATGTATATAAAAACACTTAAACACTGATTTGCCACCTACAGTGCTTAGCCTCAATTTCAGTACATTCTACAACATGTAAAATACAAGTTGGATAAAGAAGGACTTGATCATTTTTAAAACACAGGTTATTTCTTTAGTTGAATTTGGTTCAAAATGGATCAAGTGGTGTGATCTGAGCAATATTTTTTGGTATCTCATTCTAAGTATCTAGAAGTCCATGCTTCAGACTATTTCAGATTATTAAAAGCATGCCTCAGCTAATCCTTTCTGTCAGAAGTGCCCAAAAGCCATTATTTTGCTCATGAGATATTACCATTCTCATTTTAAGGACTAGAAGCCTGAGACTTCTGGGGAAGAGCCTCAATTGCATGAAGACTGAATGCTCTAATGTACAGCTCTATCCAACTTGAGTCCGCAGGTGTGTGGAGATTTTAAAGGGTCCCACGTTGGCTCTGTAATGTCAGAAACACAACAAAGAAGCTAGGAGTTTGCCTAGTAGAAATGAATAGAAATAGGGAAAGAACTTTTATTTGTATATTCTAGAAGGTAGGTTACAAACAAGAGCACATCTCAAGGTCTAGCACTCCAGGCCACTTGTAGTATAAAAAGGTAATTAAATGTTTGCATTAGAAAATATTTCCAAAAGTTACACAATATTTTTAAAAACTTACTGCAGGTTAAATACAAATCCTGCAGAATTTGGCTAGGAAAAAAAGTCTTATCAATATTATGAAAATAGTTTTTATGATTTCAAGGATTGTGAACTTAGCCGATGAAGCATAACAAGCACTGAAAATACTTTTAGCCTAAGAAATCTATTTATGCAAGTTGAGTATATTTACAGGCCCAAAGACTGGAGGAGAAACATCCTGATGGTATCATGAATGTGCATTATACCACTTGGATTACTGAAAGCAAAATAGCTTAATACTTTACTGAATAGAAGCTTGTCAAAGGATACTAATAGAAAAGCAGCTTTTAAAATAAAAATGTTTTTCAAAAATTACTTCTGAAAGACTAAAGCTCTACGGTTGATAAAAACTATAAAATGTTTTTATGTATTTATATGGTGATAAAAATTGCAAAAAGCTTCATACCATTTAAATACACATATGAAATTAACATCTTCCTGGTCTCAGGATTTCCATAAAATTTATCGTTTGTACAATTTGACAATGCCAACAGCTTTAGAAAATAACCAACCAACCATTGTTTCATTAGAAACTGCACCAAATCCAATGTCAAAAACATTATTTTATTTTTCTAGGATGAAATGTCCTATTACGTACAAAAAGAATTTGCCACAATTTGTTAAAAACATAGCAATCTATTGCCTACTGGTAGGAAAGTTCTTGCCGCAACAACTTTTAAATGAGTAAGCCCATATAGATTTATATATATGAGTAAGTCATACAGAAATACTGTGATGTGATGAGATGCAGAATCATTTTATAATCCATTAAAATGTAGAATTTTTGCAGCAGCACAGTGCATACAATATGTAACATTTTTGTAACTAAAGGACAAAATAACCTGTATTTAACTTCCATTTTAATATTTTAAGCAAAAACTTTGTTTCCATATTGAGCAATTAGTCTCTTTAGTTTGTAAGCATAGGTTTAAGTGACATCTTTATGTACAAAAAGGAATGAGCTTCATTACATAAAATTAACCCAGACAGAAGAACCTATACACCTGAGCCTGTAATAAGAAAGAATTGGGAACTGTAGCAACATCTTTCTTTTTAGAAACTAAGGTCTGGGAAAGGTTTTGCATAGCAGGGCAACATTGAACAGAAGGAAACTTTTAAAAACAGTTAACTAGGTGAATTCCAGAACTTGGTAGGTCAAAGCTGATATGAATTAGTGCAAAATCTAGGAAAATTTTTGCAAAGCTGCAAAATCTAAGTGTGGCAGATTTCAGAGAAGCCATTGTTACAATGCAGAAAATACAATGCAGACAGAACACGGAAAGGAAAAACATGCAAAATACACCTTCCTGTGCTGTTTCCACTGTCTCCCCACTTATGCTACTGTTCCTTACATAGGACAAACTAACCCAACCAACAAAAAATTCACAGAGGATGAGATCATTTAAAAAATGCCCTTCATACAATTTCCGTAGCTGTCTGTAACTGTTCATTTGCCTGGAATCACAGAAAAGTACAAGCCAAGGCGATGTGCATTATGCCCTATTACCATCATCATCGGTTTGATCAATCGATCAACTGATCAAGTGATGCAACAGCATTAGCACCCCTGGAGATTTTCTCTGACATGGTAACAATGGACTGGGAATTACACAACAAAGGGCCACTACTGCCCTGGAAAATCTGGGTCTAATCAGATCCTTCTGCCTTTCAGCCCGGGAAACCCCTCCCTTTCCCCACAGAGGCTGACAGATAACCATTAGCGCACAAAGACACCTCCATCTGTGGGAGAAAAATTATCTCCATTTATTTTGTTTCATATACATCCATAGTTGAATTTTAATACAAAAAGAAAAAATTAGAATCTGACAAATGTTTACAAACAAGATTACCTTCAAATAGATTTTGTCATTTTAGCCTGGTGCAGAGGAAAAGACAACTGTACTGATATATTCAAGGCAACAGAGTCTGTACTCTAGGACCACTTAGCCCAACCTTTCTGCAAGCTTAATTTTTGTCTACCATGAACAATAAACTCATTGTTGATTCCCAGTTGTGTGTGTGTGCACATGTGTACATAGCAGCTCCTTTCATAGAAAGAAAAGACATCTAGAGGTCATCTTGTACTTTTACCTACAGGAATCATGATAAGATACAGGATGGATTACATGTAACTGAGGCTGGATTTTATAAGAAAAAATAATTAGCTGACAAATGAGGGCAGCAATAAAAAAGCGTCTTTTTTGCAACAATAAATAAATACAGTCAAAAG
The DNA here is from genome assembly GCF_000247695.1 of Heterocephalus glaber. The sequence goes on from NW_004624870.1 coordinate 491,044, forward strand.
TTTTCTGTGAGACTCTAAACCAGCTTCTTCACTGAAGAGCAGACGTGGCATTTCCATGGAGCTACACTTGACCCCATAGTATCTTTTTTTCTTGCTTTCTTTTTTTTTTCAATAAACAAAGTTTTCCCACTTCTGCCACAATAGTAAAACCATTTGATCTTGACAAGATAATGGTGTCGTTGACTTTGCTTTTCCCTTGTCCGTTGGACAAAATTGGCCAAGAATATATTTAGACGGTTATGACCAATAAAAACGAAGTTTAGGTCAAGTCTTGTCAGGATAACCTGACTAAAAACATCTGGCTCCTTAATTTAAAATAGTTCAGACAACCAGATTCTTGCTGTATTTTATGTTAACACGCTGAACTTTAAGAAGCTGTAGACTGCAGTTTGTTGTTATGAGACCTACAGAATACAGAAAAAAGGGAACAATTAAGCACCCTTCATTTTTGAAAACAATGATGCTTTATGTGGATGCCAAGGTCAGCCAGTCTGGGGGAAGCAGCCATATTCTTTCATTCATCCTTGGCAAGCAAATGTAAGAGAACAATTAAATTTTAAGCTTAAACTGTTAAACCTTTTCACTGTACACTAACATGATAGATCACTGGAAAAAAGCCAGTATTTAAAAAAAAATATATATATGTATTTGTCTGATGAAGAGTACAACATTCTTAACCAATGGGACAAATAGAGACATTTAAAAGAAGCATTACCATATTACCATTGAATAAAAGGTATGTGCCTGTTTATTTACATTGATTTGGGAAATATGAAGGGAAAAATTATATTAAAAGAGAAATAATTTTTTTTTTGGTACTGGGGATCGAACTCAGGTCCTTGCGTTTGCGCAGCAGACGGCGAAACCACTAAGCTAAATCCCCAGCCCGAGAAATAGTAATATTTTTAAAAGCACATTTTTCTATTAAAGCCCAAGAAAGTCTTTCTAGTTTCACAGTTTTATTCACAATTTTCATTAGTAAACCAAATTACTGTACAGTTATCAGGACTAAGTCAAAATACTTTATATTGTAGTAGTAGATAAATACAGTATTGCAAGAGTATACAATTTTTAAATACATTGCTCAACATGGCTGCTAGAATAAATTTTCTGCCAATATACATCTTTTTAACATTAAAAATTATATTAACCAATCTTATTTTGGAGGGGCAATTTTTAATTAGGTAACCACGTGGTACAATAAACAGTGACCTCAACATCCAGTTCTGATTCCAGTTAAAAATTCAGACTAAAGATATCACAATCTGTAAAAGAAAGAATATGGATGGTATAAATGATGAATCTTAACAAAGTACAGTAATGAAAATAATGTACAAACAATACTGGAGATCATAAATTAAAAATGAAATATGGCGGAGATAAATAAATCAAGTTTCAGCGACTGGCTATTTAATGTTTCATTCTGCCTTAAACCTGGAAATATCAGATATTCCCTAAAAAGGCAAGAGGGAGTTGCTTTTATATAACTCTCGACACTGCAATTTATTTAAGCACAATTGACTCAACTTCTCTGTTTATCTCCCATGTTCTTGGAATGAAACTCAAGTATATAAGAAGCTACATAAAATAGGTGGTAAGAAGTCCTAAGTGGCTTCTTTGGATGAGGGCATAGCATTGAGAGTGCTCAGCACACAAGAGGCCCTGTGTTCAATCCCCAGCAATGACCCCAGTCCCCAGAGCGTGAAGTGGCCAGTTTACTGCACTCACCCAGCGGCTAGGCCCCCACCTCCCTCCTCAAATTCCTTTGTTTTGCCACAAGCCCTAGGAATGACAGAGGGTTTCCTCTCTTTAATCAGCAGCTGCCACTCACCCTTGGCACAAATCAGAAAGTGCAAAGTGGCTCGCGATGAGAAAGTGTGCGCTTGTGTCTTTTTTCACTCAACCTGAAGTCCAGGAGCCCTGAGATCAAGTAATTTCATTTTCAGTTCTTTGGCTAGATTTCTTACACTGTCGTTTCTTGTTTTATCAATTTTAAGTTGTTAAAATCCTGGTGCGGCAAATGAAAACTGGGCTCATTTGACTATTTTCCCACCTCTCATTTTTGAGTCCAAGTTTTATTTCCTTATAACTTAAAATTATGTTTTTATGCTTTGTCTATAGGTTGATTCTAAAAACTGAAGATCAATGTTATTCTTTGTAACTATGTAAAATTTTTTTCTCCATACCACCTAAGAAGGAATTCATGTATACCTTTTAATTTTTTATGGAGTTTCTGTCTTTTCTGATCCCTTAAATTCTTTGGTTTAATCACTGTCTTATGCTTTTCTATCTTAAACAAATTATCTAATGTATGAATCATCCTGCCTTGGGAGAGCTTCAGGCTCCTATTCCAATTTGGACAACCTGCTGTGTAGGCCTGCTATACAAATGTAACCCCTGGTTAGAGCAATGCTCATTGCTTTTTGCTTCCTGGACCTACGGTCTTATTTCTCTATTTGCTTCCTTATTTTTGCTACAGTACATATCTTAAAGAGAACTTGCCAAGAAAGAATCCCCTTTCCTTACATTCAAAAAACTTAAGTGCCTCTACATTTGTTTGGCTTTACGCAAATAGAAAGCTGAGGAAAATTTTTTTCCTCAAACATTTGGGTTTATTCCTCTATAGTCTTTTTTTTTTTTTTATAATTACGGTTCACTTATTTTTTTGTCTTTTTTCGTGCAGGGGGTCGAACCTGGGACCTTGCGCTTGCGAGGCCGGCGCCGGAACCACTGAGCTAAATGCCTGCGCCCCTCTATAGTCTTTTAACATTCCATATTGTAGTAGAAAAGTCTGGCACCAGTCTAACTCTTAGTATTTTATAAGCTGTTTTGTCCTCTGCAGAAAAGCTTCATTATCCTTGGCATTGTGGAAATTCAACAGTGATGGATATAGGGTGGATGTTTTCCTAGTTGTCCACTTGGTTATCATGCTAATCAACTGTTCTCCTCTACTTCCCACAAGAATGTAAACTCCATACAGGAGAGGGACTTCATTTATTTATTGCTAAATTCCTACTGTCAGCACACAGCAGTTCTCAGTAATTATTTGCTGAATGAATTTGTTCTTTTGGACTTAAAGTATTATAAAGTATTGTGTCTCTCATTAGCTCAGGAAAATTTTCTTATATTATTATTATTTTTTGGTACCAGGGATCAAACTCGGGTCCTTGTGCTTGCTCATCACACTGTGAAATCACTGAGCTAAATCCCCAGCCCCTTATTATTATTTTTTTTAAGACAGGATCTCACTACGTACTCCAGGATAGCCTTGAACTCACTATGTGGCCCAGGCTGGTCTCGAACTCACAGCTAGGTTCCTGCCTTAGCCTCCCAAGTGCTGGGATTACAGGTGTGCACTACCACACCTGGCTTACATTCGTTTTGTGGTAATTTCCTGTCTTCTCCATTCTTTCCATTAAATGAATATAGGACACTAAAACATTTTTTCTTTCATAATTTTCATCTCCTTTTTTGTTCTTTACATTGGGAGAGTTATTTGATTTTAACAACTTTATGGTTTTTCCAATGATTCTTTCTTCTTCTCAGATTACTCTTTATTTCATGATATAGATGCAGTGTCTTCTAAATTTTCTCTCTGCACATGAGTTAAAAGATTTTAGGGAGAATTTGTTTTTTTTAAAAAAATCTATGTTTCTCTGGCATCTATTTTTCTGCTCTACTCTGATGTTACTCTTTCACACTGCAGGCTTTCCTTACAGGTCTGGCTGTGCCTGGGGGTCTGTTAACACTTAAAAAGTCACTCCACTACTACGGGTTCACCTTTTTGATTCCTTTATTAGTTCATTATTTTTAGAGGATTTTATTATGCTAAGTCCCTTTTCATTTTAAGTTTGACACCAAATGAATTAACATATAGGAGTTGCAGACACGGGAAACTTATTAAGAGGTTTGGTAAAGTTCCTCGGTTCTTGGTCATTAGCCTCCCTGCCTACTCTTCTTCCTTCCTTGACTATAGTTTTCTATTCCTTTACTGGCAAGGTAACTTCATATGTCACCTGGGATTGTGTTTCATTTTTATATTATGTAAACCAACTCTAAAATACAGTTCTTGGTAACTATCTTGCTATAGGAGAAAAAGACCAAATACCCCAAATATATTCCTTGGAGGGAGGAAATTTACTAGGTAGAATGTTGACTTCTTTGGCAGCCCAGCACTGGGGATTGTACCCAGGGCCTGCTACAGCCCAGTCAAGAGCTCCACCACTGAGCTACAACCCCAGCTGAGAACATTCATTCTTATACCTGGTATGGAATCCCTTAGGAGCTCACAGATGCCCAGGCCTCAGTCCAAGGTCTACCCAATCTGAATGCCTATGGATAACTGAACTCATGGGTTGGTGGACAGGGTATGGTGAGTAATGAATTTCAAGGTTAAAAAATGGTGGTGATTATCACAGAAAAGGAAACCAGGCTTCTGTGGGAAGAAAATCAAGGGCTTGAGGGGGCTGAGGTTCAGAAATGGAAGGGCACAAAGGTCACAGTAACTACATTCCATGCAAAGTTACTCAATATTTTTATGTCATCAGATGTTCAAGGAAAAGGCCTATGGATTTAAAGTCTAGCTTTGCCAGGCCGGGGATTTAGCTCAGTGGTTTCGCCGCCTGCTGCACAGGTGCAAGGACCCAAGTTTGATGCCCGATACCAAAAAAAACCCAAAAAAACCTCCAAAGAAATAAAGTCTAGCTTTGCCTACAGAACACATACACAGAAAAACAGACACTTTATGATTTCAAAGATAGAGCACACATAAATCAAGGTGCCTAAATCCCCCTCTTTCTGGTCTTCCCCTTTAGATGGTCATTCTACATTTCTCCACTCCCCTACAGGATGTAAACTGAAGGAGAGCAAGAGGTCTCACTGCTTGTATACACCACAGCACTTCCGACAGCACCTGGCCTTTGTGAGCATTCAATAGGTGCTCTCTGAATTTTTTCTGGTAGCAGGGATCAAACTCAGGACCTTGTGCTTTCGAGGCAGGCGGCAGAACCACTGAGCTAAATCCCTGACCTGCTCTCTGCATTTAAAAAAATGATTTTTGGGCCAGGGATTTAGCTCAGTGGTTCCGCTGCCTGCCTTCCAAGTGCAAGGACCCGAGTTCGATCCCTGGTACCAAAAAAAAAAAAGATTTTTGGGGCCGGGGATTTAGCTCAGTGGTTCCGGTGCCTGCCTCGCAAGCACAAGATTCCGAGTTCGATCCCTGGTACCAAAAAAAAAAGAAAAAAGATTTTTAATTCTAAGTAAAAGGCCAGGCAAAAACAGACCCAGTAATTTCTCATTTAGTGAGCCTCTCCACTGGTCCCTGTTAGTATATCATAATACCAGAGTGTTAAATTTATGGTTCAAATTTACCATATGCTGCATTGGCTGATTCCTCAGATAGGACAGTAAAAGTTTAAGAAGCGGAATTAATTCAGAACACTGAACACATCTGCTCACCTGCTAGCCTTGAATCCTTTCAATTTCTGTACAAAGAATGATTCAAGCACTTCTGCACACTGGTAAAAAGGTGAGTCACTTGGATTGTAGTAACGACAGTTATCAAAAATTTTGGTCATATCTGCCACAAATTCTGTCAGCTTTTCATAATATCGTCTTTGTACTCTTTCTTCCATGGTGGCAAGGTCTTAAAAACATAAAATGCAAAACATTTTCAAAGCTTTAATGTTTTCCAGTATAAATACATGCTGCAATTTTGACTATCTAGTATATTTAATTACAGTCCTGGAACCAAGCCCCTTTACTACTGGAGACTATTTTGTACTTCACAAAGAACATACTAGCACTTTTCCAACTTTTTTTTTTTCAGTACCAGGGATTGAACTCAGGACCTTGCACTTTCGAGGCAGGCATGGTGCCACTGAGCTAAATCCCCAGCCCCTTTCAACACTTTTTGATTAGGGTTCTAAAATATAAATCCAGGTTGCTATTAAAAAGATTCTTTTATTTTTAGTTTATTACACAGAACAGGTCTTCATTCAACTGGTTGGAAATAAAGGAAACCATGTAAATGGGATCTAGGCATATCTAATTATGCCACATTTTCACATGTAAACAAGCATAATGTATATACAAAGAGAAGGCGGAATCTAATTTATGAACAAAATTTCTGTACAGTGGTTTTACAACCCTCACAATAGACTTTAATAGAATCATTTTGCTTCTTTATCTATTCCCTACTTCTGGCCCCCTCTCCCAATGGGGTTTGAACCCAGGGAGCACTGAGCTATGTCTCCAGTCCTTTTTATTAATTTTGAGACAGGTTCTCACTAGCTCACCCAGACTAGCCCTGAACTTGCAATCTTCTTGCTTTAGCCTGCTGAGTAGTTGAGATTACAGACATGCACCACCATGCTAGCTCTATACTCAATTTTATTGTTTCTTGATATATGTGACAAGTGATACTAATCACCCATGGTAGAAATGATATAGTCTACTAAAAAAAAGTCAAGGAAAAATATTAAGAAGCTATGAATACAAATACTGGTGGGCTGGGAATTTAGCTCAGTGGTTCTGCTGCCTGTCTCACAAATGCAAGGTCCCGAGTTCAATCCCTGGTACCCAAAAAAACAAAAAACAAATACAAAAAACTGGCAAGTAACAGTACCAATAGGATACAGAAATAGTAAAAATCATTAGGGTGGCAGGCAGGTGTAATATTGTGAAATATATGCAGTCTGTATCCCATTTCCCAACACATAGCTCCCCCCAAGTCCTCTGAGAGGCATCTTCTGCATGCTGATGAGATGCTTGGTGGCTAGGATCCCTAGGTAGTTTCAAGGTGTGGAGGGGCTGGTTACCAGGAAGACCAGGGCATGATTAGAGGGCTAGAACCCTCTAGCTCTCAACCTTTGGGGTGGAGAAAAGGCTGTCCATCACCAATTGCCAGTGATTTAATTACTCATGCCTGATAGTGAAGCTTCAATAAAAACTGGATTCTAAGAGCATCCAGACAGCTGAGCTTGTGGAGTTCTTGCTGGACGCCATGCCCACAGAAGCCATGCAAGCTCTGCAGCCCTTCCCCACATGCTGTCCTAACAATCTTTTCATTTAATCCTTCTCTGTGTCCTCTGAATAGACTTATAACAAACTAGTAACCCTAAGTGTGTCCCTGAGTTCTGAGCCACTGCAGCAAAGGGAACCCAAGGAAGAGGTTTTGAGAATGCTGAGGTAACTGTTTTGTTAACAGGCCAGTGTTACAGTTTTTAATTTCCATTAATTTGGACACTGAAAAGTGTTTCTCTGACTTTGTATATCTTCACTAATTTGAATTTTGTTTTGGTACCAGGGATGGAACTCGGGTCCTTGCGCTTACGCAGCAGGTGTTGAAACCACTGAGCTAAATCCCCAGCGCACTAGTTTGAATTTTTTCAGTGGGAGTTTCCTATTCATGTACTTGGCTCACTTTTGTCTTGGGATACTCATATTACTGTCATTGTTATTTAAGGGCGATTTATGTTCTAACTATAATTTAAAGTTATGTGTGTATGGGGGGTGTTACTGGGGATGCAGCACAGGGGTGCTCTACCACCGAACTGTGTCTCCAGCCCTATTTGTTAAATAAATAAATAAGTTGGCCAGGCCAGGCTTGAACTTGTAATCATTCTGCCTCCGTCTTCCCAGTGTGGGATTACAGGTCTGTGCCACCTTGCCCAGCTAATTTAAGCTTTTACAGTGATTATTTTTGTTATACAGTAGTTAACAGTGGTAAATGTTACACCGTACACCTTGGTGATATCTACATTTGTACATCAAACGTATTACTTTTGAAATACTTTCAAAGATTAAAAAAAACTTCCCTTTAAAAGTGATAAACCCCAGTGTTATTTATTTACTTTTGCAATCCTGGGTCTTGAATCCAGGGCCTCACACTAAGCAAGAACTGTACCACTGGGCTATATACACAGCTCCCTCAGTGTTTTCTGAGTGCAGAAGAAAGGGTACAGATATATATGTACTACTAGCGGAAACTGGATCAGATTACTGAAGTATAATTTGAGAGTTTTTTTTAAAGCCAGAAATTCTAACTCTAGGAATTTTTTCTAAGCAAACAAACAAATGAAGGTAGATGCATGAACCAAAGATGAGCACTGTCATGTTGGCACTACTAGCAAAAACCACACAGAAATTTAAAAACTCTTTAATGGGGATGATTAAATAAAGTGTTCTAATTTTATTCAATTAAAAATGTTGCATAGCATGGTTAAGGCCCGCATTCCATCTGTAGCATACAAAACAAAACATAATATAGGTCTATAACACACCTCTGATATGAAAAAGTACTAAGTCTACCGTACTTATAAAACATGATATTTCAAATAAACTTATTTCCATTTATGAAATAAAAGCTACTGTTGTTCTTGATGGTTCCTTCATACCCCTAAAGAAAACTTCTGTTTTTAATCTATATCATTCCAGACATTTTCTATGCATTTTTTTTTTTTTTTGGTACCAGGGATCGAACTTGGGTCCTTGTGCTTGCGCAGCAGGGGGCAAAACCACTGAGCTAAATCCCCGGTCCCTCTATGCATTTTTAAACACTTTTACGTACCCTAACAAAATAAACAGTTGTCCACTGCTTAATACCTAGGTATTGTTCTGTCAGTTGCATTCTCTCCCATTTGTCTCACAATTCTATATTATCTTTATGTATGTACCTACATAGTACATACATGATGATGTTTACCTTTTTTTTTTTGGTACTGGGGATCAAACTCAGGACCCTGAGCTTGCGAGGCAGGCGTAGCACCACTGAGCTAAATCCCCGGCCCTACCTTGGCTTTAACAAAAGCAGGGAAAAAAAAAAAAGGAAAACAATCTAGTCAATTTTGGGGGCCAGGGATTTAGCTCAGTGGCACTGCACCTGTCTCACAAATGCAAGCTCGTGAGTTCAATCCCCACCCCACCCCCAAAAAAGTGAAGATCTATTCAATAACTAAACCATAAATAGCCACTGAAATCACTTTTTTGAAGATGACTGAAACACAGAAATATTTTCATTTACCAACCCATCTCAATTTTTAATATGCATATGAGAACAGCAAAAATCACAGCTGTCTCCATGGAAGTGGCTTCTTGATTCAGTGAATAAAAGGTTAAAGGTGCCTTTATTTTCTCATTATTTCCTAAATTTTCTACAATTGGATTATTTTTATCAGCACAATTTATTACTTTATTTTAACAAACAATCCCAGGTGCCTTCTAAAGAAGACTGCTAAGGGTCGGGGATTTATCTCAGTGATTTCGCTGCCTGCCTTGCAAGCGCAAGGTCTCGAGTCTGATCCCTGGTACCAAAAAAAAAAAAAGAGAGAGAGAAGAAGAAGATGATGAGGACTACACAAATCTGAAACATGTACAGTTTGTTTAGTCTTGGACATCAGGAGGATGGAGGTCCCATAATGACACTTTGATCAGTGATGGTCCCCATATAGGACAGGGTTCCAGAAGGCTGTCTCAGCTCACACTAGTAAGCTGTGTGCATCTACACTCATGATGCTCATGCAATGAGGACATCGCCTAACAATGCTGTTTCCAAAATGTAGCCTCACTGCCAAGAAACACTGGACTGTGTGATTTTTGGTTTTAACCAAAATCTCATTTATTTCCTCTTCGTGATTCCCCTTTTTAAGTTGCCATCAAACAAAAACCCTTCCCATCTAAAAACTGATAGCTTTTAAATAATTCCTTTTAGAGATATATTATCCTTAAATATAATCACTTAGAGCTGTTCATTTAGAAGTCCAATGCATTATCCATCGCACCATGGAGCCACCTATGTAACTGTTTAATACAATCAGTTCTAGCTGTAATTTTTTTTTTACCAACTTCTTCCTGGGAAATAAGTCTATATTTTCTTGGATCTCTACTGTGGATCCATTAATTTCACTCTCCTTCTGGAAAAGATGAGGAAGAGCTGACTGGGAAGGATGAGAAAGTTGGACAGAACCCAACTTATAGATTTCATGCATGCTTTTATATAGCTGCATAGTACTCCACTCACATCATTTGATGTAGCTACTGTATGGATAGCAATTTATTTCATTTCCAATGTTTTTGCAGTTATACATACTGTTGCAAATAATACGTACTTGTGCACATGTACATCCTAAGAAATTAAACTGCTGGGTTCAAGGGCATGCACATTCAAACGGTGATACTCCCGATTTACCTCTCATTGTGACAATACCAATTTATATTCCTACCAGCTGTGTTCTCGATATCCTCAGGATATATCAATTATATGGATGATAAATTATCTCTTCCTGAGACTGCTGAAAAAACTTCATATTCAACTCCAGTACTTACCCATGGGCTCCTTAATAACACCATAATAATCTGGTGCGTCATTAGGGTCTACTGGCTCAAGGAAAGGCCAGGCCATCTTATGAGCCTATAATAAAAACAAGTACCATTACTGTCAGGTGGAAATACTACGTCTATTTCAGTTCTCCACTGAGTTACCATATCAAGAAACTCTTAAATTCCAAGTCAGTTTTATATTTGAGAGGTGAAGTTTAAAAAAAAAATTTTTACTCTCATGTTTATTCTCTTGTGGAATGCTAGGTTTAGTATTACAATATGGTTGTCTAAGCTACTGAAATGTGACAAATGTCCATGCCAATGTCTAAGTGCTGCAAAACAGTGTTTAACTATAAAGACTTGAAATAAACACTTGTAATTGTATAGGTGAGTTCTGATGGTTTTTAAACTGATGCCTATGTGTATGCCAGCCACAAACCTTGGGGAAGTTTATTACCTGTACACTTATATACAAATATATCCCATATGTGTGTATGCACAAGGCATGTATTAATTTATATTTGAAAATTATAAAATTATATATACATACACATACATGTTTATCTGTACCCACCCTCACCACTGAGCTCACTTCTGTAGCACTAATGAGCTTCATGCCCAATTATTATTGCTGTTCTATATAACTCCATGGTTTTAGTGTCAAAATGATACACCTTTTTGGGTGCAGGATAGATGTTTGTGCATATAGATATGTGTATTTGTGCATGTTTGTGTTTATACAGGAACTGTTTCTCCCCTTTATGGTTCAGTCATGCATTATACCAATAAACAGTCTTTTCACAATAGTTTTGGAATTCTAAACCTACTTTTGGAAAACTGTGTTCACAGTTACAAAACATATATATGATCAAAACCTATTGAGTACATATGTTCTTTAAATCTGGCTATATCCTGGGCTGGGGATTTAGCTCAGTGGTACTGTGCCTACCTCGCAAGCACAAGTTCCTGAGTTCGATCCCCGGTACCAAAAAAAAAAAAATCTGACTATATCCTAGCCATTAGACAAATTCTTTTTTTTTTTTTTTTTTTTTTTGGTACTGGGGATCGAACTTGGGTTCTTGCGCTTGCGAGGCAGGCGGCAGAACCACTGAACTAAATCCCTGGCTCTATTAGACAAATTCTTAAAAAAGCAAAACACTCTTAATAAGATGTTACGGTAACCTTAACTATACCAGTACCTGTACTTAGAATAGTTGATATTATATTTTAAAAGTTGACAAAATGATGTTAAAGATTTTAAAAACACTACGCATCTGCATTAAATATATAAAGGTTTTCACTAAGGGTCTGGTTCAGTTCATTGTCTAACATTTTTATGTACCAAGATTGACTAATATCCTAGTCATTATTCTTAGTCTTTAAAGAGAGACAAAATTCTTTATACGAGATGATTTCTGCTCTAGTCATAGATCGCCTAAGTTGAGCTCACCCTATGATAACAGTTCTCTAAGGCTGGTCTGAAGACTGTGGGGTGAGAGGTGGAGCCCTAGCTTAAGAGTCATGAGAGCTACACTCTGTTCCTCCACAATGACCTGCCTCTGAGTGACACTGGCACCGTAATCACTTCTGTACAGCTGGGCAGGCAGGGTCAAAGTGTGGAATGGTTACCACCCTGGGTAATGTGGTAGTAGGAATGTGACTGTTAAACATTCAGCCATATATTCGAATTCTGATTCTCAGCTCTTCCAATTCTGTGATTTTGTTTTTTGGTTTTGGTACTGGGGATCAAACTTGGGACCTTGGGCTTGCCAGGCAAGCAGCAGAACCACTGAGCTAAATCCCCAGTCCCCAATTCTGTGATTTTGATTACAACAGGAGAAAAGTTGCAGCTGAGTGCTCCATACCAATTATTTCTCTAATACTCCCCAATCTTGCAAACCATGTGCACCTGTTTTTTATTTCTAACAAAGAAGGGAATAACTAGGATTTGATCAAACTGTCACCCAATCTATGGCCACGAGATAAAATCTTTTTTTTTTTTTTGAGATAACTTTTTTTGGGGGGTGGTGGGGGAGGGTACTGGGGGACTGAACTTGGGACCTTGTGCTTGTGAGGCAGGCAGTGGAACCACTGAGCTAAATCCCTGGGCTGAGATAAAATCTTTAGAAACAAAAGTTTAAATTCAAAAAAAACCTGAGTCCTTTAACTGAAAGTGTTAGATAAACAACAGATGAAGTAGTGTGTGGAAATGCTATATCTCATGCCACTGACATGTGAAGGGATGAAGTTTGTTAAGTCCTCCTCAAAAGCTGGAGTCAGCAAAGAACCAGATAACTCAAAGGGAAGTTCAAATCTTGGAGGTGTTTTCCAAAGCCAAGCAGGTTGATTTCACTTTCAAATGCCGCACAGTGGGTTCTCACCTGTAAGGAACGCAGCACCCTCTTCAAGCCCTCATAATCTTTCTCTGTCAGTGGTGTGAGCACTGTCATGGCATCCTCTGTCGACTGGCACTGTGGACAGACATACTCATCAATGAGCTCTGCCTCACTTTGCAAGATGCCAACGCAGCGCCCATGGTACCAATTCTGACACCGATCACAGCCAATATAAAATCTGTAAGATCCGAAACGAAAATGTGAATCCAACACAGATGAGATAACATCACTTATAATTTGCTTTAAATAAAACATGCAACTAAAAATTTGCTAAAGCTGGGATATAAAAGTTTTATTATTATGGTTGTTTTAATACTTTTAAGATTGGCATTCCAATGTGTTTAGTATTTCTGATGTTAGGAACAAGCAGTATAAGTTTACTAAGAGCACTGTGTGTGTATATATATATATTTTTGGTACCGGGGATTGAACTCGGGTCCTTGCGCTTGCACAGCAGGTGGCAAAACCACTGAGCTAAATCCCCGGCCCTGCACTGTGTATATGGAAAACCAATTTGAAGAAAAATGCAAAACATTTTAATTCATTTTAAAGCTCAAAACAAAATGAAGCCAAAAATCTTTCAACTAGTACCATATCAAATGGGAGTTCAAAATCCTATAAGCTAATAACAGTATCAGAGCTTGTACCAAAATTAGTGTTCTTCTAACCTACAATAAAGCACCAATTCAAACACTGATAAAGTCCAAACGAGTCAGGCTATTTTAATCTCATTAATTTCTATGTTAAAATATTCAAGAATCAAATCTACCATTAAACCACATTTCCCCCCAGTGCATCTCAAGCATTCACTATGAAGCAACATAAATTTTGAAGGGGAGGTAAAGAGGGAAAAAGAGAAAAAAATGGAAAGGAACTTGTAATGTAAGTGTATAATATATGCAGAAAAATATCTTTCTTTTTATTTTAAAATAACCAGTCAGAGCAATTTGGCTTCCTACATTATTAAATATGATGCTCTTATCAGAACTCACTGTGACTCATCATAAGGTGTTCTGCAGATACAGTACAATTCCTCACTGCTGCCCTCTTGTGCCCGTTTACAATCATTACAGATGTACACATCCATTTTCTTAGCCTCCTTTTCTGTGATGCCAACACATTCTCCATGATACCAGTTAGTACAAAGATCACAGCCAATATAGAACCTAAAAGTATTCACAATGAAAATGACAATGTGATTGTCATTTTGAGCTGCATGGTACTTAAATCTGTCTTTCCTGCCCTGATTCACTTTCTTACAGAGTAATTTTCTGCAATGAGTCAGCTACACATCCTAAATCCAACCATTCTACTCCTGGAAAACTACAGCATCTGACACTGTATCAAGTGTGGAAACATAAAGTCACTCACATCAATTTCAACAAATACACTGTTTAATGAAATATGGATCTTTAAAAATATACTAGAATTTGAAAAAATAAACAACACACTGATGGTGATGTCTTCCTAATGAATGTGTGCAAAACTATAACAGGCACAAAAACCAAAGCCAAAGAATCAAAGACTTACATCTGTCAAACCTATTCCACAGAAGCCATTTCAATATTAGGGCTATTTCTTAGATAGGTTTGAAAATGTATCTCACAATTTAAATTTGAAAACAAAGCAAAGCGCAAACACCAAGTAGAAGTTACACTACAAGAAACATGCAGGTCAGCCAGGTGCAGAAGATAAATGGTCAAAATATGATATGAAGAAGAAAACTAAGAAAAGTGCATGTAGTAATTCAACTTCTGCCAAGCTTTCTAAATAGAATTGGAATTTAATCTTATTAAGATCATCTCTCATAATGATTAAAACATGGGCCAATTTTTCAGTTAATAAAATGTGTGTAGACAATGTGGAAAGTAGACTGGTTAATTAACTAGAATCCTAAAGGAAATGCTTCAATTCAAAACCAGATATGCATGGTAGGGAGAACAATGTTAGGAGTTATCTAAAGCCCTGAAAGGTTCTGTAGTATCTAGCAAATATGAGTGTGTGATGGCAAGTAACCTCTACAGTACCAGCCAAGTGTGGGTGCATAACGGTAGCCAACCTAGAGGCTTTTGTAATACAGGCACCCTAAAGACAAAATCAGAAGTATCTCTGTAATGAATGTAGTGTATATCGAAAAGTGCTGATACACAATGCAAAGAAATGCCATGTCAGAGTCATAGCTAGAGTTAGTGTGAATCTCAAGGGAACCTGACTGGCTTTCAGACACTACTGGCATCTTGTTCTAACACATTTCTTGGTAGAACAGTGATGGTGAATATCTTAAGAGCTTTCAATAACAGCCAGCCAGCTGTAGCACGTGTGTCATAGATTTGCCACCACTGACACAGAAGAATGGAAGTGGTCCTCAAGCTACAGAGTGACCTGCATCACCAATGTGAGGGAATAATACATGGTCTTAAGCTTTAACTTATTACCAGAAACTTTTGTATTTCGACAACTGCCACACGCTATTTCCTGTGGGGACCTTCTGAGGTATTTTTGTATGTTGCCTCTTCAGGGTGGTGGGGTGTATGTCCTGGAAGTAAGTTCAGGACTTGTACTTAATTTCGAGTCGCTCTTACTAGATTCCCAAACTGGGCTGTTTAGGTATGAGAGATTACAAAATACTCCTAAACATACTAACTCCTTCCAACTAGAACAAGAAGTAAAAAAATCTGATATACTGAAATGTTAATAATGGTAAACTGAAAAATATGAAATATCTACAAATTAATGAGGCAATTTCAATACAATGAGAACAAGTACAGGTGTACTTCATTTTACAAAACTTTGGCATTCTAAAACAGTTCTGTGTGAAATTAATTTCTGTGATTTGAATGAATACTTTCAAAAGGTCAAAGAAGCCTTATCATGCAAAGAAATTCCACAAGCAGATCATTTTATGAAGAAGAGTAACTTTTGTTTGAGCAATCAGTATGTTTTGCTTAAAGTGAGGCACACCTGTAACAGACTAAGGGAAAAATCGGTTAATAGGGTTCCACTTTTTAAATTATGTGTAATTTTTAATGAGATAAGACAATGAAAAATGATGACGATGCCTAAATTGATCTGTGTTCAACAGACAGGTGAGCCTATCAACAAAAAGTTTTCATCTGGCACTTGCAAACAGACCATAATTTGGACAAGGCAGTGTCAATGTTGTCACTTAAATATCATTAGAGATCACAATTTTATTTTATGCATCAATCAGGCATTTGTTTAAGTAAACATTAGGCATTTCCAAATCTGAAAGATCATTAAAAAAAAAATCAACAGTATCAAACTTTTCAGTACTATAGAAAATATTTGGTTAATGATGGCTTTAAAAAGCTGGCCTACGTCTTGATGTTCAAAATAGAAGTTAAATACTTAGTTCAATGATAGTGATGACCTAAATAAATAAATAAAACTACATTTATGGACTGTCTTGAAAATCTTGTTTTAAAAAAAAAAAGAAAATCTTGTTTACATCACAAATACAATTGTCAAAAACAGTTTCCAGCTGCCACGCTTATCAAATATTTGAGTTTTGTAGTTGAAAAATGAGTAGAAGAAACACTTTTTTTTTGCATATTTCTTGCTTTTGTCGCCAAGAGTAGGAATGCTGACAAAAACATTAGGTTGCAGAACTTCAATACAAAAACACAAGAGCAAGCCCCGCCCCCAAAAAACCTATCAAACCACCTGGAACCAATCCAGTTTGAAGCCTCTTGCACCATACATATTCAGATAGATTCTAGGATCTAGAGATCCCAGAAAGGAAACTCTCAACTCTGGGCTTCAACAGTTAATATACCACCTTCTCCAGTCAGCATTACTGATTGACTTGGAGTTGATCCAGAGAAAACAGAAGAAAGCAAAAGAGCAACAGAAAGCTTGTTTTTGACAGAAAAGAATATAATGGAGGACATACAAGACTTGTGAATACATGAAATAGCAAATTTTACTTCACTGCTATCAAGATTAAAAAATATGAGATGCAAGACCAGAAATGAAACATTATTATCCTCACACTAGATTATTTTCATTATTATCATTATCAATATGCTCATTTTCGTCAAAAGTATCAATGTAACGCTAATCTTAAAAAAAAAATAAACTAGAGCTCAAAAAGATCTACTCACTTAGATTCATCATAAGGCGTTTTACAAATACAGTAAAGCTTTGTGTCCTTCTTAGTTTCTTTTGAGGTAGTAGAGATCATTTTCTTCTTCTTGGACTTTGAGCTGGCGTCTTTCTCCTCTTCTCGCTTCCTCTTCTGGGAAGCGGCAGGCAGCGGGGATGTGGGGAGGGCCGAGTGCTGCAGAGCAGGCGTGGAGGGGGGTGAAGGTGGAGTGGCTGGAGGGGGCACTGCTGTAGCCAGAGGGGGAGAGGGTGCTACTGCTGCACTGGCCTGTAGCACCTGCACCATGTCTTTTTCTTTCTTTATTTTCAGGTCTCTCTTCAACTCTTCCTGTTGTCAATTAAAGACAATACAAGAATTCTGTAAATGAATGAGCTGACCAGGGGCTTTTACATTACTCCCACTTGCCATAGCAGCTCCATGGTTCAGCCTGACGTGAGAGTCTTAGTAATTAATTCTACACCCGAGTTTTCCTGCTTGCTTCATCTTTGTGGTACTGGGGATTGAATCCATGCCCTCCTGCATGGTTGGCGAGTGCCCTACCACTGAGCTATATCCCCAAGCCCCAAATTTTCTTTAGCCCATTAAGACAATCAGAAATAGAAAATGAAGATTATACAATGAGAAAGCTGCTAGATGTCTTCAAAGGAGACCTGACTGAAAGATGAATGTGTCTATACAGAATGCGCCTTTCTGGCTTGCCCTTGTCCTGTCCTGGTGATTTCAGTAGTTGCTCAGGATGGGATTCCAAGTGTCCACACCTACCAGTTGCTTCCTTTGCCCCTCATTCTTGTCTTAAGGAAGACTGAACACAAACTCAACATAGGTTTCAAAATGCAGCTTGACTATCACAAAGCAGAATGAAAGACAGTTCCTATTATGTTTCTATGTTATGTTCCTACGTTCCTATGTCTAGATTTTAAGGGTTAGGAAGAGCTAGGTGGCAAAACAGTTTTCTCAATATAGGTTCTGAAATAAAACCCTGACTCTTTCATGTGAAATACCCTTTAGACACACTTTTGCTGCAAATTCTTGGAAATAACGACTAAAGCAAATTGTATTATCTCAGAGAAACCCACTGGGATTGACACCCATGAACAAACATGGTGCAAGCAAATAAAAATCTGAGACATTTATAAATTTCTACAATAATTTAAAATAACAAAAATACTTCAGATATATTTTCTTCATCACAATTATTTCCTTTCAAAATTATATATGGCTTGGGCCAGGGATTTAGCTCCGTGCCACCACGCCTGCCTCCCAAGTGCAAGGTCCTGAGTTTGATTCTCGGTGTGGAAAAAAATATTATATAAGGCTTAAGAATAATTTAAACAGGGCTGGGGATTTAGCTCAGTGGTTTCACCGCCTGCTGCGGAAGCGCAAGGACCAGAGTTCAATCCCCGGTGCCAAAAAAAAAAAAAAAAAAGAATAATTTAAACAGTCCACAAATTCTTTGAATTTTTTTTTTTTTAAATTTTGTGAGACAGGGTCTTGCTATGTAGTTCATCCTGACCTTAAAATTACTATGCAGCCCAGGCTGGCCTCAAACTCACAGCAATCCTCCTGCTTTAGCTTCGTGAGAGCTGGGATCACAGGCATTCACCACCATACCCAGCTGTCCTTTCAAGAGTTTTTACAGAAGCCTGAACTGATTTTTTTTGCCTCTTAAAAAATAAAAATTAGGGGTGGGGGAAAAGAAAAAAGGAAAAGGAATAAATACGAGAAAAGGAAAAAGTGGAAACAAAGTCTTTGCAAATAGGGAGGGCTGGAGGGGTTGAAGGGAGGGCAGGGGAATGGAGAAAAAATAAGAACCAAGACACATCATGTAAAGGTGCAAATTCCCAATGATGAATGTCATCATATTGCATACCTAAAATGTACCAATAAACTTAATAAAAAAAGAAATTAAAAAACAAAAAAGAAAAAAGCATACCTACAATCCCACCACTGTCATTGCTTTTTCCTCTGATTTTTAATTCATATATTTACACATCCTCAATCAAGTTGAATTTGTAACTTTGTTTGTTGGGATTTTAAATTTTTCTAAACCCAGGTATATTGTATTATTCCTGTAATCCCAGAACTTGGGGGTATCAGGAGTTCAAGACCAAAAAATAAAATTAAATGAAAAATAAATAAATAAATATCCCACTGATTTTTGGTGCTATACTGAATTGGAATAATTCTTTTAAAAATGGTGAACATTTGTTTTTGTTTTTTTTTTAAGGATTCTAGCTACTAAGAGGTTTAGCGAGAGGTGTCCCAAGTCTTATATTCTTACAATGGAACACCACATAAAAGTAGAGAAACAAAATCCTGATTCTTAAAAAGCAACATGTTGCTGGGGATTTAGCTCACTGGTTTTGGCGCCTGCTGGGCAAGCGCAAGGACCCAAGTTCGATCCCCAGTACCAGAAAAAAAAAAAAAAAAGCAACACGTTCACAACTTATTTTTCTGCCCCTGTTTTTGCTGTTATGGTAGTTTCACTTAAATTCTAGAGACACAATGAATCTTCCTAGTGAGAAAATGAATAATAAGAATAATTTAAATGAATATGTAGAGCTACAGGAATTTGACAGCTTCTAAAACAGAGATATTACGTATAAGTACATGGGAAAAGAAAAGAAAGAATAAAACAATTACAAGAATTTGTTACAGTCAAGACTCTGGCACTTAGAAAGTTAAAACCCCACATCACAAAAACTCGAAAACCCAAGCAAGCATGGTGGCACATGCCTGAAATCCCAGCACTCAGGAGGCTGAAGAAGGAGGATTGCTACAAATTTGAGGCCAGCCTGAACTACAAAGGGAGACCCCCTGTCTCAATACAACAAACAAACAAACAAACAAATAAACAAACCCACTCCAAAATTCTAACAAACGGACAGGTGTGGTGGTGCACACCTGTAATCCCAGCATTCTGGGAGAAGGCAGGAAGAATACAAGTTTAAGCCCAGACTGGGCAAATGAATGACTTAAAAGGGCTGATAATAGAGCTGAGTATAAAGGCCCTGGGTTCACTGAAATTACCAGGAAAAAAAAAAAACTAACAAAGAAACACAAATGGTCCTGGTTTAATGAGTCTACTTTCTCTGTCTAGAGTCTAGAGCACTGGTGGCAAAGCTATGGCATGCACACCACAGCAGGCTGTTTGTATCACTGAAAGCTCTAAAAGGTTTGTCATTACTGTTCTAGACAGTCTTGTGAGAAGATAAGCAATGTGACTAACTCAAGAGCCCTTCTTTACTGAAAAAGAGGCTGAATTTCTTCCTAGGGAAGGAAGTAAATCTTGAGTTTCATTTTCCTAATTTATGTTATATGTTTACAATGTCATAAGATGGAGTTTAGAAACATCAAAGAGGTCAAGATAGTGTCGTGGTGCACACACTTTGATACTCCTTACTCCTGTAAAAACATACCAACAATAGTAAAATATGAAAAAGAACAGCTGGGCGTGGTGGGGCATGCCTGTAATCGCAGCACTGGGGAGGCTGAGGAAGGAGGATTGCTGTGAGTTCAGGCCAGCCTGTACATAGTGAGACCATGTCCCCAAAAAAAGAGCGAAGTGCAAGGCACAGGCATGCTTGAGTAAGACATAAATATAGGCCCCGGAATAGGAATATAAACTGAGCAATACTAAAACTGCAGGCCTTACTTACACTCCATATTCAGAACTAGGAAGTGGTAGCCAAACTACAGCACTGAGAGTTCTTCAGGATAAAGGGCACTGAACGTGATTTGTATCAGCTGGGTGTTGACAGCTGGCTTTCTGCTAGAAGGTAAGAGTTGACTGGGCTAACTGGGCTTCAAAAAAGGAAGCAAAAGCAAAACTTTTCACTCAAAATAAGTTTGCAAAACCAAGTGTCAAAAAATGAGAACATGCTGCCACCTACCTCAAAAGCGCAAGGTCCCGAGTTCAATCACCATACCAAAAAAAAAAAAAAAAAAAGAGAACATGGAATGTAAAAAAAGATAAAAAGGCCAGAGATTTAGCTCAGTGGCTCCAGCACCTGCCTTGTAAGTGCAGGGTCCTGAGTTCGATCCCTGGTACCAAAAAACAACAACAACAAAAAAAACCCAAACCAAAACAAAACAAAATGAATTCATTACAGAAGAAATTAATTTCAAATATGACAAAAAATTGTAATAAAGGTGATATAGTTAAAGAGCTAAATGAAGGAGTAAGTTCTATTAAAAAGTGAACAAGAACTTATTTTATCAAAAACAAGCATATGGTAAAGGCAGAGGGCTACAGAAGACGGAGTACTATATTTAGGAGAGTGTAACTTTTCTGTACATACTATACTGGCAGCTTATAGACTTACGAAATTTACATCTAAATACAGAATGACCTATTGTCAATAACAATAGGTCAATATGGTTCATCAATTTGAAAAAAGTGACACAGTAATGCAAGCTATTCATAATAGGAAAACCTGTGTGAATGGGAAGTATATGAGGGTACTGGACCTCTGCACTTGTTTTTCTATAAACAGAACTGCTCTATAAATAAAGCCTATTTAAAAAGAAAGACAAGCAAAAATAATGTAAGAGTAGATAAAGAATCAATCTCAAGGGCTGGGAATTTAGCTCAGTGGCACCGCGCCTACCTTGGAAGCGCAAGGTTCTGAGTTCAATCCATGGTACCACAAAAAAAAAAAAAGACTCAAATCTCATAACCTTATAAACAGAAAGTAAAATCATTATAATTTAAAACTGGGGTGGTGGTGGCAATAGGGTCTAAACCCAGGGCCTTTACACTGAGCTACATCGCCAATACTGTTGCTCATTAAAAAAAAATTTTTTTTTTGAGACAGGATTTTGCTATGTAGTTCAGGCTAACCTTGAACTCACCATGTAGTCCAGACCGGTCTCCAACTTGTGGTGATCCTCCTGCCTCAGCATCCCAGAGAGCTGGGATTTAAATTTTATTCTTAAAATATGCCAGTTGATAGGTATTTGAAAGTTATCTTTCAAAGCAAATTAGCTTATTAACATATTAATTCTACCAGTTAATGTTGAACATTTTAATTTAAAAATTTTCATCCTCATTAGATTCTATTTCTATATAAAATGTCTAACATGAATACATTAAAAATAAAAAAATATAGTTTAAAATTATCTAAGAATGATAAGATAATGAAAAATATTATGGTGGAATTACCTTTTTTTGCATAGTACAGGGAACTGAGAGCCCAGGGTCTCTGCCCTGAGCCGCACTCCCAGTCTTGTCAGAATCAAACTGAGCTCATCTTGCCGTACTCAGTCCCCACAGTGCTGAGACAACAAGCATGTACCAAGGTGCCCAGCTTTACATTATTTTTATGTGTTGGTCAAAAAAGCTTCTTTGAAGAACATTTCAATGTATACAACTGGTTTGTTTATATATAAAGGTTGAAACTGCAAATATTTCCCTACTTTGTGCAGACTGGGGAGTAGGAATAGTGTGAGGTACCTTAAATGTCAAATAAATACTTGTTGAATGAACTGACAGGACACACCACACTATATGTACATTTTTTTGGGGGTACAGGGGATTGAACTTGGGACCTTTCACTTGCAAGGCAGCAGGCAGCACCACTGAGCTAAATCTCTGGCCCTATATATACTATTCAACAGCCTACTTTTATTTGTTTGAGCATTTGTCTTTGAGGATTTCTCCCAAATAAGTTAAAGCCAAACACTATCCACACTGTTTTGGAAAGTGGAAGTCCATTTTGTGGAGACTTCATGTATGTCACTCAGTGGCTCTCAGCCGGGCATGGCACTGGCACCTCCTAGAGCAGTGGTGATGGACCTGTGGCACATGTGTCACAGCGGGCTGTTTATATCACTGGAAAGACTAAAACGTTCACCAACACAGTCCTAGAGACTGGGAATATTTGTAGACAGTAAGAGACTATCCGTTTGTGTGTGTGAGTTAAAATGAACAGGCTGTTACTGGAATTTGGTACCCAGAGCCAAAGAGCTCCTGTTGAAAAAAGTTCCAATCTCCACTTTGTCAACTTGAGGCTGATTCTAAATTTTTGGTATCATTAGTACTTTAGTGAATGCCCTTATTGAATTAGCTTGCCTCATTATTTTAATTTCTAGAAGTGAAATTACAGAGCAAACAGTGTCCACATTTTAGTTTTCTAAAACATGAAAAATACACACTGATGAAATGTTCTCTAGAACCACACTGTATTATCTGCTAAAACTGATGTTTTAGCATGATATGGTGGTGCTCACTTGTAATGCCAGCACTCTGGGAGGCTGAGGCAGGAAGACTGCAAGTTTGAGTCCTGCCTGGGCAACATAGTGAGACCTCAAAATAAAAAAGGGCTGGATATGTAGCTTAGTGTGAAGGCCCTGGATTCAACTGTACTGACCAAAAGAAAAAGTGTATCACAGTTCCTGTTGCATGAGTGTAACAAGAGCAAGAAAAAGCTATGTCAGTATGTATGAATAGATGTCTTCTTCCATCTTTAAAATAACTTTCCCAAGAAAGTAACAGATTTATAATGCTGCCCTACAGAATCAGTTACAAGTTAGGGGGAATATTTGTCTTTTTAAGTGGGCATATTTTACTTTTTATATTTATAATATTATTTTGCAGATTTCATCTTTGTTACAAAACATGACTTGAGAAAACTTTTAGCATAGACAATAAAAGGTATCCCAACAGAGTACTAAACATTTTGATCAATGGATTAACCTCTCAGAGTGGCTAGAGAATACACTAAAAACACACTCTTAAAAAACATAAAAATACACTTAGAAAAGCTTTGTCTTGCTTCAAAAGGTGTGCTTTTTAGTCAATATACTATATATACGCAAATGTAAATTCTGGGGTAAAAAAGGCTGGAATTTTAGGCTTAACCAAATATTCAAGGCAAGAAAGAAAAACACTGGATGTTAAATACTGGACACAGGACAGGAAATACTCTCTTACCTGCACTTCAATTTGCAGATCTTTGTCCAGGAGCGCTCTCTTTTTCAGGATTTCAGCTTTAAGTTGCTCTTTGTGTTTAAATAGCAGAGCAGAGAGCTTGGTAGCATTCTGCTTGCTCCGTTTCTGTTCCACGCTCTCTTCACGCTTTCTTTTTTTTGCTGCCTGTTTTTCTTCTTTATCTATCTTATCCAAAATATACTTCATCACCTGGTTACACACAATCATTCTAGAGAAAAATATACAACCTATGTAATGCTGGATGTTTCATTCTGAAAGGTTTAAGACATGAGTCTTCTATGTCCCTACAGATGATATGCAAACTTTCTGTGACTGCAAAGCTGCACACAGTAACAGAAACCCATCATGAACTATCTGTGCCCAAGTGTTCTTATTTAGCAAATTTTAATCAAGATTAAAAAAATACATACACTTACAACTCTTGTACATGGGCAGGCTAAAGAGAAGAGACCAATATACAAGGCCCTATGTTTCTCCCTACCTTTGATTTTCTTCTCTTTCAGTGGGAGTCAAGGTCTTTTTCTGTTTTAAATGTTCTATTACAGCATTATGCTTCATCACCACCTTTAGGACAGAACAAATCCAAAAGTGCACATTTTACAATGACTACAGTTGGTAAACAGAAACAATAGTAGAGATCAGAGCATACATGTTTCTCAAAGATATTTTAAGATTTTTATATTATTAAAACAAATGAAATTAAATTAGCAGCTACCAAATGTACTTGAGTGCTTACCATGTTTTAGGTGCCGTGTTAAGTACTTGACAATATTTTATTTATTCCTTATGACAATACTGAGCCATAGGTACAATTTTATAAATAAATAATGAGACAAAGAAATTAACCAACTTGTTTGAGATTAAGTAGTAAGTAATTCAGCTAGACTTTTCACCCAACTATTATGCTCCAAAGGCTGCTTTTACATTATTTCTTCCCAGGCATTAATTTTAAAGAGTTGTTCCCCCATGCCCCTTTTACAAAGATTAGGAAGATAGGTACTAGAATAATTCTCAACTTGTAGAGTGCTGACAGCTAGGTAATAACACATGTGAACACATTATGTATAGCTTCAATTTTATAGGACATTTACCTTATATCTTTAAAATCACATACATGACCCATGTAATCATTACAATAATCTCATCTGGCTGGAAAGAGAGGTGTTTTAATGAGTTTATAGATCAGGGGAGATAAGAGTTTCATGACTTGGTAACACTTGAAATCCACACTCTAACTCCTGCCTTGTGCTGAGCAGAGCACGCTGTAGATAAAAAGAAAGTTTTCTCCAGTAATGCTAAAGGATGTTGTATGTTTTAGTAGAGTAATTCCAACTCATCTAAATTACCTTACTTCACTAAAGTGCCACTGCAAGATGTCCCCGCATAATGGCACTTTTTACTTAAGCTACAGAGGAATATTATTTAAAACATTTTTATAAAGATGTGGCTGGAAACGCAAATGAATTTAACTTGTCCGCAATTTGTTTAGTCTCAGTCTACATGCAAACTAAGGAATAGCAAATAATTTCAAATGAACTGTTATAATACCTGAAGAGGCTTTAAGATTCTGTTAAACCTTTAAGTTTTGTATTAGTGATACTGAAACCTCAAAACTCCATTCTTCCCATCTCGGTTCTACCAAAATATACATCTTTTTGTTGTTTTTTTGAGACAGGGTCTCACTTTGTAGTTCAGGCTGGTCTTGAACACACTATGTAGCCCAGGCTAGCCTAGGACTCCTGGCGACCCTCCTGGCTCAGCCTGTGTGCTGGGATTACAGGCGTGCACCACCACGGCCAACTAGATTGTTTCTAATAAGCACTGACTCTATATATCCAGAGAAGAGTTTCAAACCATTGGAGTCATTCAGTGGTTTTAGCCCATCTAGTGGTGCTTCTAAATTTAAACATCAATGACTATGTCTCATTTAGGAAACCTAATACAACCAAGCACTAAGTCTACTGTACAGCACAATAATTCAAGCTACTGAACATGCTGCTTTGACTTAATAACTTTACCTGTTTCTGAATGATTTCACTTTGGTTAGAAGCTTGGAGGGTGTGTTCACGCTTAATTTCTATCTGTTGCTGTTTCTTCTTCTGCTGCTGATCCCTGAGTTGCTGAACCCTTTGCAACTGCTCTTGCACACTGGCTGCCTGCACTGTAACCACATTCTGAATCTGGTGAGTCTGTACAGCACTGCTTTGCTGAATTTGAATAGGTAACTGCAGTTTGATTTGCTGGGGCACACCACCTTGCTGAGCCTGTATCTGAGCCACAACCTGCGACTGGATCTGAGAGAGAACCTGGACTTGTTGCAGCTGAGGCACAGCAATGACTTGGGGCTGTGGCTGCTGTATTTGTAGCTGAGGACAGGATGGGGCTGAAACAGTAACTTGATTTAACGTTTGTCCTGATGAAAGAGTTTGAGTTGAAGACTGTACCTGGGCTTGTGATTGTGGCTGGCCTTGGGAAGGTATCTGAAGAGATGTATGTGGCTGAATGGGAATCGGTTGTGAGGTTGTAGTCTGAACCTGGGGTTGCTGTCCAGGAGACACTTGGGATGGAGTTGATGGACGTATTCGAGTCCGTGGTGGACTCTGGACACGAACAGGAGACTGTCCTTGGACATGACTTTGAGGCTGACACTGTGCTGCAACTTGGGGTTTGTTGGATGACTGGGTTGGTTGTGGTTCAGAAGGGACGAGGGATGAAACAGCTGTTTGGGTCTGAACTTCAGGCTGAGTTTGAACTTCAGGCTGAGTTGGGGACTGGGGTTGGGACTGGGGCTGGGGTTGGGATTGGGGCTGGGGCTGCGTTGAAGGCTGAGCAGTCTGTGGCTGGGCTTCTGCATGACTCACACTTGATGACTGATCTGGCAGAGGTTTGGCTTGTTGCACCTGTGTTTGGGGTGATAATTTACTCTGTTGTTGTTCACCTGAACCTGTGGACAGGAAAGACAAACCAATTCCATTATTCCAGAACACAAGATTGGTTAAAGAAAAATCGGAAGATTTTCCTGGAGTTGAGGATTCTGTATTTCAGTATAGATTTAAACTTTTGAAACAGTTATGCATGCTCACATTAGTCCTCTCCTGAATGAGGGAGCTAGAGCCTTATTCCTTGGCTGTCCTCTGTTTATCTAACTCTCCAGAAGGCTGACTTCGAAAGCAAGGCACAGCCTCTAAAAATGACCCAGGTTAGCCTCAAGCTACATTTTGCAGTTAGCCAGCGGCTAACAAAGTGATCAGGACCTGCAGCTCTCAATTGCAGGCTCTGAGCTGGATGTATTTGCCTGCCCTAAGATTACCTTCATAACTCTACCAGTGCCTACAAAGCATGGGAAGCATCAACAGTTACCATGATAGCCTTTATTTTTGCCCCACCTTTACACACACACACACACACAAACACACACACACATACACACAGGAAGGAGTTTTGACAAGGTGTCTACAAAAACAAGGAATGAAAACACCAAGATGTTGTGAAGTTGGCTATGCCAACTGTTAAGCTCATTGGGTTGAGGCACATCCTCCTAAAGATAAGCACTGGTCATCTTGTTCCTAGCAATGAGTGGTAGTAACATTCAGCACTTCCAACAAGTTCTACCTGCTGCTGTAGTGGAAACAGTTGTGGTGGTGGTGCTGGCCGCTGTGGCTGTTGTTGCCAATGGGGTGAAGAGGAATCGCTGTACAGTACCATTAGGCATTGCAGCTTGCATGAGCTGCTGCCCTGGCCCTGGGAGTATGGTCACCCCTTGAGGTATCAACTGCAACTGTCCAGTAGTTTGACCTTGTCCTTGAATTACTACTGTCAAACCCTGATTGCCACCCTGTGGATAAAATACACAAAATGCAATGTTCAAAGCACCAATCTGTAAAGCAATTCAGTTAAATCATTTGTATGGTATAAAAATCCTTAAACATACTGAAAAAAAGACCCCCTATTTATAGATATCTTCATCTATCCATGCAGTAACATAAGGAAGAATTTAGATAATCATAAATAAGAATATCTGTGTTATTTAGTGGGAAAAAAGCATGAACAATCGAGAATTCCAGTCCAAGTTCTCCAAATGGGCAGCCAGGTACAGGGGTACCTTGGTTCATGAACGCTTTTGTTTGTAAACAATTTGGTCTGCAAACAGAAGTGTCAAACATGACCACAGCTATCTTTCCCACATGAACACAAATGTGGCCATATCTTCCAAAATTGTGGAATAAATTAAGTTTGTGAACTGTATCTACAGACAAGCAACACCATTCTTCCAGATCCAAGTTTCTCAATCTATTAATAAGGGCACTGAAGTGAATTACTATAGTCTCCACCAAATTCTGATTTGAAACCACCTTATATTCATATTTTATAATTTTCAAATCACCTTCATATATATTATCTCATTTGACTGTCACAGTGGACTTGAGACCTAGTGAAATATCAGAGCAAATATTACTAAAATTTTATTCCCAATTAAGAAACTCAAGTTAAGAGTGCTGAGTGTTTAGCTCAGTGTCAAGAGTATTTGCCCAGCATGTGGGTTTGACTCCCAGTAGGGCAGGAAGAAAAGAAACTCAGGTTGCAAAGGTCAAGTCCTTTCACAGGAACAGCTGACAGCCAGAGTGATTTCCAGCCACAGACCTTTCAAACAGGACACTAATGAGACTCCGTACTTGATTCCAACAGGTGTAGGATTAAATTTGGTGATGGAAAGAAAGTGCTAATTCTTTGTCTTCATTCTCCCACATAGATGTTTGGAACACATTTCTCTACTGTAAAGCAACTTCCTAACAGTGTCTGGAATTATCTGTTCACAGATATCCGGAGAAAGATTTTTCTGTCATCGAAGCTCTGCAGTAACAGTGTCCAGCCAGTAGACAGGCACAATATGCTGTATGAATAGTTTATATTAAAATATGAAGGGTAAGGGCCGGGGATTTAGCTCAGTGGTTCTGGCACCTGCCTTGCAAGCAAGCGCAAGGTCCCCAGTTTGATCCCCAGTACCAACAAAACAAAACAAATATGAAGTTTGAGAGCAGGCCATTGGCTGCAGACTGAATTTCCCTTACTCGGTTCATCAACGTGTAAGCTTGACTGTCCGGATCTGTGCAGAAAACTAAAAAGAAAAAGAAAAACACCCCCCAACAGCCAATGGCCAAAACCGATGCCATGTAGTCGCTGTACTGAGTTCCAAATACTCATGAGTCTCTCACAATTTTTTTTTTGGTCCCGGGGATCAATCTCAGATTCTTGAGCTTGCGCAGCAGGCAGCGAAACCACTGAGCTAAATCCCTGGCCCCTCACAATTTTATTTTTGCTGGGGATTTAGCTCAGTGGTTCCAGCACCTGCCTCACAAGTGCAAGGTCCCGAGTTCAATCCCCAGTACAAAACACAAAAATTAAATTAAATTTAAAAAAAAAAGAAAAACTTTACTTTTGGTTTTCTAAAACTCTTTTCAAAAATACATAAAAACCCAAGTATAATTTAAAGAATAATTTAAATATGAAGAATAATTAGAAAGCAAATTAACTATCAAATCACCACTGTGCTCCCCACTGCCAGTAGCCAAGAAGCCCCACGTGATGCGCCCAGATCTGGTTCCTGGCCTTCCTGCAGTGCTCACTTCTCTGACAACACTGTATTTCATTACAGGATTCTGACTGAGGTACACAGCTTTTCAGGCCACTGAGATTCATGGCTTCAGGAGACCCATTCACAAAGAAAACAGTATAAGGGGAGTGGTATCTCCCGCTTGCCCGTGTGGTCCCAGGTAAAATGAAGTAGTTTTGTTTGGTACAGCTTAGTTTTGCATGTTTCTAAATTTTATACAAATGGAATCATAATTTGCATATTTTTTTTTGGTTACACACGTCTATGGTTCAATATTTTATTTATTTGGGTTTTTTGAAACAAGGTCTCACTGTGTAGTTCAAGTTGTCCTTGAACTCACTATGTAGCTGAGGCTGGTCTTGAACTCAGAGTAATCCTCCTGCCTCGGCCTCTCAAGTGCTGAGATTATGGGTATATCCCACCACACCTGGCTCCTAGTTCACTATTTTGTTTCTGAGAATTCTCTATGCAGTTTTGTACAGCTGTGCTCAAAGTCTGTTCATTCTTATTATTGTAAGAATGTACCACAATTCACTTATCTGATTGTAGACTTACAGTTGGATTCTTAAATTGACTTATGAGCAATGCTGCTATGAATATTTATATCCATGTTATCTAGGTGAATAAGGATTATCTTACATGAGTAAGGATTTCTCTATGGTTGTATCTAGAAGGAGAACTACTGAGACCTGAGGCATGTACATCTTCAACTGTACTAGATAATATCCAGAAGGCTTTCACAATGGGTACACCAAGTTATATTCCTATCAGTTGTGTTTTATAGTTCATTCTGCTCTTCCTCTTTGCTACTTGGTTTTGCTAGAAATTTAAACTTAGACTAATCTCAGAGGTATATGTTTTTTGTTGCTGTTTTATTTTTTGGCAATGATAGGGACTGAATCCAGGGCCTCACACGTGCTAGGCAAGTACTCTCCCATTGAGCTACATTCTCCAACCCTTAAGAAAATTTGGAGACAAGAGTCTCGGTTTGGGTAGACTCAAATTTGTGATACTTCTGCCCCAGTTTCCTAAGTAGCAAGGATAAAAGGTATGTGCCACTCTACCTGGCAGGTATATGGTTTTAGTGAGCATATCCTTCCTTAATAAGTTCAACAGGGATGGGAATTTAGCTCAGTGGTACTGTGGCTGCCTTGCAAGCACAAGGTCCTGAGTTCAATTCCCGGTACCAAAAAAAAAATTTCAGCAGTTAATTTTGGAATTTTGGACATTTGAATTTCATCCTTCCACATCAAGTTTGTCCATTTTTCTACTGACCTGCATGGAATTTTCCCTTCTTGCTTTGCAGTAATTATTCATATATTTGGGTTAAAGTTCTCGGTTGATTTTATTTATTCTATTTTCTTTTTCACTTTTTATAGTTAAAGAAATTGAAGTTTTTAATTTTTAAATTTGTTTTGTTGAGACAGGGTCTTGCTGTGTAGCCCAGGCTGGCCTTGAACTTGTAGTGCTTCTTGTGTCTCAGCTTCCTGGGTGCTGGGATTTCAGCATGCACCACCACACCTGCCCTGAAGTTTTATTTATTTATTTTGAAGGGTTTTTTTGGTACTGGGGATCGAACTTGGGTCCTTGCACTTGCACAGCAGCCGACGAAACCACTGAGCTAAATATCCCTGGCTGAAGTTTTATTTTTAATGAAGTTGAATTTATAAATCTTTCCCTTTATGGTTGGTGATTCTGTGTATTTAAAGAAAACTATGAAGATAATTATTTTAACTTCTGAAAGTATTATAGTTTTGCCTTTTATCCTTCTAGAATTGAGTTAATCTACGGAATAAGGCAGTGGTCCAATTTCATGGCTCCTCATATATATTCAGTTGACCCAACATCTGTTCTGAAAAGTTTATTCTTTCCTCAATGATCTGCAATAGCAGCACTGTCACATAATGAGTGTTCACATGAACAGAGGTCCCATTCTGCACTCTCTACGTTTCTATTGGTTTCTCTCTGTATCCCTGCCTCTGTACCTCATGTTAAATAGTTAAGGACCATAATAGCTCTAAACAAATCCTCCTGGTTTTCAATAGCTATTCTTTTTTTTTTTTTTTTTTGGTACCAGGGATTAAACTCGGGACTTTTTGTTTGCAAGGCAGGCGGCAGAACCACTGACCTAAATCCCCGGCCCATCAGTAGGTATTCTTAATCCTTTGTACTTTCGTGTAGTTTTAACTAAAATATAATTTAAAAATTAGCTTGTGGGGCCAGAGATCTAGCTCAGTGGTGCCACCACCTGCCTTGCAAGCACAAGGTCCCAAGTTCGATTCCTGGTACCAAAAAAAAAAAAAAACCGAGCTTGTGACTTCCACCCCCCCAAAAAAATCTCCTTCAGATTTTGGAAGGCAGCTATGCTCAACAACACTATGCCACCAACACAGACACTCTTTAAGGTTTTGTTTTGTTTTGTTTTTCTTTAAGGTTTTGATGGGAACTGCATTCAATCTATGGCTCACTAGTGGAAGAGTTGATAAAAAATACTGCATTTTGCAAGGAAGCAGCTTAATGTACTCAAATTTCATTTTGCTCATGGAAATTGGCTAATAAAATTTGAGTGGTTAAAAGGATTATCCATTTCACTGGTATAACTCCACCCATGACTCTATAGTTGGGATTCATTTTATCTTGCCTGTAAGAAGTATTCTTGTTTGACTTCAGGAAGGAGCCATTTCCTAAAATAAGTACAGTTTTTTTTTTCTTTCTGATTCTGGGAACTGAACTCAAGTCTTTGCTCCAAGCTACATCCCCCGCACTTTTTAATTTTTTGAGACAGGGTCTTGCTAAATTGCCAGCTAGGCTTAAGTCACAGTCCTCCTGCCTCATCTTCCCAGTGTGGGGTTACAGGCATGTGACACCACACCTGGCAAATAAGTACCTTTCTAAACTTACCAAGATATGGGCTGGGGATGTAATTCAGTGGTAGGGCAGTTGCCTAGCATACATGACGCCCAGCATGATCCTTAGCAGCATAAAAAACAAAAAATAACAAAAAACCCCTCCCAAAACACACACACAAAACCTTAAGGTCACCAAAATAAGTGTTTTTAAACTTACAGCAAGATAAGTGACATGTCCTCTAAAGTTAAAATGAAGTTACATTACTTACGTGGCCCTGTGTTAACTGAGTGAGCTGAGCCATGGTAAGCTTCACCTGTCCTTGTTGGGGGCGAGGGGGTTGTGGGGTTGATGACTGCGGATTTGGAGTGGATGGTCCTGAAGTTAAGCCCTTCTGCCCAGGTGTGGAGGAAGCTGTGCCTGGGGAAGAAACTGCAGTGGAAACGGGCTGGCCTCGGATTATCTGCGTCACCACTTGTTGAGGAGCACCTGCAGAAACAGGAAAATGCCCTGAGTGCCCATGTGCCCTGGGCAGCATTCTCAATTAAAATAACATTTCAGATAAATGTCTTCTTTTCAATTTTCAAAGGCATGGGGATCCCAGCAGCACAGATGCATTCAGAAGCCCACTCCCAAAGGACCTGCCTGAGTGACAGTGAGTCTGTTTCCACTGGGCTCACTGACAACCATGATCCAGTTGCTGCTGACTGTAATACAGTGAAAGAAACAATACTCTTCCTATAAACCTGAAGCCAAAACGACAACAGGAAAGAAAAAAGAGAATACACAAATATGCCATTTCAAATGGCTGCTTTTTCTTAGAAATACAGTAAAAATGAGATAATAAGTTTATAATAAATTTAATATAAATTTTACCAAAATAAAAAGAATTTCAATTGCCCTGGGGCCAACTGCATTTATAAATAAACTTATCTTATAGTCCTATGACACGGAGTTCAGAGACCATGAGGGAAGCACTATATTCTCAGTACTAGGGCAAAGTACTCAGAGAATGCGTCCATGGTCATTGTTTAATAAATTTCTGCTAGGGCCGGGGATTTAGCTCAGTGGTTTCACTGCCTGCTGCGCAAGCGCAAGGACCTGAATTCAATCCCCGGTACCAAAAAAATAAAAAATAAATAAATACATAAATAAATTTCTGCTAAATGAAAGGCATTAAGCTAAAATGGCTCTATAGTTCTCTAAAATCTTCTGTTTCTCATTTCACTTGCTAACAGTAGAATAAAAAGCCAAATGGAGTTTTCCCACCATTAATGAGAATAATTATATGGTAGCTAATCTGATTTTCAGATGCATTACTAATTAGTACAAATAAAAACCAAATTTCTAAAGTTTTTGTATTTACTTCCTGTCTTTCCTTCTTCTGTGAATGCATTTCTCTCCATGCATGTCTTTAATGGCTAAGTAGTATCTCATATTACTCCACATGGATAAAACTGAACCTGGGTTGTTTTTTTTTTGGTACCAGGGATCGAACTAAGGACCTTGCGCTTTCAAGGCAGGTGCGGTGCCACTGAGCTACATCCCCAGCCCAGCCTGTTTTGACATTCAGGATACTTTTCCTTATTCTTTGTTAAAATAATATACGGTAAAATCATTGCCTGTAAATTTTTGTGTGCTTCTGATGATCTCCTTAAAATACCCTTCACAAAATAATACCAAGTTCATAGTGGAAACATAATATGCCAATTCATACTTCTACTACCTGTGAGTGCCTATCTCACTGAACCCTACAATAGTCCAGCAATCAGAAATAATCTCATAGTATCAGTGCCTGAATTTCCTCATTTAAAACAAAAGGTTAGTATTTAAAATTGTTCCCACTCATGTGCTTCATTTGAGAACTCTGAATTCCCTCTCCATACTTTGCCCATTTCTGTACTTTTTCTACTTCTTTGTTTTTCACTCTTTTTTTTTCTTTTGGTACTGGGGATTGAACTTGGGTCCTTGTGCTTGTGCAGCAGGCGGTGAAACCACTGAGCTAAATCCTCGGCGTTTCTTTGTTTTTCATACTGCGGATTGATCCCAGGGCTTTGCATATGCTAGGCAAATGCTCAAACACAGCTACAACCCCAGCCCTAGAATGTATTTTCAAATAATGTATTTTTTCCACTTTTAATTTTATTTACTTCTCAACCTCTAAATAATTCTTAAGTAGCCAAATAGATTAGTGGTTTCTTTTTTATTTTTTGGTGTGGGGGAGCTTTAATTATTGCTCATAAAGCTCTCCTCTATTCTTGCATTCTCTCATTAGATATATACTCACAAGCACGTTCATAGTTATCATATACTGTATGTTGTAAGACATATACCCCCAACAATAAGCCAGTCACTATACTCTCCAGTATGAGCCAATTTTTATTATACTCCCAAACTATAAGACAATTATTCTAGCATGACTTCTTGTTCAAAGTGACATCTTTGTCATACAGCAGATTCTCAATGCCTCTTTTTTTTTGTTTTTTGTTTTTTTGGAGATAGGGTCTCGTGTGGTTCAGGCTGGCTTTGAACTCACTATGTAGCCCAGGGTGCCTTGAACTTATGGCAATTCTCCTGCCTCAGCTTCCCAAGGGCTGGGATTACAGGTTTGTGCCACCATGCCCAGCTATAATGCCTCTTTAATTATATCTATTTGTGTAGTTTCCTTTGGTATCATGCTCCTAACTTTGACTTTATAATATGTTTTAACAACCAACACTGCTAGTTTTTATTTACTATGCCTTCTTTTAAACTTTTCTTGGTTTTCTCATTCCTTTTCTTTTTTTGGTTCTGGGGATCAAACTCGGGTCCTTGCGCTTGCAAGGTAGGTGGCGAAACCACTGAGCTAAATCCCCAGCCCCTACTCTCATTCTTTTATTCACGATGAATCAAAAGACATAGTGTGGTAAAGTGCTTTAAATTTGAGGGGCTCTAGGTCCCAAAACTATATTTTTGCATGCTACAGTTTGAGGAACACATGAGAAGTTATTATCTTGGGTGATCACCTGATACAGACACATTGCTATCATAAGCATAGATAAAAGGATTGGTACTGATTATACAGTGGTCATTCACACAATCTAATTTGTATATACTACTTCTAGGTTATCATCAAAATGTAAATTCAAAAATTACTAATTTCCAATGAGATCCATTTCAAGAGAGTCTAGTGTGGTGCTGGGAAGGGGGCTAAGTTAACTGTGATCTATGCACAAACGGAGACATACTGTGAATACACCCACCTCTCGTTGGCCTCTCCCATCTTTGCCACCTCACTGACCACTTTGCTTCCCTTTCAATGTATCTGGACCACCTCCACCTAAGGATTTGGATCTGCGATGCTTCTGGGATGAAAACCTTTCCCCCAGATAGCGGCAGAGCTCTCATTCCCTCAGATCTTTCATTAAACTTTTACCTTCTATGGCTATCATTTCTAAAATCCAATAGCCCCTGCAAATCACTTCCAAACCTGAACTCTTCAACACTCCTAACTCCTTCCTCTACATTTTCCAAGGTGTTTATTAACATATTATATGCAAAATGTATACACTATTGGACATAATTACATTTATAAATACATATAAGAATTTACTTAGTTATTATCTACCTTTCCCCCTACACTGTTTCACAAGGGCAGGAATTATGCCTGAGTAATTCACAACTATTGTTGCATGGGTCTGGAACAGTGTCTGCCACAAAGTAATTCATATTTGTTCAATGAATAAATGAATATCTGGAATTGGGAAGCAGACAAATCCAGTTTGAGTCCCACCTAGCTTAACACTTTGAGAAATTATGAAACATTCTGAGTTTTAGTTTTTCATTTATAAATTGGGGATAATATTAGAACCTACTTTATATAAAAATTAAATGAAATTAAATGTGTATATATCGTCACAGACAGTGTGAGCAATATATGATAGCTGCTAGTACCACTACCCCTGCCACCATGAACCAACTGTTTAAAGGCAGACTGGCTGAAGGACATTACATGAGTACTAAAAGGCTGAGAGGCAGGGTTGGACAATTCACCACACAAACCCCATCTCTGCTGGGTATTTAAAATTTCAGGAGGAAAAGTGGTAAAACCCCAGGAGAGGGGTGTCTGGAAGTTCTAGATTCACATATGTACGTCAGACCCACATGAGTACAATTACAACAAGCAATAAGGAGCAAAGGATGTATATACCAAGGCTACTAGCAGTGTTTATATGAAATTTTACCAAAATTTTCAGTTTTCTAAGAACATTACCATTTAATATAAATAAATTTTATTTTCTTCTTTATACTAGTTATCTTTTCTTTTAGTTACCTAATTGATAGCTATAAGTTTTAAAATAAAAGTCAGGCGTGATGGTGCACACCTGTAATCTCAGCACTTTGGAGTCTGAGGCCAGCCTGGGCTACATAGTGTGTTCACGGCCAGTCTGAACTACACAGTGAGAGTCCTTCTTTAAAAAAAAAAAAAAGCACACTGAATGTTATCAACTGTCTCTGTTACATTAACTGAAATAATTAATACTGAGGTAAATGTTGATTAGGCATAAGACTGCTTTTTGTTAAAATGAAAAACTATGTCATATTTCAAATGAGAACTGTCCTAAATCTGCAAAATAAATACAAAATAGCTTATGAATCCTTCTTCATGTGCACTGGAACTATTTTATTTATTTTTAATTTTTTTTTTGGTACCGGGGATCGAACTCAGGACCTTGAGCTTTTGAGGCAGGCGGCAGTATGACTGAGCTAAATTCCGGGCCCTGGAACAATTTTATAAGGAAATTATTTATTTCTTACCCATTTTAAAGAATTTTAACTGATGAAACCATGATGTCCAGAATTCTGTTTGGTAGGGAATACTATGGTAACTTACCAAATTTATTTATTGGATATGAGTCACTGAGAGTTTGAATTTATAAATACAGTATTTAATTATGCCTCCTTATTAAAATAAAAAAAGTATGAACAGTGAGAATTCTGGATGTCTTAACACAAAGATACCTATACAGAATTCTCTTTTGAGTTAAAAAGAGCTCATTCTAGTCCTATTGTACTTCCTCATTCCCAATTTTGTGAAGTAGCCATTTTTCTTCCATTTCTTGACTTTTTTTTTGGTACTGGGGATCGAACTCGGGTCCTTGCGCTTGCGCAGCAGGCAGCGAAACCACAGAGCTAAATCCCTGGCCAAGCTTAGATTTCTAATTCAGGCATGGTAGCACATGCGTGACTTCCATCGCTCGGGAGGTTAATACAGGAGTGAGTTCAAAGCCAGCCTTGGGTACTCAGTGAGTTTAAGGCCAGCCTGAATTGCACAGAGAGACCCTGTCTTTAACAAACAAGCAAAAAAATAGACTTGTAACAGAATGGACTGTTTGAATGTTTTCTGCCTTTTTTTGTTTTCTGATTTATATTATTTGTTCTTTTATTTCCTCTCTTTTAAGACTTTTAAATATATTTTCTAACTTCCGCGTAAATTTAAGAATATGGGTTTTTGGTACAGTTTTATTAAATAATTATTTCTGGGCCAGGAATTTAGCTCAGTGGTTCCACTGCCTGCCTTGCAAGCACAAGGACCTGAGTTTGATCCCCAGTACCAAAAAAAAAAAAAAAAGTTATTTCAACTACCTAGTGCAGAGACTCAAATACTTGTTAAATAAATTGAGTCTGCCTGAGTTTAGCTTTGATGTTGGGTTTAAAGTTGTTATTTGATAATTTATTTGTTATTACAAAATAAATTATGTTTATATTATTATTAATAAATTATAAATTACTTTTATATTATAGAAACCTCAATATAAAAGTTATGTAAAACATTATGTTCATTAAAATATTTCCAAGCAAGGAAAGCCTTGCTAGTACTATATAGCTTAAAATCTTAATTTCTTTCTTAACTCCAATAAGTGTGGCCTTTATGCATTCCTACTTTTTTTGCAATTCATTAAGGTTTTAGCTATGGCTCCAGGACTATTTTTCCATAAATAGCCCACAAATATTTAAAATGAATGTGCATTCCTAAAGGCATAAAAATTGATACACAGTAGTATACTATGCTCTTCTTTATACCTCCTTGATTTTAAAGTTTTGATAGGTACTTTAATAATATTTAATTCACAAGGACTCGAGATATTGTGCATTTTCAACACAATCTTTGTGTTTAAGCCATTTAAAATTTTAGTTATTATTAAATATTTTTTTGAAACAGGGTCTTACTATGTGGGTCAGACTGGACTTAAACTCACTAGTTAGCCCAGGCTGGCCTTGAGCACACAATGATCCTCTTGTTTCAGCTTTCTGAATGCTGGGAAAAAAGGTGAGCACCTTTGCCTGGCTTCTAGCAAATTGAAAATGAAATTCTTTGGGATAATTGTTTTTTTTCTTTTTGTAAATACTGAATTCTACTCTGTTATTATTATTAGGGCTATCATGTTCATTCATTCTTTCTTTCTTAGGTCTTTATGTCATTGTCTTTGACCTCTTCTTCGTTTTTTTGGTACCAGGGACCAAACTCGGGTCCTTGTGCTTGCAAGGCAGGCAGCGGAACCACTGAGCTAAATCCCCAGCCCCACCTCTTTATTTTTTACTTTTTAAAGCTTTCCTTGAAATTTGATTTTTAGGTAGTTTCTCATGAGTGTGTAAGAATTGTTTTTTTAAAAAACTTAGGTCTTGCCAGGGATTTAGCCCAGTGGTTCTGCTGCCTGTCTCACAAGTACAAGGACCTGAGTTCGATCCCTGGTAACAAAAAACAAAAAAAACTTAAAAGTCTTTACATTCTGCAACTTAGGGCTTAAACCTAGTTACATTAGCTATGATAAATGTAATTTGTATTTTTGTTTTGCTCATTTTTTTTTTACTTGAATGACTTGAACCTATATGTTCTATTTATTAGTTTCTTTTACATTTTTGATAAGCATACTTGACTCTATTTTTCTCTTATTGGCAAAGCCAAGAATAAAATAATATCTATGGATACAGCATACCATGGATTCGAAATTTAGTATGCTTGATTAATTTAAATTGGTATTTTCTAATTTGTACAGTGCCAGATACAGAGCAGTACAGATTTCCTATATTAGTCATTTAAATTAAAATGGTAATACTGGATGAATACCTGGCTGCACCATCACAGGTGTTCGAATAATTGCCTTTCCTAGTGTTGACTGTTGGAGAGGCGTTCTAATCACCGTCATACCAGGGCGGATCTGAGGCCCTGTGATTACCTATAAATGACAAAAAGGACAATGAATTAAAATGTTTTAAAAATTAAAGCACAAAGGATTCAGAACACAAGATCTTTAAACATTCTATACTGATAATGTCTACAAAAAAGACACATGCTCTTGGATATCACATTTTAAATTACATTAAGCATCAGAATAAAGATGGAATTTTGAGGAGAAAAAATTTAATTTATTTCACATGAGCCATACGAAATTCCTTGCCACTGGTACCTAGAATAGTCTACAAACTAAAAGGACAGAATGAGACTCAGCAAGGGTCTGCTCTATAACCACTGATCATAGGAAAATTCTGAGCCCTATTTTATCAAAGTTCCAATCCAAACCTGTAACCCAGAGAATGTAAGAATGAGACGAAGCAACAAATGCTCTTTCAAAGTTTTAAAAGGGAGCCTATAGAGCATGTTATTTCAGTTTTATAATTAGGGTCAGAACATTTTCGAGTTTGCAAAACTTTAGACCTTTTCCACAAAATTAGTACCAAAGTCCAATGTGTCTGATATCTGCAGATATCAGCTGATAACAAACTAGTTACAGTGTTATAGACCGTATTTTTTATTCTATTTCTTAACTAGGCTGCATCGCAGGTTTCCTTACATGACTGAGTACTGTCCACTGATTTATGTGAAGTTTTCCTTATAAAATCCTAGAAATTATTATTAAACTATGCTAATATGCTATTAAAGAAATGTTAAAAATGAATACTTCATATAATAACAAATAGATTCCCCCCCAAATCAGTACTTTGTCACAGATTAAGTGAAGGAAAGAAAAATTAGCTGGATGAATTTGTGAAGAGGCCATTTCAAACATTTAAACCCCATTGCTCAACACTTCAAAACACAGTCCTGTAAAGAACTCTTACTTGTGATGTGCTGGTGGTTGTTCCAGAGGCTGAGGTATTAGGCCTAATTGTGACTGTTGCTGTTCTGGGCTGGAATGAAGTAAAGGTTTGCTGACTTGTACCTGTACTCGATGGAATGATACCCAGGACTTTCTGCTGCACTTGAACAACGCCTTAAAAAAAGATGCAGAAATAATTAACAAGTGTTCCTTTTAAGGAAGAACATTAAGTGTTGTTGGTTTCTGAGAAACTACGTGTAGCAGTTTTATAGTGGACTACATAGAATGTGAGATCCAAGGACTGAAATCAGTGAAAAGGAAATGAAAAGTAATGGCAACAGTATGATCTGGCAAATGTGAATTAAAACTCTTCACATTTCCCTTACCTCCTTGTGTTGCTGGCACATTTACAGCGACAATCTTGCTGTTTGCAGGAAGTGGCAGTTTGGTAATTACTTTTCCTGCCATAGTGACTGGATTGCCTGTAATTTGGAACGTCTGACCTGTGCTGGCAATAGTTGTAGCAGATGTGGCAGCTGTGCTGGTGGCTAATGGGGTATAAGACATTTAATAAGCTTTAGATTTAAAATAACCAGCAACGTAGTGACTTCTAGGAAGGGCACCAATGCATGAAATGCGACTAACTTTGTATTTCTAATAAAAAACATTCCTCTCTACTCAAAGTGAACTATGTACATGTTAAAAGTGAAATAATGTAAGAGAAGAGCTTTTCTAATGTAATATTATGAATATTATCCGTAAGAAACCAACAGTTACAGCCTATTTGGTCAAACAGCTGCAGAAGGAAAACAATTTTCAAAGGAAATGTTTCATTTCAGTAGGGAAAGGATTGAAAATGCATTTTTCTGAATGAAAGCAATGTTTTATTTCATTACGGCTGTGTACCTGAATTTGACTGGCCTTGCTTAACCCATGTAGCAAAAGTCTGATGAAAGTTCTTGTTTTGCTGGAATGTAACTGTTGGTGGAGATCCAACTTTGGTAGTTAGTACCATTTTAGTTCCAGTAGTAACTGAGCCACTTATGGGGGCCACCATAACTTTCTGAGCTGGAGAGATAGTGCTGGTTGTACTGTTGGTTGGAGTGGTGGTAGAAGCGGCAATGACTGTAGGCTTTTGCTGCTCCAATCGTTTCTGAAGAAGTCAAAGAGAGAAAACATAAACCAAAAGAGGTCTAAATACAGAGTTCAGTCACAATTTCTCTAAGAAACTGCACTACATTTCCAAGATTATTCCCGCCCCTCCTTTTTGGTTTCGTAAAACGGGGTATTTCTATACAGTTCAGATTAACCTTGAACTGACTATATTGCCCATGCTGGTCTCGAATTCGTAGCAATCCTCCTGCCTCAGCTCCCCGTGTGCTGGGATTACAGGTGTGTGCCACCATACACAGCTGATATTTCACTTCTTGAGAGAAAATGTGACTATATAAACTGACCCTTGACTTTAATTTCCTGATGAAGGCAATATTTTTCATGTGTCTACATTAAATTTATTTCATTATAAGTACTACGTTGTTCACCACAGAAAACTAAAACTAATAAAAATTTTCTGGCTACAAATACCCTAGCTTTTAGAATGAAAACAGGAGAGATGTGGGACATCACACTGGAGAAACAGGAACACTATGTTGCTCAGTGGTAAAATTTAGAGCAGACGTAAATGACTGGAGCTGCAAAAGGTTTTTTATTGTACTATGTTAATTTATCCTGTTATGAAGAGCATTTAATTATTTAATATTGCTAGTCAAGTTGGCAAAACTTCCATTAAACAAGGTGAAAATATTAAAACAATTTTTCTAGACTTAGTATTATTCAGTTTGAATAGGAGAAAAATACATTAGACTATTTTACAGAGAATAGTATGATATTCATTCATTCATTCATTCATTCATTCAGAGGCTGGGTCTCACTTTGTAGTTCAGGCTGGCCCTGAACCCACTATGTAGCTCGGTCTGGCCTTGAACTTGTGGCGATCCTCCTGCCTAAGGCTACCAAGTACTGCAACCACACTCGGCATAATATGATTTTTAAAAATATAGGTTAAAGATAATTTGTACATCTTTTTTATAGATTGCTTAAATTTTTTTTTTCATATTTTATTTTTCAAACCCCTTATTTGA
This sequence comes from Heterocephalus glaber, assembly GCF_000247695.1. Next base: position 533,512 of record NW_004624870.1, read on the forward strand.
AAGCAAGTCTAAAGCTCACCTAAAAGATAGCAGACTCCTTTCCTACCTTTCTCTTCTAGAGAGCTCGGCAGATGTACCTTACAGGTACCAGAAACGATTCAGGTATGGTCAAGCTCTGCCATACCTGGATAAGCATGATAAACCTTGAGAAGACTGCCCTAGGCCACAGCCAGCTCACAGAGGTTCCTGCCCCTTCCCCCTAGCTCTGACTCACTTCCCACCGAGTGGGAACCCTCTCCAATACACTGGAAGGGGGAAGCACACTGGTGGTGGCTGGGCCTCCTTCAGGAGCAATCTGTTGAGTCTCTTTAAAAGAATGTTCTGCACACTCACAGGTGCACACCGTCTTTCACTCACATACAGGCACATGCATACTCTCTCTTGGCTCTACCCAGATGCTCCCCCAAAGAATTCAGCATGGCCTTCTAGGCCTTCCAGGGCACAGACACTGTCGCCTTCTACATGCATACCCTTTGCATATAAGGCAGATACAAGGCAGGATGTGGCCAAGGCATCTGGATAATCTGGCCAGCTCTCTCCAGTTAAGGTACAGTCTAGTTCAAGTCACCTCCATGAATGGTATGCTTAGGCCAGGTCCTCCTCTTGAGCACCAGGATGGCCTTGTCCTTTCTTTCTTTCTCTTTCTCATACATGCTCACAGGCACACACATTCTCAGGTTCATTATGTAAGCAAACCGTCTAGTCTAGGCCAGGAAACCTGCCCTGAAGGATGAAAGGTAGAATGGACAATAAAATTCCCCTTCAGAGATGACTGTCAAGTAATAGCCAAGGAAGGCAGTTCCTGTCAACAGGTTCACTTCCCATCCTCATTGCTCCCATTCTTCTTGCTTCAAGTCAAAGGAGAGAACTTCAAGAGGGGTAAGAAAGTAAATCTTGCCAATTAAACTGCTGGGAACAAGTCTGGCCATCTGTATATATGAATTCCTGGAGCAGATTTTGGCTTTCCAGCACCCACTTATCCCCTAAAGTCCCCTGATCCACCACCAAGAAGCCCACTGAGCAGTTCAATTTGTCCTGTCCCCAGGTCTCACCCCTTGGGGGAGGGGCAGGGATCTGCAACTTCTTGACAGAGGTTTTTCCCAGTTTCTGGGCAGAGCTGCATTCATCATCCCGTTCCATCCTATAGGCTGCTCTGGGTTTAATTTGGAAAGGGTGGGAGGCATGAGAGTGAGGGTCTCCTCCCCTTCCCAGTGTGGTCATACACCCTTCAGGTAAGGTGGGGTCAAACGATGGAGGGCTCCCTGGAGGCAAGAGCAGAGTCATAGACTGCTTAAATTTTTTAACAGCATATCAACAGTGGTTTGATAAGTAAACACACAAGCTTACACATGATGAGGAAACTGAGGCTCAGAGACGCTGTGTAACTGACCCAAGACCACAGAGCTAGTTCAGGGTAGAGCTAGAATGTCTACTAAGACCAAGTTCCAATGTTACTCATCTACATCATCACCACCCAATTATTCTATTACTTTTGTACACCTGAATACAGCGTGAGATACTTCATATGATTTCTTATAATAAAAGGACTATAGTTTTGGATACTTAAGAGATGTCAGCTAACTGAATCAATTTAAAATAAAAAAGGTGGCCTGGTGTAGTGATCCACACCTATAATCTTAGCTACTTGGGAAGCTGAGGAAAGAGAATCACAAATTTGAGATCAAACCGTGCAACTTACTGAGCCACTATTTCAGAATTAAAAAGCCTGGGGATGTAGCTCTGAGCTAGACCACTTGCCAAGCATGTGTGAGTCTCTGGGTTCAATATTCAGCACTCCAATACAAAAACAAAAACAAAAAACAAGCCAACAAAATAATCCACATATTTAATACTTATTTTCTGGGTAGATATAGCTTTAAAACTGGAAGTGCTGGTTAAGTATTCACAAAAAATTTTACAAAGCAATGCCATAGGTTACACTGTACAAATGACAAAATATATCCATAAAATAGAAAACCAACCAGGCAGCTGGGCACAGTGGTGGCACACCTGTAATATCAGCTACCTGGGAGGTTAAGGTATAAAGGTCAAATTCAAGTTCAAGGCTAGCCTGGGGAAGTTAGGGAGACCCTGTCTCAAAAGAATAAGATAAAGATATGTAGTTCAGTGGTAGAGTGCCCTTAGGTTTCATCCCCAGTACCAAAACCAAATAAAGCTAAGCCAAAACACAACACAACACCACAACTAGGCAATTGTGATTTGGGATAAATTTCCTGTGACAGATAATATTAAATATAGAATCCAAAACTGGCCTTTTCTCAAACTCCCTCATCCCCATACCAGGGATTGAACTCAGGACCAGGCACGGCGCCACTGAGCTAAATCCCTGGCCCCACTTTTCTCAAACTTTAAGCAAGAATGAGAATATATAGGACCTGAAAGGTAGCATCAATTACAACTTTTATAGTTTTACTACAAATTTTTTGTTTTCGTGTGTGGTTTTTCCAGTGCTAGGAATTGAACTCAAGATACTTTCACATGCTAGGGAAGCTCTCTGTCACTCAGCTATATCCACTGTCCCATAAAGCTATTTTTAAGTAAAGAAATAAAGTTATATGTTAAGGCACATTTTTTTAAAAATCCCACAAGAATATACAATTACTCTTTTTGGTGTGCATGAATTCACTAAAAATGCAAGCTTGTCGTTAGGTGGGTTTCCTACTAGGCAGGTAATCATAGCTATTAGGGGAGCCTCCACTTGGATCCTGAGGTCCTCTGCCACCTTCTGTGCACTAACCTTAGCTTGTTGCTCAACTGCTTGGGCCTTTTCTTTCTCCACTCTGAAAGAAAAAAAGGGGGAACTTTTATCAGAAACCAACTGATGAGACATCTGACATCTAATGGAAATGAAATCTGTTTGAGAGTCACAGAACACAAAGTGAGGTCTCTAACCCCGGGTCACAGACTGGAACCTGTCCATCACCCATTAGGAACTGGGCTGAACAGCAGGAGGAAAGCCACAGGTGGGTAACAACTGAAGCTTCATCTATATTAAAGCCACCCTTCATCAGTCACATTAGCACCTGAGCTCTACCGCCTGTCAGATCAGCAGTGGCACTGGATTTTCACAGAAGCTTGAACCCTACTATGAACCGTCTCGCATCATCCCCAGATGTGACAGTCTACATGCTCAATGCTCCCACTAATTCTGCACTGTGGTGAGGTATACAATTGTTTCATTATATATTATATGTAACAATAACACAATGTATATATTACAATATAGTAGTAATAAATGTAATTGCTTGAATCATCCCCAAACAAGTCCCTTACCCCTCAAAAAATTATTTTCCATGGCCAGGGATTTAGCTCAGTGGCACCACCGCCTGCCTCGCAAGCGCAAGGTCCTGAGTTTAATCCCCGGTACCAAAAAAAAATTTATCTTACACAAAACAGGTCTGTGGTAACAAAAAGGTTGCAGACCACTGATACAAAGGCATGGAATTATTTGTTTCAAAATAAATATTTAAGACAGAAACAAATGAATGACATTAAAAATGAGAAGACCTTTTCATTTTATTTTATTTTTTTGGTGCCGGGGATTGAACTCAGGTCCTTGAGCTTGTGCAACAGGTGGCGAAACCACTGAGCTAAATCCCTGGCCCTTTATTTTTTTTGGTACCAGAGATCGAACTCAGGACCTTGTACTTGTGAGGCAGGGGCGATGCCACTGAGCTAAATCCACGACCCGAGAAGACCTTTTTAATTTAAGACTCTGGAATGTTGAGGCAGGAGGATCCAGAGTTTGAGCCTAGCCTGAGCAACTTAGCAAGACCTTATTTCAAAAGTAAAAAGGCATTAGGAATGTACTTCAGTGTCAAGGCTCCAGGCTCAATGCCCCTAGAACCAATAAAAACAAACAAAAAAAAGTAAGACCTTAAATTATTCACAGCTAGTTCTTAAAATCAGAAGATGGAAGCCAGGTGGGGTGGCACATGCCTGTAATACCAACAGTTGGGAGGCTGAGGCAAGAGTATCAACAGGAGTTCAAGGCCAGCCTGGGCTACATAATGAGACCCTGTCTCAAAAAGAAAAAAAGAAAAAAAAATTAAAAGGTGGAGTAAAATTAACTAGGATGTACTGAATAAACTATTAAAGTGATAATTCTTTAATTCTGAAGTAATAAAATCTTCAAATATCTGATTTATATGTTAGCCATTTCTTTACCTCTCAGCAAATGCCCTGATTTCCCATAGTTCCAACTCTTCCTCTGCTACCCAGGTTTCAATAATAACAGGGCCAGTTTGCTTGGGTGTTTCTGGTCTCTTTGGCCGCAGAGCACTTGATCGAAGTCCTTTCCTCTGAGGTGTAGGTGTTTCTTTGGAAAAATAAGAGTAGTCTGAGCAATATAACTTAAAATTAAATAGTTCTGGGATTTCCTCTTATTTTACAAAAAGCACTGGTTGGTAAACGTTTTCTTCTTAAAGGGTCAGATGATGTAAATGCATAACTAAGTGATAAGTTTGGCTGTGTTCCAATCAAACTTCATTCGCAAAAGCAGGCAGTGGGCCAAGGTTTGTGGGCCTCTGCTTGCCCATTTCTGCCATAAAAGGCCTATGAGCCTTTAAATGACCCTTTCCCTTTGCCTGGAACTCTATTCCTAATTCCCAACCCCCATGTGACTAAGACTATTCATCTTTCAAACTCCAACAAAGATACAACTTCCTTCAAAAACCTAGTACACTTCTGCCACAGTGGGGATGGGTATCCCCACCGTCCACATCTATGGGAACATGTATTTCTCCATCTCAGCACTAAGAATGGGGATTTACTGTAGTTACCCAACATAAAGAGATATGAACTAGATATATTGAGAACAGGTAGGGCTGGGGATTTAGCTCAGTGGTTCCACTGCCTGCCTCGCAAGCACAAGGTCCCAAGTTCGATCCCCAGTACCAAAAAAAAAAAAAAAAAGAACAGGTAAAAATATAAGGAGAAAATAAAAAAAATAGAAAGTAGGGAGGGGCAAAAATTAAGCCCTCCCTATGTTCAGGGAACACAGGAGCAGCATAATCAGAGGAAGAACAGAAGAAAACTGAATGCAGTAGGACTGGGATTGTACAAAATTATACAATACAAAGAAAAGTGAAGGTTGCAGGGTTCAGGAGACGGAAGACCTGTAGGGAACACTACCTTCCATCAGCATCTCTGCTCATCAAGTGGGTTGTGTATTTCTGTGCCAGGATAACAGTGTTTTAATTATGCTAATATTTCATTACCTACTAGGACAGGTGCCACTTTATTGGTGTTCTTTCACAAAGGTCATTCTCTGTCATTTATTTACCAAGATGAAATTTTAAGTCATTGCAATTTTCAAAAATGAAACGGATGCATTTGGGAAGAATTCATTTTCATAAAATGTTTCTATTGAAAGATACTGTTTCCTTTAAATATATTTATTTATTTATTTTTGGTACCAGGATCGAACTCAGGTCTTTGTGCTTAGAAGGCAGGCGGCAGTACCACTGAGCTAAATCCCTGGCCCTTTTTCATATATGTCTTAATAGATTTTTCCCTCAATATTTTTATTGTTCATATAGAATCACTGAACTTTGTTTACTTAGAAGTTTTCAGTCTAGACTCTTTTAGCATTAATATTTTGATTCTTATTAATTTGCTAGACAAACATTCATAATTACCTGTGAAATAGTGTTAATCTTTTCTATTTCTTACTTATTAATCTTTCTTATCTTACTGTACCACATTAACAGTTAATGATATTATAAAGTTATAACCTGTTTTTTTTTGCTTCCTTGAGAACACAGGTGGATATCCTTCTACGCATTTGCCACCCAGTGCCTATCTATTATGGTGTACACAAATGTCTCCTGAAAACTCCTTATGTCTCTTAGATAATTTCTATCCTGAGTACTGAAGTATCTTGCAATAGCATTAACTCTTGAGCTCATAAACCTTTGTAAGTCATACTCAGGACTAGGTGCCAGGACCACAATGAATCAAACACACTGATGGTTACCTTCCTGGAGCTGAGTCAAGCCACATGACTTGAGGCAGTATAATAGCCCTTTGTACAGTATCTCTAGGCATTAATGTCTGCCTAATAGAATCCTGACATGTTTATTACTTAAATATAATTTTTAAAACATAGTATTTTATAGTGAAAAACATACCTTTTATAAATGTTGAGTAAAGAGTTAAAAAAAACAATTACCTCCCCCCCCCATACTAGGGATCAAACTCGGGACCTTGTGCTTATGAGGCAGGCGGCAGAACCACTGAGCTAAATCCCCGGCCTCCCAAAAAAACAATTATCATTAAATTTCAATCCATAAAAGATTTTGTTAATAGGTCAATAGCAAAAGAACCAAATTTGTTCTATCTCCTACCTTTCGGTGCTTCTGGAACTCCAATGGGGCAAATGATTTTTCTGATGCAATATTCAGAACGAATACCATAAGGACCAACATCTCGCCTCTTAATTATTTCTGTTGTTGTGATTTCTGTTTCAGATGTTTCTATGGTGATTTAATTCACATAGTATTAATAACCACTTAAAATACTAAAAAGGTACAACATTTGGTGCTTTAAAAAAAGAGAAATGTATAGAATAAACTTCCAGAAATATCTGATAAGTTAATAGCTACAGGATCACTGCTAGACAGCAATAATACTGTTTCTTCCATATGGAAAATTCCTAAAGTGAACAAATACCTATAGGGTATAGCTTAGCTAAAGGTGGCAGCAGTCAAAATAATAAAAACTCTAGGACTGAAGCAACAAGCACAGGGTTCCAGGAGTCTGTTTACTTGACTATATTCTACAAAAATAAATATCATTTTATTATGTATTGCTGTTTTTGTGGAATTTGTTTTTAGCAGTATTGAGATCAAACCCAGGGCCTTGTACATGCAGGCAAGTGCTCTATCATGGAATGACATCCCCAGCCCAACAATAATATTATTTTAAAGTTACACTTGTTCACTTATGGTGACTGACTCACCTTGTAATCTAGATCTTCCCCGTCCCCAGAATTTTATGGCAAATCTAAGCAAAACAGTGTTTTTTAAATGCTGGAGATGCTTAAACTAAGTGAACAGTCAAATGGCTCTATTCTTTAGGTTGAAGAAAATACGCCCCTTACCTGTTCGTGTAGTCCCTCCTCCTGGGGGAGCCTTGGCAGCCATGTCGTCCCACCTCAGACTGGCCCACAGCAACCGTAACATCAGGCTCACTCCTGCTAGGGACTTGACAGTTTGAAGTCTATACCTGAAAGAACAACCCAAATAAAACTATACACATATATGTATGTAGGTGTGTATACACACACACACACACACACACACACGCAAAATCACTCTCATTTTCATTTTCTCTCTCTCAGAAACCAAGGGATTGTGTTTCTGATTTGCCTAACTTCACTATTTGTAATATGGTTTTGGCATTGTAGGTCCCTTAAAGAAAAACTTTTAATTTTTGGTAAACATGCACCTAACAACTTTAAAAGATTTATATTAATTTCAAATGCCATATAAATATGTAAAATGAGTGTGTTTCATTTTAAGGTTGATATGGTAATAATTTACGAAGATTTTATAAATTAATATAATTCAAAAATATGTTTTAAAAGTTATGAAGGAGAGAAAATACAGAAAAATATGCTGCTAAATGTGAGACAGGAGTTCTAAAGGATACAACCTCGCCTAATTTTTGCCGAAACCAGTTCTCAAAAAGCAGGGCCGGGGATTTAACTTAGTGGTTTCGCTGCCTGCTGTGCAAGCACAAGGACCCAAGTTTGATCCCCGGTACCAAAAAAAAGCAAAAAAAACCCTAAAAATATTTCCAAATAGGAAGAAAAAGCGTATACTGAAACAGTAGTTCTTCAAAACCATCTATCAACTCCTGGATGATAAATACTGAAAATATGAATAATATTTTAATAATGTTAGTGTTGTTTTAGGGTCCTACAATGAGTAAAAAAACAGTTACAAGAAAAAGGCAATGCTATATTAGTTACTAATCAGAAGAAAATGGGATCTCTGTGTTCATGTTTTTCCCTGAACATCATGTATAAAGTTATTATTTTTAGTAAAAATGCATTTTGAAATGAATTTACTCAACTGCAATGATTATGCCCTAAAAGTGGAATTCACCCTAGACATTTTAAAGCAGGCTCAGGCCGTCAATTCTTTATTGTTCTTTTGATAATTAAATACTTTGTTGCCATTTTCCCACCATGTAAATGAACATAATGGCTGACTGCAGTGTAGAGAAACCCAATAAAATGAAAATAATTTCCTCCACTAACAGCAGTAGACAGTAAATCTTAAAACAACTTTGCATTTGAAAGGCAAAGCTTTCTACTGTTAGCATTAAGTTGAAAAAAAAAAACAAACAAACATGAGAAAGGTAAAAAAGTTACTGCAGCTTCGTAACTTGCCATCTCTGCTTGTGACACCATTGTTTTCTTCAGTAGTCACTCTGTGAATCATCTGACCTGAACAGAGCAACCCTTAAATTAGCGGGAGGTATGTCTACTAGCACAGGGATGTCTTAAGAGGGGAAAGTGTCTGTCACTTTCAGATCACACCCTATAGAAATTCCTAGACTTTGGTCTCCTGGGAGAAAGCAAATAAACACAAGTATAAAGAAGAGCTCATTCTTAGTTCTCTCTTCTTTCTCCGCTGGCTCTCTATGGCCAGACAGCATCTCTGTATTTTAGGGTTGGTTTTTTGGGGGGTTTTTTGGTATTGGGGATCAAACTCGGGTTCTTACGTCTGCAAGGCAGGCAGCAGAACCACTAAGCTAAATCCCCAGACCAGCATCTCTGTATTTTAAAACAACAGGAGAGAAATACACTTCTTGGATTATCAGCCTGCTCATTCATTTATTCACTCAAAAAATAGCTGAGTACTTTCTATGTATTAAGACTGTGTGAAAGGAGCGAGGGACACAGGAGTGATTTAGAATCTGTTTTTGTGTTTTCAATTTGCAGTACAAGAGAAAATACAAGGGTGAGACATATGATGTGGAGATCAGAGAACTGCTAGAGTCTCAAAGGACAAGAAATGGGTGTGAGGGTGGCTGGCTGAAGGCAAAGGGCACACATACATTAAGAAGCAAAGTGTGCAAGAGCACACACTTCTTTCCAAACACCACATGAGGCGTGTGATGGCTGGAGGGGTGCACAGGTGCAGAAAGAGATAAAGCTGGCATGAAAGCAGAAGGGAGAAGCCAGAATGCCAAGGCAGACTGAAGGCACAAAGTAGAGAATTAAACACTTTATATTAAGGCCTCCAGTATCAGGTGGTCTGTAAAGGAAAATACTTCTCATAGATGTAATCTATAGGTGACAGATGCTTTCCCTCCCTCTCCCTACAGTAGTCAGCAAGTCCCTCAGCAAACTCAAAATACTCAAAAGGGACAGAATGGCATTTGAGGAGAATCATTCTGGCAGCACTGGGGATTACAACTACTAGTTCAAAAAAGCAGTAATAAAACAGGGACTGGGGAAAAGGGCATCAGGGAATGGATAGTGTGCAGGAAAAAGAGCCTCTACTGTATCTGTGAGGCAAGCTTCCTTTTTTCCCCATACTGCTTAGCCTTAACATTAAATTAAAATTATACACGCGTCTTTGGCATGCTTAGCTCCTACTCTAAGCAACAAACTTATCTGATACGTGTTAGTATAAAAATGCATTTCACATGCATGTTTTTTTAAAAAAATGCATTCTAAACACAAAAATAACTTACATATCTGTCCATACCTGCATTAGACAGAAAGGATGGTGTCTGACTCAACTTCAGCAAACTAAGATGTTAGAATATATTTGAAGGCAATTATCTTTCAAAAAATGTAAAGGAAGGTATTTCCTTCCATTAAAAATGAGAAATGAAACAGATATGAACTATGTCACAGTGCATATTAAAACATACAAGACTCCTGAAACCAGGCCATGCAGAGAAGGGCCCTGAGAACCATGTGATTATGACTGGTGGCTTTCTCCTCAAGAGTTCAGAGAAAAGTGCTTCCCAGTTGAGCCTAGTCTACGTCAGAATAGAAAAGAGCAGAAAGGCCAGCCTCCGCAACTGCCAAGTCATTTTAATTAAAATATTTGTACACAGTAACTTTTCCAGTGGGAAAGAAGTTACCTGCAGGACAGTCAAGGATACATTTTGGGACCGCTCTCAATGAAGAAAGCAGAAAAGTGCAGAGCAATCCTACAAATCCATGAACTGTAATGAAGAGTTCCTTGATTCCCTGCAGGATTCTGCAAATCCTTCACTGCAGGCCCTGCAGAGAAATTGTACTTTTCAGCTGTCTCTATTGAATGTGTAATGGAGTGATGATATTTTATTTCAAATCAAAAGATGAATTATTAAAAACTTGGGTCATACAACTACTATTGGTTGCATTACTAAATAAATTCCCTTAATAGAGAGTACTTACATTCACTTTTGGTCTTTTCTGATACTAGCTGATCATAATATTAAAGACACAAAGAAAGTGTGACTTTAACTTAAGCTAGAAACATATTAAAAGACACAGAAATGTAGTCTTAAGTGAATTCTGCTCAGTAACTTGCTGAAATTATTTCAGGAATCTAGCAAAATCTAACTGCCACTAAGATTGATTCTGATTTCCAAGCATGTTCCCCAACTCATGTTTTCAATTTTTATGTTCCATTCTTTTCCGTTATAAGAGTAAAGAGAGAGAGAGTCAAAGACATGAAAAAGGAAAAAAGCAGTAACAAATATGTGAAATGTGATACTGCAGATAAAGTACTAGGCTGGGATTTAGAAAAACCAGGCAGTATTTCTAATTGTTCCTCTGTAGTCAAAAGGCAATAATATTTAAAAATCTCTAAGTTCCCTTCCCAACATAAAACTATAATAATTTTATAACTGTCCGAACTATATACTTATGATTTACCCCCAAAACTAGAAATTTTAAAATCAGAACTACTTTGAGATTTCAAGAAATTCCTAAGGAATCTTAAGAGTTTACCTTTTCTTGCATAAATAATAAGGAGATCCAAAATACGTATTTATAATGCAAATAAATTACATTAGGAAGATTTCCAGATTATGATGAACTTTATGAAATTTATAGGCATGTTTTCTCATGTTTTTATGAATTATTTAATAGAAATAAATACAAACATTTCAGAAAGTTGGTGTTTATAGAATTCTGCAGTTAGCTTGTTCCCAACGCAAGTAACTTGGAAAGTTAGATCACAAAATAACCAGATTTGACATATTCCTTTCATCTTGTGAAAGTTTACATTGAAATTCACTTTAAAGGATTCCTTTACATTTTAACTTTTTAAATATTTTTCACTAAGTAAACTGTATTACTAGCTGGCCAAGTTGGAGACTTTCTGTATCTTATGTTACTAACTTTGGCTATTAAAGATATCCTTCCCTGTCTTAATCTGTTATTTCATTGTAAGAAAAATGAAATTTTAAAAAAATGAGATAATTCTTTTCTAAAACTTTCTGGCTCCCCCACATGCATTTTAAAGTACATACCTCCAAGTGATACCAAAGGTGGGTCTGGGAGAAGGATAGGGCCAAATATCCAAGGCAGGTTTTGCATTATAATTAAAATAAGGGACTTCTCGGATTCCTCCTTTTCTGGCCAACTTTTTCAAGTCATCATTAGGCAAAACAAATATGCTCTTCTTGCTGCTCTTGGTAATAAACTTTCTATAAGATGGCAGAGCTGTACCTGAACGAGTCTTCTTCGGTCTTGAAAATTTCATCAGTTTTACTTTGTCTCTTGTAGAGTACTCCTTGCTCACAGTCATGGATGCTACCAGTGTGCCTCCTGCAGTGGTGAGTGAGTCTGTCACTGTGGTGGTGACCACGGTTTTGCTCTGCTCTTTTACAGAGATGATGTCGACACTGCTGTCTGTGGAGGGTGTGGACAGCTTTGTTACCGTTGTGGTGGTGGTTGTGACAGTGGATTTGGCACAATTTTCTGTGGATGAGACCATAGTTTGCTTATCACCTTTTGCAACCTTGATCACGGTTTTTGATTCTGTGGCTACTGTAGATGTCATCGTGGTGACTTCTGTGATGACTGTTTTTCTTTTAGATTCTCCATTGATGTTTTCACCTTTGTTGGTGGGAAGACTATTTTCATCAACAAAATCACTACTGAGGTTAGATTCTTCTCCAGATGTAACAGGTGATAGTGTATCTTTCTTAACTTCTAAAGTTTCAATTTCCATATCTTCTACCTGATTAAATGAATTGCTTTCTGGACAAGATGATAGAGGTGTGGTACGCTGTACACTGTCAGGCTCTTTGGTTGATGGCAGGGTCTTGAGGCTGGCTTGGTAATTACCTTTGGCATCTGAAGAACTTAGTAAATGTGAATGTGTTACTGAAATGTTTTTTTCATTAAAATCTTCCATGATGACATCACCATTAATAAATGGCTTTACTGCAGATTCTTTAACAGTCAATGACTTAATATCATTCTCAGGGATTATTTTATTTATATTATTAACTTTTGGTTCAACATTACCACTGACTACTTTACTTTCAGAGATTTCTTTCAAACATTCACTTTTCAAATATACTTTAGGTTTATTATCTTTTCCATTTATTTGAAATGTGCTTGCCTTCTGTCCTTTCTTTTCAGATCTATTTTCATTATTCTTTTTGTCAGTGATATTTTTAAGACTTACTTGATCAATACATTTATTAACAGGTCTCTCTAACTTTTGCGGTTGACTTAGTTTTCTGCCATTTGTTTCCATTACCATATCCTGTAACCTGTTATCACAGTTTCTAATAGACTTATCAGAAACAAACTCACATTTCAATGGCTCCAAGCTTTCAACACCTTGTTCTGGAGTTAGGAACTGTTCAGAAATACTTTCATTGCTATTTTGAACAATCATATCTTCTTCACTGCTATCCTGAATAGACATAGTGTCAGAACTATTTTCTAAAGTGCTATTATATTCAGAGTCACATCCTAGTTTTCCATCAAATTCCATTCCTTTTGACAGAGATGCAGTATCTCTGTCCCCGGTACTTTTAGGTGTTGATGGAAGAAAAGCATTTTCAGAAGAAACAATAGTGTCATTATCCTCCTGGTTGAGTGGTTTTTTATTCTTATAGATCAAAGTGCCAATATCATCTCCACCAACTGGTTTAGAGTCATCAATGAAGAAATCACTTCTGTCTGTTTTTATCTTACTGAGTTCCTGGCCTTTACTGGTTCGTTCAGAGAGGCTTTCATCTATGTCATTTTCAATGGAATTTCGTTTCTGATTGTTTGTCCCTGGACTTTGAATGGAGATATCATCTAACACTTGATCTTTTGCATAATGTTTGTTTGCGATAAGACTAGGATCACCAGTTTCAAGAACTGAGGGATCACTTTGTGAACATCTGTGAATCAAGTCCTCAGATTTGTCATTACTTGCACTGAAGCTTTGTTCTTGTATAAGCAAGTCACTTTGATGCTCTTCTTTTGCTTTTGTTACTACTGGTGACTCAGAGAGACTTTTCAAAGAACTCGGAGAAGACTTTCCTGTACTCTTAATTCCACCCTCCAACTTCATTTTTTCATGGCGTTGTTTTTCTTCCAGTGTAAACTGTTTAATTCTCCTTTCAAGAAGTCCATCTAATTTGGATGATTTTATTTTCTTTTTGTAACTAGTCCTTAGATGAAAACCCTCACTGACATTGACCACATCTACTTGAGAACTTTCCTGATAATTTATATGTGACTCTGTTTTTATATCATCTATTTCCATTGGTTCCTCCTTGAAGGATTTATCATTGTCAGAATCTAAATGTTCTTTTACATCTGTAAAATAAAGACATTTATATAAATGTAATTTTTAGTCTGAGAAGAGGAATTCATGAGCGTATTTGTAAAAGTACTTTTCTTATTTCACACTAAAAAGGAATATCTATATATTTCAAAATTCCTGATACAATTACAATAGGTCATGAACATATTTAAACTTCATGAAAGGTTTAAAAACATATATATTCCAAATATGTAAGTATTCTAGCTAGGTGTGGTGGTGGATCCCTGCAATCTCAGCAGTTGGGGGCCTGAGACAGAAGGATTGCTGCAAATCGAAGGCCAGCCTAGGCTATATAGTGTGTTCAAGGCCAGGCTAGAAAAGTGAGACCCTGTCTTTAAAAAAAAAAGATTCTGATTCATAGTATCTAAACATAATGGAATGCTGTAATGAAAAATTTAGTATATGAGGTGTATGTACAACAGTGTTTTTAGGTTATAAAATATCATTAGCCATATATATTCAGAGTTTTTTAAAAAATGACTTTTGACAAAAGGCAATATAAAATTCTCAAAAAGTTAACCATGTGGCTGGGGATTTAGCTCAGTGGTTTCGCCGCCTGCTATGCAAGCGCAAAGACCTGAGTTCGATCCCCAGTACCAAAAAAAAAAGAAAGAAAGTTAACCATGAAGTTACCATGTGATCTAGTAATTTTATTACTAGGTATATTTCTGAGAAGTGAAAACATATGTCTATAAAAAAACCTGTACATAGGGTCAGGGGTTTGGCTCAGTGGTTCCGCCGCCTGTCTTGCAAGCACAGGGTCCTGAGTCTGATGCCCAGTACCAAAAAAAAAAGCCCCTAGTTCAAACCCCGATATGAAAAAATAATTAAAAATTAAAAAAAATTTTTAAAAAACCAGAACTTGTACATGAATATGGTAGCATTATTCACAATAGCTAAAAGGTAAAAACAGTCCAAATGTTTGTCAACCAATGATTGGATAAATAAAATGTAGCATATCAATACAATGGAATATTGGGTATACAAAGGGATAAAGCATCGATAAATGGTATAATACGGATGAATCTTGAAAAGATTATGCTGAGTGAAAGAGACTGGTCACAAAGGATAAGTTATTGCTTAATTTCATTTAATGTGATGTCCAAAATAGGCAAATCCAGAGCTGGAGAGGGTGGAGCAGACCTGCAGTTTTAGCACTTGGGCACCTGCAGAAGGAGGATCGCTCAAAGTTTTGAGGCTAGCCTGGGCTATATAGTGAGTTCAAGGCCAGACTATACTACATAGCAAGACCCTGTCTCAAAACAAAACAAAGTACTCTCTCCCTACCACCGCCGCTTGGGTGTGTTCGATTCTGCTTCACCCATAACGCGCCCATGGCCTGAGGAAGGCATTGCTGCTGGAGGTGTAATGGATGCCAATACTGCTTTAGAAGAGGTGCTAAAGGCCACCCTCACTCACAATGGTCTAGCATGTAGAATTCCTGAAGCTGCCAAAGTCATCTTTTTGTGCTTATATCCAATTGTGACAAGGCTAGTAGAGGCCCTTTGTGCTAAGCACCAAATCAACCTAATTAAGGTTGATGACAACAAGAACTAGGGGAAGGTAGGCCTCTGTAAAAGTGACCAAGAGGAAAAAACCCATAAAGTAGTTGGTCCTAGTTGTGCGGTGGTTAAGAACTATAGCAAAGGGTCGGGGATTTAGCTCAGTGGTTCTGACGCTTGCCTCAAAAGCACAAGGACCCGAGTTCGATCCCCAGTACCAAAAAAAAGAACTATGGCAAAGAAACTCAGGTCAGTGATGTTATCAAAGAATACTCAAACTAGAGGAGCAGGGATTTAGCTCAGTGGTTTCGCTGCCTGCTGCGCAAGCGCAAGGACCCGAGTTCAATCCCCGGTACAAAAAGAAAAAAAAAAGAATACTCAAACCCAAGAGATGAATGAATAAAAATTTTGGCTCCAAAACACCCCACCCCAAAACAAAACAAAATAACAAGAACAAAATACGAACAAAGGCAAATCTATACAGAGAACAGACTGGTAGGCAGGAAGGATTGAAAAGTGACTGCTAATGAGTATAAGAAATACAAGATTTCTTTTTGGGATGAAGAATATGTTCTAGAATTGATTTTGATAATGGCTGAACTACTCTGAATAAAATGAAACCACTAATTACACTATAATTGGGTGAACTATATGATATATGAATTATATTTTGAGTAAAATGTTATCAAATAAGAGTCAATCTAGTGCCTGTCCTGCGGTGGGCAACTGCCCCAGAGTGTTCTTATCGTACCCAGGCTGGCCTCCTCAGTCAATGCTCCTTACCTTGGTCCTTCTCAGTCATCTCTGAGGTCTCCATTTCACTCTGGTCTGCTTCTTTTCCAGGATCTGAATCTTTTACATCACCTTTCTCAGAATCAGGCTCTGTTTTAAATTTTTTAGGACTTCGTGGACTTTTTCTTTTATCCAAATCATCCATATTTTCATCCACATTATTTGTGACTAAAAAGAATCATGTATATGGCAATTAGATATTTCCAATATTAGAAATTTACTTTAATATATTTTTAGTGGAAATGATCAAGTATCTTCCAGTAAGCAATATTTTATTTTTCATTTAAACAAAAGCTGAAGGTACGATATACTTTCTTATATTCAAATTGCTCAATTAGTTTTATAGGCCAGGGGCAGCCCCCTCTATAAGCTATAAGAACTTTAATACCAAATGGACAACTATAAATTTTCTTCCCCCAAATTAAAGGTCTTTCTGAGCTGGGAGTTTAGCTCAATGGTAGAGAGCCTGTCTGATAATCCACAAAGCTCAGGGTGCAATTCCCAGCAACCCCCCCCCCCAAAAGGAAGCTCTTCTTGACATAAAAAATACATATATTTTATTGAATACTACATCATACTGTGGAACAAAAATGTCCAGTTCTAGAGCTACACCAGAAGTCAGAGATAAGGAGACAAACAAGTCTAACAGCCTGGCCTTGTGACAGCAAATCAAGACTTGTTTTCTGATCTGTATTTCTCTGGTTTTCAGCACATCTGTGCCTCCATCACCTCCATCACAAGATCCGACTAGGTTAGTGGTGAGAGTAAGTTAGTCATTATCATAGTGACCAGCAGCTTTGACATTAATTGTTTGTTACTGCTACCTTCACTGTGATTCCTATTTTGTAGTTAGAGAAGCCCAGAGCCCTAGACAGTGTGCACAGCTGTTTTATTCAGACACTATCTGGGAGGAAAGTCTCAAAAATACCAACTTAGTACCTGAATAGATAAAGAAAGGCCCAGAACAAGAGAAAATCTAGGGCTGGGGATTTAGCTCAGTGGTTCCACTGCCTGCCTTGCAAGCGCAAGGTCCTGAGTTCCATTTCCGAGTTCGATCCCCGGTACCAAAAAACAATAACAACAACAACAGAAAACCTTATGCTAAAGCCAATGGCTGT
Source organism: Heterocephalus glaber (assembly GCF_000247695.1). The sequence continues at coordinate 550,741 of NW_004624870.1, forward strand.
AAAATAAATCTGCAGAAACTAATCTGTATATTGATTATCTGGATTTTATATCACATAGCTCAGACCAGGTTATATACAAATAAAGAGCTCTCTATAAATGTAAGTGCTACATGAGTAACTGGAACAACAAAATGGTAATAAAAGAAACATCATGTGTTGGAATTTACTATAGTTGATACTTAACATGAATTAAATAGCAACTGAATCTTCAAAATTGCTATTTCTAAAATAGAAATGTAACAATTACTGTGTCTAACATGCTCCAAGACAGGATCCTATAAATTCCAGAGAGCCTTATAAAATGTGTTTCACCTTTGTAGAGATAAACGAATAACTTTCCTACAGTAACAACTTCACAAATCTACCATGTTTCACCAGAACCATTCACAAAGCTAAATCAGTTACTAAAGGAGTACATAACATTTCTCATGCACTATGTAATCTCCTCACTCAAGTTTCATCAGAAAAAACACATCACAGCATAAATTAGCAAATTACATTATATAGCATAGACGCCTGCTGCTAAAAATCACTTGGATAACAAATACCACATGGCAGACAGCAAAAGGGGCTCAGAAGCTAGGGCAGAAGGGTTCTATCATTTTTCATCTGCGTGAACTTCAGTATCACTTACCAGCTTCATAAAGTAATCTGCTCATTTAACGGGAATTTAAAAAGACACTGTCTCTCAAAAGGGCAATTCACCTCTAGAACTCTGAGATTCTAAATACTAAAGTTTGTTAGCAACAGTAAAAACTGAATAAACAGCTGCTTTAAGTGACAATGGTATGTAAGCCCCTATCACCTCCCCTCCGGATCTGGCGTGGACAATAATGTCAATGTTTCCAACTGTGACTCCTCAAGAAGTTAACAAGTATGGAATTTAAAATTCTGAAAAACAATACTGTAATTAGGTGGCTGAGGGATTTTTAAAAAAGCTCTTTTCAGTCATCTTTTTTTTGGTAGCGGGGATCGAACTTGGGTCCTTGTGCTTGCGAGCCAGGAAGCAGAACCACTGAGCTAAATCCCCAGCCCCTTTTCAATCATCTTTAACTGAATTGTAGGCATCCAAATCTTGTGAACAAACGTAATTTTTTATATTTCAGTTTATAATTGGTAAACAATAGTAATTTTGCACCCTGTACTAAAAATGTAGAAAAAAGTTTTTAGCCAAAATATGGCCAATATACTAGGAATTTATAAGAAAATATAAATCAGAAATAGTTATATAGAAAAAATTATTGCTAAAAATGGTATTTTAAATTAAATATAACTACTAAAATAAGTCACTTACTTCCTTCTGCTGACTTTCTGTAATTCACATTAGTATTGCCTGGCAATTTAGGAACAAACCTATAAACATGAGTTTTACTAATCCAGCTCCAGCCACCATATCCTGTTACTCTGTACTCCTCTCCTTTTTGTTTCCAAACCTGGGATAAAGAAAAATAAACTTATTAAACAACATGTTTATAAAGCATGTGTGGTATTACACATGTTTATCAAACACGAATAATAGGCAGGAAATTACTACTTTCTAAATGTGAAATTATAGTTTTATTTTTATAACAACTTCAAAAAATTGGTCCCAAACTCTCCTATATTACTAAGAGAAATCTGTCCTTCTAAAATCATCAGAAAGATGTATTTCATCCCAACTATATCAATTCAAAGGTTATATCAAAAGTAAAACAAAATTATAAAGTGTCAAAATGGTAGAAGTCTCAGAAACAGATAATACTTTTTAAAAGATTATGGAAAAAATTACCTGATGTTTAACTGGAAATGTATATTTTACCCATGTGGCTTGCTGCATTGTTTCTTCTTCTTCTTGTTTTTTCTCTTTTTTTTTTACCTTCTCTTTTTCTTCTCTTTCAATTGATGTCATTCTATGTAATCTATAAATGGAGAACAAAACAGAAATTTAACACTGAATAATGAACAAAAAAGATAAAATGTAATATTGAAAATTAGACACAAAACCAGAGTGGCTGGTTATAATCCCACAACCCAGACAATCCCAACTGACAATAAGCAGATGTACAGTTCCACAACAGGAACAGAGAGTATAATACAGCAAAAATAAAAAATGCTATCCTATCCATATGTCTCCCCAAAAGAAATACTTGTATTTCATTCCTGCAACATTTCACATATATGTATTTATAGTCCATTACCCACTTCCACAAAGGGTACTGATAGTATACGTAGAAGCAGTTTATAACTGTAGTAGGAGATCTTTCCATATCAGAATACCAAGATTTTGTTAAAAAATATAAGAAATACACCACTTCATGGGCAGCCTATAATTTATTGGACCAGTTCCCTACTAAAGGATACTTTATTTCCAGAATTTTTTCCTTACCACAAAGACCAACAGATCCAAAAGCTTTTGCTTTTATTTCTGAGCCTTTCTCATTAGCACTGGAGATTTTAAAGCCCTCACTGGGTTCACTAACAGAATTCTGGCTTTCAACATCCACAGAAAAAGGAGTCCAAGAGTCCTTTTGGTTAAGAGGAGGGGGTCAGGAAAGAAGTTCTACAGTTACTTCAATCACTAGAGATAAGGAATAGGCCACACTCTACTATCAGGCAGGAAAACAGGTACCAGAGCATCTATCAGTAATGGGCAGGCCTGTGGTGGGGAATGAACATTTAGCTGAGACTATATTTTTTATGAATAGGAGTATTTCCAAACAAAGATATGAACCAAAACCCATAAACAGGAGCTCCTCTCTAAAAGCTTCTACCTCTAAGAGCAGAAGTAAAAGAACTGCTTTTATCCCACCCAAAGCAGATGGACTCAATTTTTCATGCAGAGATATATAGAAACAAGGGAGATCTTTTGTCACCTTGGGGGAGTGGTGCTAGAAAGATGTGAGAGAAATTTAATTCTTTTTATCTCTAATTCCCAGTAAAAACTCTCTGTCACACTTGCTCCCCCTTTCTCCTCTTTTATGGTTTTGTGTACCTATGATTACAGGACCTTAGTTTACAGCCTCCTCCAGGTAAAGAGTTCATATCTATTAATTGTTTACAACTTGTACAGCAAACTTCTCTACAAGGTTCCTGGAGTTCTCAGAAATTGATGGGAAGAGGAAAAGCGGGATGGATTCTCACTGGGAACTAACTTACTAGTTCAAATCCCAGCCATGCACCAACACTCCTGGAGCTAGAGAGTGAAGCAAGCTCCAGAGCACAGCAGTGTCTCTCATAAGGAGTGACACTACACGACCAAACAGTAGTTCTCAGGGATTTGAGGGCATGACCCCTGAAGGCCTGGTCCACCACAGTAACAGAACCACCTTTGCTGACATAGGCCAGGAACACAATGACACTGTGGGAGCTCACAGCTCAGAAGCAGGCTCAGTTTGGCTTCTTGGTGTCTGCCCACAAGGTAAAGAGGCCCTTTCTCAATGCCAAATACAAAGGCTCGCTTTGCTTAGGCTTCCAGGCCAGTGAAGTGGTGTTATAACAGAGTACAATTCTATTAATTCCACTGCCACTAAGACAATCCTTATAGGGGGACAGGATTGCCAACACAGGGGAACTTAGCAGTTCAGTTCTGTTTTTATGGACAGAAATCTCTAATGTCACTGCTGGTAGCCTCGATGTCCCAGGAAGGAAGCCCCATGAGGATGGTACTGTGCAGCCTCTGGCTAGGTGGCAGATTTCCCCTCCTCATATCCATGGTCACTGAGAGGTGGACCAGGCATATGGGCTGGGCATCATCTCCTAACTTCCATGCACTGCTCAGGATTCTGTTGTGTGCTGCTTTTATATTAAAGATACAATACATAACATTTTATGTCTTCCATGATAAACTTGTGGAGTATCCCTCTATGTTCCTCAGTGACAGGATGGCTGAGACCAGAAGTTCTTGCACTTAACATGCTGACAGATAGTGCCATACTGTTCTTCTGAATTGGGGACTTCACAATACCATCAACTGCAAAGCCAACTTGTTAAATTAGTATCAAACTTCCAAACTGTTAGGCCAACTGTGGTATAAAACAAATTATCATCCTATTGTTCTTTAATTATGAGAGAAATTTTTTATGTTTACTGGCCTGTCACATTTATTTTTCTGCACAATATCTGTTCAAATCCTTTGTCTTGTTTGAACTGGACTATTAGTCTTTTTCATTAATACAAGATCTCTGTCAGTTAGGGAAAATTTCCATTTGTGGTGCAAATATTTTTCCTCAGTTTGGCATCTGTCTTTTGAGATTATAACATTTTTCCACTTAGAACTTTAAATACATGTATCCACTTTTCTCCTCTATGACATCTGGTTTTAAATCTGTTTAAAAAGAAAGTATCACAATAAAAATATAAATTAATTCATGTTTTCTTATTGTAGTTTTGTTTTTAGGATGTGGTTCTTTTTTTTTTAAATCTACCTTGGTATGAATGCTTTAGTCAAGTAGGGATCTAAGAGCTATCTTCTCCAAACATGGTCTTTTGCTTTCGGACAGGCAATATTACCACACCCATATTCCCAGATGTGTTTAAAAAGAAAGTATCACAATAAAAATATAAATTAATTCATGTTTTCTTATTGTAGTTTTGTTTTTAGGATGTGGTTCTTTTTTTTTTAAATCTACCTTGGTATGAATGCTTTAGTAAAGTAGGGATCTAAGAGCTATCTTCTCCAAACATGGTCTTTTGCTTTCGGACAGGCAATATTACCACACCCATATTCCCAGATGTGTTTTGGTGTATTTCTGGATTCCCTATTCTATTTCATTGCCCCATTTCTTCAGTAGGACAAACTATTTTGACCACTATAGGTTCAAAATATAATCTAATACCTACTCTGAACATCTACTTCCTTTTGTGGCTATTCTTGCACATTAACTTTTCTAGATGAAATATTATCATCACTTTGGTCAAGCCTCCCACAGTCCCAGAAGAACAAATCCTATTCACCAGGCAAAGTATCCTTTATGTCTGTAAAGACTGCTTTACACGGGTTCTGAGTATTTCTTAAATTTATTCCCAGGTGTTTGAGGGTTTTGTAGTCGCTATTTTTGGAGTCTTTTCTTTCATTATAATATTTATTCAAATATAACATACAACAAAGTTAAGAAATTGAACTTTACCAATAACCATCACACTAGAAGTTTCTGTGTCCCACCCTGGGGCAATTATTACTCTAACATTTGAAGTCATCATTCCCTTGCTTTTGCTTACAGTTTTATTACCTATGTGTGTTCCAAATAATAAAAAGTTTGACTTCTGAAAACTTAGGTGGAAGCACAAAATCAGTTGCAGGAGCCAAAGAGCAATAATGTTACTATTAAAAGTATTCTAGGAAAACATAAACTTAAATCTCAGGTCAGAGTATGACTATAGCTTTCAAGAAATAAGTCTCTTTGGGTGAGTCAGTGGGCGACTACTGGCAAGCCCAGGAATATAGAGGACACCTCACAACCAGGGTATATGGCAGATTGCAGGGCAAAACAGGTCCCCTACAAAGACATGAGTCAAAGTGAACTGCTCTGGACTTCCTGCTTTTATGCCTTGTGAGAGTTCTGTGGTATAACGTAGGAACATGGGTACATTCTCACTGAGATTTGGCTTTTTGGAGTAGGTTACCATTTGTCCACTTGTATCACAGCTTCCACAATTTTACTGTTTCTTCTTCCCAGCCCCTGTGGGTTTACAACTTTAAAGAATACCTTGAGGGTATGGATATATGGCTAAGTGGTAGAGCACTTACTAGCACACATTAGGTAAACCCTGGGTTCAATCCCAGCACAGAGAAGGAAAAAAATCCCTTTGCTATAGGAGGTCACTAGGGAACAAAATTAAATTAATTAAAATTAATTTGGTATTTTAACTTAGGATTCCATCTGCATTTTAATCATGGTTATTGCTTGTATATATGAATGTTCAGTGTGCTACCCACCTTATTTAATTTTCATATTGTTTCTGATATTTTTCAGTTTAGGGGGAGTCCTAAGAACATAATTACATCAAATACATAATAATAACCATGCCTATATCTTGCCAATATTTGTATGTTTTATTTCTCTTGGCAAACCGACTTGGTTGGTATTTTCAGGAAAGTGGTGACAATGGGCATCCTTGTTTTGTTCCAACCCAGTGTTAATGGAAATGCTTCAGGCAGTTGAGTCCAGGCCATAATGATTTGGTCTAAAATACATCTTTACAAAAAAACAAAAAAACCCAAACAAATTTTTAAAAAAGGACTTCATATATTCCTATTTAACTTTTTTTTTTTTTAAATCAAGAATAATGAACTTTGACAAGTATCTTTATGGCATCTAATAGATGATCAAAGTTCTCTTTGACTTTTTTTTTTGTCCATTTTATTATTTTTTCTTTTTTGTTTTGGTACCGGGGATTTAACTCTGGACCTTGTTTTCAAGGCAGGTGGCAGCACCACTGAGCTAAATCCCTGGTTTTATTTGACTTCTTAAAATATCATGTTATTAAAAATCTCCTAAAATTGGACAAATCTTCTATGCCTAGGGTGGAGCTGATTTAGCAATGGCTTACTACTCTTAATTTGTTCCTGAATAAATTTGCTAAAGTTTCAGTTAAGATTCCTTATATATACATCCATTTGCTCCATATTATTAATCAATAAATATGGGAGACAGGGATGATAATTTTCTTTTTGCTTATTTTTATTGTTTCATGCTAACAGAAATAATAATCTGCAAGATTTCCTTCTTTTTCTATTTTAGTGAAAGAGTTTAAACAGAATTGTCTGGTTCCTGAAATGTAAAGGACTTACTTATAAAACCATCTGGTTCTCCCCATCTCCCTTAGTGATTTACACAGAATCAGAAATCCTTCTGCCTTTATGACCTATGCCCTGCTGTCTAATGCCCCAGATCTGTAGCCTCTTCCTTCCAGCCTTCACTGAAAGGGCCTGAAGGGTCACTCTCTCCTTGGACACAGGAAACCTGAATACTGTATTCCTGTGAAGGCTTAAAATCCCTAGTGCTGCTAGCAAGAGAATCAGAAAAACTGGTTAGTAGGCCCCTTTATTTATTCTTGTTATTATCTGTGTTTTCCTGAGCTTTTTTTTCTTGATAATCTTATACATTTGTAAGTTATAATAAGGTATATTTAGTTTTTGGTTTCATTATCTTTACTTTTATATTCAACATTTCTTTTCGCTGACTCTTTGTATACATAGCTAACTAATTTGCAGTTTTTATTTTCTAACACAGACAGTGAAGGCTATCAATTTTTCCACCTGCAGCCTATAAATTTCAGTATCTATAATGCTTTCATGAACATTCAGATCAAAATATCTTTTTAGCTTCCATTTTGATTTTTCTGTGATCATTTTTTACTTGTGTATTTAAGTTTCAAGCATACCACTTTTGAATTTCTTTTAATATTTACTGTAAATGTGTATATCCCTAGACAATATTATCATACATATGTTAAAACTTTACACAAATATACTACATGTATTTTAGTGATGGAATTATTTTCACTTTCTTTTACATTTATGAGATTTAAAATGCTGAAATTATTGTTTTAGTTTGTTTTCTTACTGCCATATTGTAGTCTATCAGAGGATGATATCACTGTTTAAATGTGCTCCATTATAAACATTTGGGGATTGTTTTTAAATTTCATGATTAAAATAATATGATAAGGGGTCAGGGATTTAGCTCAGTGGTTCTGGCACCTGTCTCGAAAGCACAAGATTCTGAGTTTGATCCCCAGTACCAAAAAATAAAATAAAATAAAATAATATGATAAGAAACAATCTGACATGCATGGTGGTACATGCCTGTAATTCCAGCACTTGGGAGGCTGGGACAGGAGGATTGCCACGAGTTCAAGGCTAATCTGGGCTACACACTGGTAGTTAGTTCAAGGCCAGCCTGAACTACATAGGGAGACCCTGTCTCCAAAAAACAACTATCTTCTACATGTTTCCTTATGCACAATATATATATGTAAGAGTTACTTTATGATAGTAGATAGAAGAATTGCATTTTTAACTTATCAATAAAACAGTTCTCTCAAAGGATTATAGTAATTATTACATTATTAATCTTTTATCAAAAGTATATTAAGAGTTCTCTTCCTATGACTGCACATTTTTGTCAATCTTGATGGATGTGCAACAGCAGCCCCTAATTTCAATGTGTATTTCCCAAAATACCAGGGAGGTTAAGCCATCTTCACTTTTCTCGATAATTTTCATCTTTTTGTGAGTGAATTATATTTACTATCTTTGGCCTTTTTTCTGATTAAATGGCTTGATGTTTTTTGTCTTACTGAATTGTAATAGTTCTGGAATATATTGTGAACATTACCTTTTTAATTAAGTATAACAAAACAATAAATATACCTTCAACCAGTCCATGCCATAAGTCTTTTAGAATAATATATTATCATAAGGTTTAAAACCAACAGAAAACAATTCACTGTGTACTGATACACACATGTGATAAAACTACATAGTAAAAGGAAGCATATAATAAAACACAAACCTTAAAACTGTAATTATCTCTCAGGAGAGGCAAGGTAATGAGTGAAAAGCTGATGCAATCACAATGTCCTTATTTTTAAGTTAGGTGGTAAATTCACAGGCATTTGGTTTTATTATTGTCCATTAGAGATTATAGATATTACGTAAAATCTTATATATGCATCATTTCCTAAACAAAAAATTTTCCCTATATAGGCCATAATTTAAAAAATATTGTTACTGTAAGATATATAGACTGGACAGCTCTTGAAGCTTTGTTAATCACAATTTAAACATTTCCATGAATAAAAAGTTAAAATTTCTATGTATCCTTAGGATCATGTCTTAGAAATTTATTGCCTATCTAGTTGACCATACTACTTCAGAAGTGCAAGTCTTATTATTAATTCCTAATTTTCCTGAATCATGGTCCTCAATTTTTTTTTTTAAGTGAGGATAGAACCCAGGACCTTGCACTTGCCAGGCAGGCACAGTGCCACTGAGCTAAATCCCTAGCCTGATGGTCCTCAGTTTTTTTTAAAAAGCCAGTGTTATACTTCATCATCTTATTTTAAAAGATGTCTTTTGTATAAATTACCAGATGTCACACTAATAAAATTCACAACATAATTTTATAAATAGAAGGAACATGTTAAAACTAATCATAATGACAAAAGCAGGAAAGAAAAACATCTGGATATTTAAAAATCTAAATTCCATTGTCTGCTACAATGATTAATACTTGAAATCAATGAGATGTATGATCTAATAATTTTAAGTTACATTTAATTATGGGAGTTTGGTTTATTTTGTTATTATTGGGGTTTTTTGTTTTGTTTTTTGGCAGTCCTGGGGATTGAACCTAGGCCCTTCACACTAAGGTACATCTCTACTTTCTTTTATGTTTTGATATGGGGTTTTGCTAAGTCACTATGTTGCCCAGGCTGGGCTTGAACTTGGGATCCTCCTGCCTCGGCCTCCTAGAGTGTTGGGGATTACAGGGGTGCACCACCATACCAAGCTAATTATAGTTTTATTTGGCAACATTTGGCTAAGCTCCTATTTCTGAAACATTTGTCACCAGAGATGAGGCTGCATGTAAAGTGTCAGGATGAGCACAGACTAGAAGAACATTAGGACAGAATGTTTGGGGGCAAATCTGGAGGAAAATACCAGGAGCCAGAGAAACACAGGCAGGATCGTGTCTGACTCTCTCCTGACTCTGCCTTGATAAAAGTAACCACCCACTCAGCTCTTCTCTTCCGTGGTGCTCAGTTCTGTAGCACCTTGTTTAATCAAATTTTCAACTGTAGGATGATTAAGTTCACTCCATTTGGGGAGACCTCTACTGATAGCAATTATATTCAAAAGGGGAAGGAGAAAAGAATCGTTAAGATTTATGTGGGGAAATCACCAAAGAAAACTGGAAGCAGATTAAAAAAAAAATTTAGTGGGCATAAACTTACTTTTCTTTTTTTGTTTTTTTGAGGCAGGGTTTCAGGCTGTCCTTGAACTCACTATGTAGCCCAGGCTGGCCTCACACTTGCAGCAGTCCCCCTGTCTCAGCCTCCCAAGTGCTGGAATTACAGGCTTACATGCCACCACCGCACCTGAGTAAACTTATTTTTCTTAATAATGTTTTTGTTAGGGCCGGGGATTTAGCTCAGTGCTTCCGGCACCAGCCCTGCAAGTGCAAGGTCCCAAGTTCGATTCCCAGTAGCCCGCCCCAAATAATGTTTTTTTAATAAAAAAGATGTGAAAAGTAAGGCAAAATATATTTATTTTCTAAAAATTATAGGGTTATACCACTGGAGCAAACACTATAGAGGTTAAAGGAATGGTACAATGATTCTTTTTGCTTTCATACTCTTGGATAATATTTGCAATTTTTCACCATATCTGTGTATTAATTTTGTCATAATAACTTTTTTTTTGGTACTGGGGATCGAACTCAGGTCCTTGCACTTGCGAGGCAAGCGGCAGAACCACTGAGCTAAATCCCTGGCCCCCATCATAATAACTTTTAAAGGACTAAAAGTTACAAAATTTTTAAGTTACAAAATTTATCTTTGTTTTTTTGGGATCAAACTTGGGATCTCGTGGTTGCGAGGCAGGCGGTGGAACCACTGAGCTAAATCGCCAGCCCTCTTTTTTTTTTTTGTAATCATCTGCTCTGGTTACAGAGTTCTTGGTTTACTTGGGAGCTGCATCATTTTTGGCCAGGCATTCAAATCTAAAAAAGGGTGTAAGACCTTAAGGGTGATATTCAGCATAGTACCAGGAACATTCCAGAATATTCAAAAAACATGAGGGCTCTTTCTATTTCAATAAAAATGCCCTTTCATGTCTTCCTCTCTCCCTCCCTTCTTCCCACTACCGGGGGTTCAATTCAGACCCTAGTACATGATAGGCATACACTCTACCACTGACCTCCATACTGACCCTTTTTTATTTTAGACAAGGTTTCTCTATTTGCTCAGACTGGCCTCAAACTTGTGATCCTCCTGCCTGAACCTCCCAGGAACCTGGGATTACAGACAAGCACCACCACATCCAGATAAATATGCTTTTACACTTTAAAAGCTTTTATTTTCATATAACCAGCCTCTTTTGATCCTTATCATTCTGTATCACAAATATGAATAGAAACCAGGAAGAATGACGTCTTTAATATAACCTCTTAACTTTCATTATTTATCCTCTAGCATTTAAATAAAACCAAAAGGTTGGGGCCAGGGATTTAGCTCAGTGGTTCTGGATCCGAATTCGATCCCTGGTACCAAAAAACAAAAAAAAAGAAGGAAAATAAAAACAGTCCAATGTTGGTCATTCACAAGGCTCAGAATTCACTTACCTGGTATGTCCTAAGGATTCCCGCCATATTGGTAGCATCACAACTGGTTTAACTGCACACTCCAAAATAGCTAAAGCCAATGCAAATTCTCTGGGTTTGCTACACATCTGAACTGCCTTGATCCAATTTGCTCTGTATTTCAGAAGAAAAGAAATCATTTCATTTGGTTAATCTTAAATTAAAAGCATAATAGTTGTAATTTACAATGACTCTATCTTACAGTGCCTGTGAGAAATGTTTCTAGATTGCAGATATGACTATACTGCTCTTCGAAGTTTCTAGCTCACAGAGACACATTTTAAACACTGCAAGGCATTCTAGAGATCATTTAGGCGTCCCAATTCCTTCACCTTCTATGATTTTCTGGAACTTTAGTCTGTACTGGATTCCAGGGATTAAAAACTGATTTCCAAAACTCATTCAAATTCTACTGGTGGTTCAGTCATTTAGAAGCACATGTGTGCCTCTACCTTCATCACTGTTTGTTGGCCAAAGTGACTTCATTTAATTCATTGGTAATGACATTTAAAATGTAGGTGCCTGCCTACAATAATAGTTTTATAAGTATGTAGTATATTTATAGCAGTAAATTAACCTTAGTTTCTTTTACCTGTGTGAAGCCCAATTGGGATGAAGAAAAGATGAAGGGATGTTGTTTTCTAGTTGGGTGATGGTCAGTCTCAGAGTAGATATAGTAAGGACTTTAGACCCATGGACAGAACCATTCCATTTGAACTCTCCTGCTGGAGTCAAACAGAATTTATGTGCAAGATGCCTTCTCTTATCATGATCTTCCCTGTGTTGGTGCTTATTCAAAGCAAATGAATTGGTGGAGTACTGATTATGGTAGACACGATACTTCCCTTCTTGACCCAATTTAAAGTAATTGTTGATATTTCCTTTCATGACCACTTCCTTTTTGGTGCTCAATCGTGAAATTTCTCCTTGAGAGTTAACTACTAGTACCTGAATAAAAAAAAAAAAATAGAAGGATTTCATTATTTAGCCAAAGATGCAAATTGTCTGATCAATTGTCTTTCGATAATTATAATCTATATTCCAAATAAGTTAAAATACATCTTATGACTGAACTGTTTGAAATGCTAAGCTAAAATGAAAGCTGCTTACAATTAAACATCCAAGATATGCCTGCAAAAAGAAAGAAAACTAATATTTATTAAATATTATGTTAGATACTATTGAGTAATTTTTATTTTTTTCCAATGCTGGAGATCAAACTCAGGGCATTGAGTATACTAATAAGCATTTTACCACTGGGCTACAACTCCAAGCCCACTAATTTCTACTTTCCTGAATCTCAACTATACATATCAAAAGTATGTGTACTCTTTATTATTCACCTATCATTATATCAAGTTTATAACTCACTCTTTAGGGAAATGAGGAGGGATTGCATGTACTACCACTTAAAAATATTTTCCTAAAAATGCCTTTTCTGCTCCTATTTCATTCTAGCTTTAGTTCAAGAGCACATGGATACTTTAAAATGTCTTGAAAAGTTGATCCCAACCCTTTAGTGAATTATAAAATAAACTGCAACTCTTAATTAACTTTAAAAAAAATAAAATAGCCCGGTGTAGTGCACATGCCTGTAATCCCAGCACTCAAGAGGCTGAGGCAGGAGGATTGCCATGAATTCGAGGCCAGCCTGAACTGCATAGTAAAACCCTGTCTCAAACAAACAAAAAATAGACTAGGTAGACTATAAGAGAAAATATCAGAATACTTCTGATATAGTAAGGTATGTACTATTTCAGGAAGCTTTTGAATATGTGTACCAGCCTGCTATGAAAGAAATATCTATCTCCTTGACAGTTAGAGTCAAAAAGAAGTTTAAAAGCCAATGGTAAGCCAGGCAAAGTGAGGCACACCTGTTATCCCAGCACTTTGGTAAGAGGAGTGCAAATTCAAGTCCAGCCTGGACAACTTAGTGACTTAACAAGACCCAGTCTCAAAATAAAACATTATAAAGAAAAAAAAAGGGCCAGGGATGTAGTTTAGTGAACCAATGAAGGCACTGGTTCAATCCTCAGTACAGCAAAAAAGAAGCAAGCCAATGGCTTAAGCACCTTGTCTGATGCTAAGAAAAGAACACTGTATATTCTTATCTATCCTGCAAATAATTCATAACCTTGGAGGACACATTTTTGGCCGTTATTCTGTCACCACAGCTAGGTAAGGGACAGAGATAAGTGACTCCTAGATTTGATCCTCTAGTACATAATCGGAGCTGAGATCCTGTGCTGTCCTAGGCACTTTACTGTGCTATCAAGGGGTTACCCCTATCCTCTGCTGCAGGTTTACTGAGGCGATCATAGTAAACAATCTATAGCTCTTTATAAAAGCCCATGAATAACCCACTCGTTGCTATATGTGAAAAAGAAGTGTTTCTCTTTTTAGAATTATATACAATAAAACTGATCATGTTATATCACCCACTTACAGCATTTCTATGCAGGGACTGACATGTGGATATCCAATTATACATATAAACTGAGCAGTTTTTCTCATTACCCACCACAATCTTAGAGAAAAATACAATTTGAAAGTAGGTTTGGAAATTTCCTATCTTTATTTTAAAGGTATACTTACAATTATTCATATTCCAGGGATTTTTGTTTTAAACAGAAAAAAAATGTACCTCTTTGCCCTCCTTAAATAATTTATTTGCTTCATGGGCTGCAGCTGCTACTTGCTGGTTCTTCAGCTGACTAAGTTTGCTGTCTGGATTCCGTAATCTGGTGATAATTCGGGTTGAGCCAGATGCTCCTCTTCCAACTCCAAGAGAATCACTTATTTCCCCATTAGACTTCTCAGATCTGAAATCACCTATTATAAATGAAAGAGTCACAAAGTAATTGCTGACAGCAATGAAATAAGAACAATGGCTTATTTATCCAAAACGCCTATGTGGTGTACAACATCTAAGATCCAGAAAGCAAACAGGTAAGGTCCTTGAATAGCCAAAGCAAATGTCATTAATTCTTTACTGTTTTACTTAAAAGAAAACATATCATAACCTTATGTGAGTCATTATTTTACAAAAAAATACAAGTTCAAGGTTAAGACAGGAGGGGCTGCAACAAATTTAATAACTAACAAATATAATAACTCAATGTACACTAATAAAATGTTGCCTCATCTATTCAATATGGATTTCTGTATTAAAAGGATGTAATATTAGAAAGATTTATTCTGAAATTCTGTTTACGTACCTAATAGTTTCAACATTATACACATAAATGCTAAGTGAATTTTCCTCTAGAAAAGCTAGTATCTTTGTAAAGTTATTAATGTAAAAATCAACTAAGTTAGCTTTTTTAATATAGTAAAGATCTCTCAGTATTTTCATAGTAATTTAATTTTTTAAGGTGACTCAACACCCCAGGAGCACTTTCTGCTTTGTATATCCATGAATCTCACTTTGGCTGAAAATGTCTACATATACTAAAACTACGTCCAATTCCCATTGGCTAAACAAACTTTTAAAAAATTTATACAACATGGCATTGGTGTAAATAAAAGGACAAAGGATTTACTACATTATATATAGTAAAGATGGCTTTTTTTTTTTTGGTACCGGGGATTGAACTTGGGACCTTGCGCTTGCGAGGCAGGCGCCAGAACCACTGAGCTAAATCCCCGGCCCAAAGATGAAATTTG
>NW_004624870.1:565851-626683 GCF_000247695.1 Heterocephalus glaber
GGGGGGGGGGGGGTAGACAATTTAGTAAATACTTGTTCATTTAATTTGCTCCATACCCTTCTTTCCTTTGGGGAAATGCCCCCGTCCCTTAATCATTATTCTGCCAGGACTATAAATAAAGTAACTTGTCTCTTTGGGGTCAACAACAGGACCCAGCTTGGCCAGACAAGAGCAGACCACATCTTGCCACAGTGACTATCACAGGAACTAGCTATGTGGCTCAGCCAGTCAGCATCCTACTCCACTTTGTGAAATCAGCAGATGGAGAAAGAGTTTCTGTTCTGTTAGTGAGCAGGAAAGGTATGTTAGGAGCTATTTCTACTCCCACAATATGGAGGAAAATGTCACTAACAAGAAACAATAAGCCCAGAGAAGAAAGAAGGGAGTCCAAGAAACAGCAAGAGAGAGTGAGGGGGAGTGAAAGGGACAGAAAACACACTTTAACTTCAGCTTCCTGGACCCAATAATGAACCTGAGGCTGTCACTAGCCATGTACTTCCTTTCAATTTTGTCAACAACGCTCCCTTTTTGCCTAAGCAAGTTTAATGGATTTCAGTCAAAACCACAAAGTCCTAATAATCTAGCAGAGTATTTTAAGATTTTGACTCAAAAATATGGCACTGAATAAATCAAGATGCAGTGGGGTTACTAAGTATTTTGCCATGTCACACTAGAAAGCTGGTAAACCCAGACGTTGTGGAAGTAAAGTTGGTCAAACATCAGTCATCTCTTGGGTCTCAGATTTTGACTTTACACAGGCTAAAGTTTTATGTCAAGATGCAGCCACTTCTTGCAACCATCTATACTGTCCACTAATAAAGACTTGGGCCGGGGATTTAGCTCAGTGGTTTTGCCGCCTGCTGCGCAAGCGCAAGGACCTGAGTTCAATCCCCGGTACCAAAAAAAAAAAAAAAAAAAAAAGACTTTTTTTGGTCCAGGTTAGATTTCCTAAAGCTAGAAAAGGAACAACACAGAACTTTTTAAGAGCAGCCCCTCATTTTAGAGCCAACAACTAATACTACTCAGAATCAATCCTTTGCCACTTGCTCAGTTTACTGTAAATAAGGGAAAGGGGAAAATTCTCCCCAGAGTAAGGCCTAAAGGACAGAAATATAAACCAGGGCTAAGAGTAGAGGTCCTTAATGAATATCCTTTGCCCAAGGGCCATATTCATCCTGTTAAAAAGGAATGAATCACTGCCATGCTGACTGGTGGCACAATACACATTTACGCCTTCCTTGCCTCTATAACTCATTATTTAATGATGCCAGGAGGCAGAAGCCTAGGCAGTGTCTATTCATCTGAAGGCAACAGCTATCAGCCTACCAAGGAGACAAACTGAGGAAGTGAGGGGTTCACCTTTGTGGGGGGACCCTGGCACAAGTTACTCAGCGTTAGGTACTAGAAGAAGGATACTTACAAATCTGTAAGTGTTGCCAGAAAAAACTCCAAACCTGCCAAATTGAAATGTATAACTGTTAAACCCTACACCCTTCCCCAGTAAGAACCAGCAGGAATTAGGCTGCTAACACAGAATGGCCTCCAGATGGGGAAATCTCATACTCTTCACTTCTCACTCATGGTCACTCTCCCAGGTTTAACAAAGAACCCCTCCACTATCAGAATAATGAGTGTTAGGACCAGGGAATTAGCTCAGTGGTTTCGCCGCCTGCTGCGCAAGCGCAAGGACCCGAGTTCAATCCCCAGTACCAAAAAAAAAAAAAGATGATTGTTCACAAAGTAAGAATAATGAGTGTTATAGGAAGTTAAATTCATGATTTGGCTCTCAGATTGTTAAATCAAGGTAAGTCATACCCAGACCTGTTATAATTGATGCACAACATACAGAAATCCTAGGTTTAGGTCAAGATACAATTATAATTTCTGGGTGTAACTGCTGGACAGAGGCTTTTAGAAGTTTTCAGTTGTGTGTGAGATCTGTGTACTATGTTAGACAGAGGCATTTTTGAATGCTATGTATGGGATCTAGTGTGAGTACACATGTATGTGCTGAGCCATCAAAAGATGGAGTTGTAGACATTTACGCAGTCTACCTTCACAGCATCCCTCTTTCTTTGGCAAACCATTCCTACCCCACTCCAATCACATACTTTGCTGGAGTCATCAATCATAATACCTTGCCTGCCCTGGCCACAGGGATGAGAACAATAGATCCAAGATAGGCCACTCAAATTCCTTCCTCAAGGACTTTTGATTTGGAGCAGGAGTAGGGGCCTTGTCTTTGGGTCACAGACCTTGAAAAGATATGAATACAAATTGCTGGTGCCATCTTTCCTGCCACTTGGAAAAAGCCTGTCTGTATTAGGAGAGAATGAAATTAAAACATAAACATATGCAGATCCAAAGGTGAAAGAGAAAGAGAGGAAGACAGAGTCATTATACCTGGGGATCCAGTTACACCAGATGATGATGGCTCAGACTTTATAATTACATCAGCTAATTACAATTACTCTTCATTTAAGCTAGTTTAAGTTGGTTTGGTCACTTGCAATTTAGAAAATTCTAAGCAAAACAGATCCCCACGGGCTGGGGATTTAGCTCAGTGGTTTCGCTGCCTGCTGTGCAAGCACAAGGACCCAAGTTCAATCCCCAGTACCAAAAAACAAACAAACAAACAAAAAACAGATCCCCAGTTCGTATCATATAGAAAATTAGATTAAAAGCAAAGTTAGAAGTATTATGAAAAATTACTGTAAAAATGTGTACACTCTTGGGATAGGGGTGGTTTGTTTTCTTGTTGTTGTTGTTGTTTTTTGGTACCAGGGATCGAAAAGGGGTAGTCTTTCTTAATGGGACACAAAATCCACAGATACCCTGAAGAAAAAGATTTTAAAATTTAACTACAGGGGCTGGGGATTTAGCTCAGTGGCACTGCACCTGCCTTGCAAGCCCAAGGTCCTGAGTTTGATCTCTAGTACCAAAAAGAAAAATAAAAACATAAAAAATTAACTATATAAAAATATAAAGAATCTTGTATGACCAAACAGCAGAGTTAAAAATAACTCCTATATAAATATATGTAAAATAAAAAATTAATAGCCATAATACATGAAGCATTCCTAAAACTCACTAAAGAAAAATGTAAAAAAATGAATGGAAAACAGTGACTAAAGATATGAATAATCAATTCACAGAAAGTCCAATAAACACATGAAAAGAAATTCAACCATATTGGTAAGCAGAGATATGCAAATTTTTCAATGAAACACTTTATCTCTGGCAAAAGTGTAAGAGGGTTAATGATGCTGAATTTAGGTATAAAAGTGTAGAAATAGACATGTATGTGAATAATGCATATAAATCCCTTTTGATATACAACAAAGCAGTAGTCAATACTATTTTTAAAATGTACCTATCATATGACCAGCAAAAATCCATTTACTGTTACTACACTGCTAGAAATACTTCCACAAGTACACAAAGGTATATATACATGCTGAAGATGTTAAAAAGCATTATTTGTAATAATCAAGTATCATGCAGCAGTTAAAAATAAACAATTTATACCATGAAAAGTTCCCCTAACATGTTATTGAGTGAAAAAAAGATGCAGAACAATACATGCAGAATGATCCCAGTTATGTTAAAAAACAAAAAACAAAACAATTTTTAAAAAGCCTGTGTAAACATACATACATTAATGTAACTACAGGGAAAAAGATCTAAAATGTTACACACCAAAATGTTGACGGTGTTACACGTGAGGATAGCTATGAAAAGGACCAGAGTTTTTCCCCTTCTTCTTCCTCTGTATGCTTTTATATTTTTTAAGTAAAAGCAGTGCGTTCAAGTGTTATTTGTGTTAAAAACAAAAACAAGAAAAAAGTGAAAGGAAAATCTTAACCCACCCCCATCAAACTTTCATTTAAAAAATTTCAAAATATAAAAAAAAAGAAAAAGAAAAAGCTCCCTTTAATGGTTAAGTGTGTTCTTACCTATCTCTTCTTGAATAGAGACAGGTGTATGAGATTCTCTTTCTCCATTTTCAGGATCATCAGCTGCCTTAGCAGATTCACTCTGGGAAGAATTTAGTTCACTGCTGCTGTTACTGTTTTCCAGATTAGGCTGGATGGAGGTAGTGGTAGCACTAGTGTTATTGCTGTCACATGTCTTGTTAGATTCTTCTAGAAAAATAGAATATCTGATTTTTAAATTGGAAATCACATAAAAACTAATTGTCAGAAAAGACATTTGTTTCAGGATTTCATTACAAAGCTATTTTAAAACTAAAAACTGATCATGTATGAATAATGCACTGTATGAAAAGAAACTGGTAAGCACCACCCTGTGGGTTATTTTTCAAGGTTTCTCAGTCTATTAACTCACAGACTCTTATATCATCTACAGCGCAAAGCAGACAATCTTTGAGATACCCCAGAGCTGAAGAAAACAAAAACAAAAACAAAAAACAACCGATACATGCCAGCAGTTTTGCTGAGGTAGTATCTCAAAACAAGTTTATATTCTGACTCTTCAAATGTATTCCAACAGTATTAGAAACAGAATTAAACAGGATTACTTATCTCTAAGGTTTTCTCCCTGAACTCTATGCCCCAGGTAATGGTGATTAACTTTTTAAGACAATTTAATAACATGACTAAGAGTTTAGTTGCTAAACGTGTATCAAAATTAATCTTACTATGAACTGAATGCCTAAGTTTTCCTGTGGAACCTCAGAAAAAGTCTCCCTTTGCATTTCTGTTTGTCATTACTGAGATATTCTTCAAGCCACTTAAAGGCAAAAGTGGCTGACAGTGTGTCACAATGGTTATCTGGACTGTATGATGAGCTCCTAAAATAGCTTTCTGAAGAAAAAAACCCAACAATCTGATAGAATATAGAAATAATAACAAAAGAAATGAAAGTAACCTTTAAACTTACGAAAGTACGTTCACAATTTAAGCTAAGAAATATACAAAATTGGGCCGGGGATTTAGCTCAGTGGTTCCACCGCCTGCCTCGCAAGCCCAAGGACCCGAGTTCGATCCCCAGTACCAAAAAAAAAAAAAGAAAAAGAAATATATAAACTACTTGGAGAAGCTACTTAGTTTTCAGAATGGTTGAAATCCAAGGGCTGGGGATTTAGCTCAGTGGTTCTGCCACTTGCCTCTAGAGTGCAAGGTCTCGAGTTCAATCCCCAGTACAAAAAAAAAAGAATGGTGAAATCCATAAATCCATAGTATACTCAGGTGGAGAGAAAGGCTGTTCACAGGTAATCCTCACACTTTTCTGTGGGGATGGAAAATGGTCCAAGGTGGATAAAATGGAACTGACAATTCCGGAAAAATCACACATGCATTTATTCTCAAGTTAGAAATCTCATGTCTAGAAATCTATCTCAAATACACTAGCAAAAATACTTAGCTACTCAGTGAAGCATTATTTATAATGCCAAAAGAGGCCAGGGATGGTGGTACATGCCTGTAATCCCAGCACTCAAGAGGCTGAGGCAGGAGGATCAGGAGAATAAAAATGGCTACCTATAAGGGTAGAAAAAGATGAGATTACTTAGAAAGGAAATGGAAAGAAGTGAAAATTCTTTGCATATATCCAGCTACGTGGTTTTGTAGTAACATAAATGTTTTACATTTGCAAAACATTAAAGCTAGAAATGCAATCACTAGGCCACACGTGGGGATCCACGCCTGTAATCCCAGCACTCAGGACACTGAGGCAGGAGGATCTCTGTGAGTTCAAGGCCAGCTTGAATTACAGTCTCAAAAACAAAACAAAAAAAACCCCCAGAAATAAGTCAAAATAAATTTTAAAAGAAATGCAATCACTAAAATTTAAAAACAAATGCACTAACTGTAGGTCAGTTTGTGTAGAACTACATAAAGTAAATAATTACTTCAAATGACTAGGAATATTGGGGGGGGGGGACCGGGGGATCAAACTCAGGACCTTGCGCTTGCAAGGCAGGCACAGTGCCACTGATCTAAATCCCCCGCCACTGGAAGGCAGTATTTTGATTATATGTCCTTACAGGAAATATAGGACAAGTTAAGTATGCAAATAATTATAGGACAAATAAAGAGCTACAAAAAATTTTTAACTGCTACTCAGGATTTTTACTATCAAAAGCAGTACTGGTATTAGGAAAACACTATATATAACATAATGATGCACATTAGGACATAAATGTTCTGCATTAAGACAAAGCAAATATATAACTGAGCTACTGTGGTTTAAAACTAAGGCTTTCGGTGTAAGGGAAAAGAAATACAAATGTAAAGACAAAGAAACCAAGTATGTCATCCTCAATCTGAACTAGAAATGTCAATGTAGACTGATGGTTTTTTCTTTTTGAAAGTATTTTCTATTTACCAGGGGGTTTTTTTTGGGGGGGGGAGACTAGGCCTTATTATGTAGTTCAGGCTGGTCTCAAACTCACTATGTATGCTAGTTTCGAACTCCCAGGTATCATCCTGCCTCAGTCTCCCAAATATTAGGATTACAGGCGTTGTGCCACCACATCTGGCTTCGCTAATTCTTTTATTTTTTGTTTTGTTTTGGTGCTAGGATTGAAGCCAGGGCCTCAAGAATGCCAAGCAAGTGCTCTCCCACTGAGCTACATTCCTACCCCTTTTAAAATTTTTCTTTTGAGACACAGTCTCACTCAGTTGTCCAGGCTGGTCTCAAAGTTGTGATCCTCCTCCCTCAGCCTACTGAGTAGCTGAGATTACAGGTGTGCACCACTATACCTGGTTTGCCCAATATATTTCCTAATACTATCCACCAAAGAAGCCTAGAACCAGTGGGAGCCCAACAGCAATAAGTACCTCTCGGATCAGACTGTGGTCTCTAAACACCATTCCCCACTAAAAGGAACTAAGAGTTCCTGGGAGGAAAAAAAAAAAAAATTCCAAGCCTGGTGTAGAACTATCATTATTCCAAAAAGCAAGGAAGCTACTGACTACTGAGGTCATAGCAGGACTCAAAAGCCAACATGAAGGGACTTCCACTGGTCAACAGAAGCAAACTGAATGATAACTGCAAGTAACTGAAACAAACAATAGAAAAAGACTCCTAAATCTGATACTTCGAAAAAGAAAGCCAAATCCCTCGTCCAAGACTTTGGAACTCAACCACCACTAAAGATAACTGGGCACCAACTACTGATTTTGAATTTAAGAGAAACAAAGCATTTATTTTACTATTCTTGCTTGAACTCTCAGTATTTTCAAATAACTTCAGTTAATGAGGGAAGATTTTTTTTACAGAAGTCCAATTAAAAAAAAAAAGAATTAAGATCTGTACTGTAGTCTCCAAATAAGATACTTCATTCTGGAAAGATCACAGCCAGTGAATGAAAGTTTGACAGAGAACCCTACAATCTCATTACCTTAACTTTGATCAAACTTATATATCAATCTTAGCATTTTTTTTTTTTTGGTACCGGAGATCAAACTTGGGCCCTTCCGCTTTTGGGACAGGTGGTGGAACCACCAAGCTAAATCCCTGGCCCAATCTTAGCATTTCTAAAGGTAAAACAACCAGGCATGATGAAATATGAAATACCATACCTAGCACCTTGCTTATGAATTACTCTTGCCAAAACCAGCTCAATTTGAACCTAACCAAGGCTTTAGAACAAATTAAAGAACACTGTAAGAAAAGCAATAGAAAAATCCTAAATGTGCTCACTTCGGCAGCACAGATACTAAAATTGGAAAAATCTTAAATATAGATTGTACCAGAGGAGAACAGACTAGGATTTGTTAAAAAAGTCAACAGTAAAAAAAAAAAAAAAAGTCAACAGTATTTGTTCTTTTAAAAAGTCAGGGAAGGGGAAAGTACTCTAGATTAAGAGACTCAAGAGATGTAAAACCAAATGTCATCATGTGTGAATCCTCTCATGTGCAGTTATTTCAAACATATCAAAAATTTTGAAAAAGATGTTTTAAGTGAGGAAATTTGAATATAGAAGGAATATTACATGACAGTAAGGAACTGTCAGCTTTATTAAAATGATAATAGTTCTGTAATTACATAAGAAAATGTCCGTATCATTAATTCTTTTTGTTTAGGGTTTTTTTTTTTTTGGGTACCAGGGATCGAACTCCGGTCCTTGTGCTTGTGCAGCAGGAGGCGAAACCACTGAGCTAAATCCCCGGCCCCCATATCATTAATTCTTTAGTAATGTATGTAGGGCTGATATGATGTCTGGAATTTTAGAAACATACCTCAGTAGGAAACAATCCAAATTTACACCAACAGAAAAGAGGATATACAAACTATGGTATAGTTACAATGAGGAATATTATCATGCAACTAATACAAAAGAATAACATACATATTAGCTAAATAATACAAAGTTAACAAATGAAGTTCTGAAAGTCACATTTAACATCATACTCTTGCCATAAAGTTAAAACACTGATCATAAATATAGTTTTTAGAAAAATCATATAGCTTAACTTGATGAGGTAAGAGTATATGAGCTGTATATCACTTTAATCTCCAAGATCAAAAGCATCAATTCTAGTTTCCCTTCACTCCAGGAAAGGGAGAGAGAAGAGGACTGGGTTAGGGAGATAGATGAAGGTTGGTTGAAAGGACTTAAACTTTTTTTTTTTTTTTTTTGGCAACAAGTTCCCAGGGTACTTGTTAAAATTAAAATTTTAGCTTGGCATGATAGCACACACCTGTAATCTCAGCACTCTAAGAAGCTAAGGAGGAGAATTACAAATTCAAGCTGAGGCTGGGTAATTTAGTGACTTAGACAGACCCTGTCTTAAAATAAAAACAAATTTGGTGATGTAGGCTCAGTGTGAAAGCCTTAGGTTCAATTCCCTGAACTACACAAACAAAAATTTTATATGCCAAATAAAGATGAAAAACAATATCTGAGGGCTGAGGGTGCAACTCAGTGGTAAAACACTTGCCTAAGATGTGTGAGGGCCTGGGTACAATTCTCAGCACCACCTACCCCAATACAAAACCTGACAGCTATAAAGAAGTAAATGTTTTTGATCAACCTAGAATTTTTTTTTTTTTTTTTTGGTACCAGGGATCAAACTCGGGTCCTTGCACTTGCAAGGCAGGCACCAGAACCACTGAGCTAAATCCCCGGCCCACCTAGAATATTTTTATCTAGCAAAAATACACTTTGTAAACTCTAACTCACTTAGAATAATGCATACATGTGGAAGAAAGGAAAGAAATCTCACACAAATAACATCAAATTCACTAAGCATTCTTTTTATACCTACAGTAGATCTAGATTTGTAAATTACACCATCCCTTTCTTCTGTTTAAAAAGAATCTTTTAGAGGCCGGGGGATTTAGCTCAGTGGTTTTGCCGCCTGCTGCGCAAGCACAAGGACCTGAGTTTGGTCCCCGGTACCAAATAAATAAATAAATAGATAGATAGATAGAAAGAATCTTTAAAAATAATGAAATCATAAAGTTAGTCCCTCATTTTCTGAGCTGTTTGAACTTCAGAATATATTTTTTTACAGAAATGTAAGAAAGACAATTACATTCTAGCTCAACCCAGAAAATCTTTTCTCCATCCATACTATACCTCAAGTATGGATTTAGCTAAGAAAATTATTGTGGGGTGGGAACTTAAGATGTTCTAAGTACCTATATCTTAAAATACTTGAGATCTCTGTCATTAAGGAGAGGATAGATGTAATGAACAGTCCCCTACTCAGGCCTTCTGATCTAAAATCTACAGACCCACTGAAAGCAAACCAGGCTCACATTCCATCTATTGAAACTTCTAAGGTATTAGTTAATAAGTCAAAGATTACCACAAACTCTATTTCAGTTTAGAAGAGTGATTTTGCATTTAAAAAATAATTGTTATTGACCTCTTACTACATTAGGCTAAGGGATTAAGAATATTTCAAGTAGCCGGGGATTTAGCGCAGTGGTTCTGCCACCTGCCCCGCAAGTGCAAGGACCTGAGTTCGATCCCCGCTACCAAAAATAAAGAGAATATTTCAAGTATTTGCTTAAGCACACCACAAAGAAGATAACATCTACCAACACGTACATTTTTTGGAGAGGGGTACCAGGGATCGAACTTGGGACCTTGTGGTTGCGAGGCAGGTGGCGGCACCACTGAGCTAAATCCCCAGCCCACCGACACGTACATTTTAATCTTTACAGTCCGAACATTTTAACCCTAATGAAAATATGATAGGTTTTGGTATTTACAATATTATTTTCATTGTATATGACCGAGGCTATAAATTAATAACAAGAGGGAAATTTCTTTTTGTCAACCTAGAATTTTTTTTGTCTAGCAAAGATACATTTTGTAAGTTAGAACAAAATAAAATATTTCAGTGCTAAATGGTATTCAGGCAGAAGGAAAATAACAGATGGAAACTCAGATCTACAGAAAAGAATTAAAAACATCAAAAATAGTAAATATGTGGGTATACATAAATGACTTTTTTCTTCCTGTAACTTCCTTAAAAGACAGCTGATAGTTTAAAACAAAATAATAACTTTGTTAGGTGAGTTGGTAATGTAGGCAGAAGTAAAAGAGACAACAGCTAAAATAGTAAAATCAGATGCAGTGGGGAGAAAAAGTAAACTGCATTATGCTATTGTTAGTTTCTTATATTTGTGAAATGGCAAGTATTAAATATTAAGTAGGAAGAGTGAAGTAGGAAGTGGCAAAAGTATGAAGCGGCATGGTATTACTCCTAACACTGTAAGGTAAGCAAGCATATTATTCCAATTTTCTGTATCATGAACAGGTGCTGGATTTTGTCAAACGCTTTTTCTGCATCTATTAACATGATCATATGGTTTTTGTCCTTGGTTCTGTTAATTACAACAAAAGGAACATCTCTGTAGTTAACCCCTAACTGAAACTATATGATGACCCTGATGTTCCACTTTTGAACACAATCACAAAAACCAATTCTAAAATGTCAATTCTCTGCTTAAAAACAAAACACTAACCAAAAATCCACACAAAGAAAAAAGGTTACTTTTTATATGAATTCTGTAAAAGGTAGATTTTTTTAAAAGGAAAAATAAATGAAGTAAAAATAACTAGAATGTATTGTACAATTAGTAACTATAAACACAAAAGAGAATAAAAAAAGTACCACAGCACCTCTAAAAACTACCGCTGACCAATTCAATGATGTAAAAGTTATATGGGTAATATTTCACCTTACTATCCAATATCAAGAAGCCTCACATTCACCACACGTCTCTTTAATGAAATTTACAACTAAAGCAGAGTACTATCTTTTTTTTTTTAAAGGACTATCTTTTAAAGTGTCCTTATTCCAACAAATTAAGAAAAGGTTAAATCAGTACATTCTTATAGTTCACTTTTATGGACGTGAGAATTTCAATGTATTCAAGAACACATTTTCAAAGAAATTTTAAAATTTATGGAAATAAAGCCAGTGTTAGCAACTACTAATATTTTTCCTAATCCCAGGCATTAAATCTAGAGACATAACATAAATAAAACACATGCTGTTTTAGTATAAGGGCTTGCCATGTGCAAGGGCCTGGGTCCAAATCCCAACACAAAACCAAACTATAGCAATGGATATAGAATACAACACAATTAAAAACTTTACTGCATCCAACAACTGAAAACAAATATATATGCTCTTCAAGTTTATATGAGACACTTATCAACATTAACCAGACTCCTTTAGAGTTATTTATCTAAGAAATAAATAACATCAGCCTTAATTCTTCAGGTCCCAGGATTATGTATGAGACAAAATAATCTTGATACCAGAGACTGATATGGATGTTATCAGAGAAGAAAAATACAAGCCAATCTCACTCAGGATAGTAGATGAAAAATTCTAACCAAGGCCCGGGGATTTAGCTCAGTGGTTTCGCCGCCTGCCTCACAAGCGCAAGGACCCAAGTTCAATTCCTGGTACCAAAAAAAAAAAAAAAAAATCTAACCAAAACATTAAACTGGATGCAATAATATATAAGAAAAAAACTCATCACAACCAAGTTATATTTATTCCGTGTGTATGAGATTCCATGTATATGAGGTTTAAAAAAAAAAAAAAATCAATGCAAAACCTTGTTTCTAGTCAAAATAGAGTACAGGGCTGGGGACTTAGCTCAGTGGTACCACAGCCTGCCTGGTAAGCGCAAGGTCCTGAGTTCGATCCCTGGTACCAAAAAAAAAATGCAGTACAGAAACCAGATGTATTCTCTCCCCTGAAACAACTACAAACAAACAAACCAGACCATTTAATAGAAAGTGAACAAAGGAAATGACAGGCACTTCACAACAGAGAAAATTCAAGTGACTTATATATTTATATACACACAGACACATACAGGTACTCAATATTCTTAATCACCAAGGAAATGAAGGCACAAACAATAACCTTTATGTGCCCACCAGAATGCTCCCCAAAACCCTGCTAAAAGAGAAAGTGACAGTGATGAGACCAGTGTTGGCAAGCATGTAGAGTTGCTAAAACTCTTACTCCTGGTAAAGTGTGAACTTGTAGAACCCCTTTAGAAAACTGTATGTATTAAAGATAAGCATATACAAACTCAATGACCTAGGAAACCCAAAAGCATATTTTATCTCTAGCAAGATATATATGTGCACAAAAACATGTAAAGTAATATTCACAATGGTCCAAAAGCTAGAAACAATTTAAATAGCTATCAACATATAGAAAGTAAAAATTAATCAGGACAGTTTATATAAAAGAATACCATATTTTTAAAATGCTGTTACATTCCACCAATTGGTGTTAGAAGACAAAATAGTTACTAAGTTTGTGGGGATAAGTGTTCCTGGTGGTCGAGAAGTTGCATGATGTGGTTACACAGGTGTGTTTGCTCTGCAAAAATAATTAGGCTGCTCATTTAATATCTATGAGCTTTACTTCAATGAACAAGTTTACCCCGCAAAAAACTTTCCACCCTAAAACACTTTCCAATCTGACAATATATATAAGTTTTAACAAATCAGGTATCAAAATACATTCTGAAACTTGAAAAAAGAAAACCAAGTGAAATGTTTCTATCATAGCCATTATTTTAATCTGCCTAGGGTAATTCCTCCATCCCAATTCTCTTAATAATGCATCTCATCCACTGACTATAGGGGTGTCAAGAGTACTGTAGTACCAGAGACTGGTTTAAGGACAAAGTGCCTAGTACACTGTCAGACACAGTGTAGGCACTCAATAAATATGTTTCGAGTTCGATCCCCGGTACCAAAAATAAATAAATAAAACAAATAAATACCTGTTAATAAATTAGAGCACAGAGAGCCAAAAAAACAGCAGTCAGCAGGGGGTACTCTCTCAAGGTCAGAACTCGGGCCTGAGGTCTGTCTACCGCCCACCCTAGAATGCAAAGCCGTCAACGGCTCATACTTTACTTTGGTCACTGACATAACTCTACTAGTCTCAGAATGTTTATCCACTTGAAAAAAATAACCCAATTCCTCTTTAAACTATTCCATTAGGGCCTAGGGTATAGCTTAGTGGTAGAGCACGTGCCTCGCATGTGTGCAGCCTGGAGTATGATCCCCAGCAGCAACACCAAAATAAAACACTAGTATGATATATTCAACATAACATCTTTAGAAATATTTTCCATATTCTGGGAAACAAGTAGGATAATATCAGGATTTGAGTCTGTTCCTTTTTTTTTTAAGGAGCTAGCATCTTCAGCCATACAGTACTTTCACACTACCACTGGCCCCCCAACCTGCGATGATAGCAGCTACATTGACAATTGCTATTTGCTGCCATTCCAGCTTCCTTAAAACTTTTTGTCCAGGTTATTATATACTTTTTGTATGTACTTTTTACGAACTATACATGAAAATACTATCTGAACGGTAATGTTTAGTAAGAAACCTCATTTAGAACCAGTTATGTTGCCTAATAACTACTGAATCAGTAAATGGACTACTAATTTAATTCATTCACTTTACTATTCTTTTCTTCTGAGGCTTTCTCACTCTTCAAGACAGCTAACTATATATGCAGTAATAATAAATACTCACCATTTATTGAGCAGTTAATGTGTGTCAGGCACAATCCTAAGAATTTTTTATATATTATTCATTTGGCATTCTTTTAAAATGTACATCAGACACTAGAATAATAGTTTTTATTCTTTTTTTTTTGGTACTGGGGATCAAACTTGGGTCCTTGCGCTTGTGCAGCAGGCGGCGAAACCACTGAGCTAAATCCCCAACCCTAGAATAATAGTTTTTAATAACAATGTATATCTCAGAGAAATAAACTGGCAATAAATAGCTTAAAAAGCAATGTATGCTAAAAAACTAACCTTAGTTGTTATTCAACTGAGTTTGGTTTAAAGCTCAGTTATAAACCTGGGCTGAGGATGTAACTCAGTGGCAGAGTGCTTGCCTAGGTTCAATTCCCATAACCCACACATAAGCCCGAATAGCTAAATCATATATTAACTGGTAAGTCTCAAATCTACATTAAGATTGATTAATCTAGGGCTAGGGATTTAGCTCAGTGGTACCGCACCTGCCTCACAAGTGCAAGGTCCTGAGTTCGATACCTGGTACCGGGGGGAAAAAATTTGATTAATCTAGAAAGACAGCCATGGGGGCGCAGATTTAGTTCAGTGGTTCCGTCCCCTGCCTTGCAAGCGCAAGGTCCTGAGTTCGATTCCTGGTACCAATAAAATGAAAAGATAGCCAGGCATGGTGACACACACCTGTGATCTCAGCACTTTGGAGGCTGAGTCAGGAGGATCTCTTCAAGTTCAAGGCCAGCCTGGGATACATAGTGAGTTCAAGGCCAACCTGACCTTCATAGTGTGACCCTGTCTCAAAATAAATAAATAAATAATTTTTAAAAATATAATCAAGATCCCAATAAAAATGAATTTTTTCCACATTATTTAGGTGGTAGTACTTCACTTTTTTTTAACCCTGCATATGTAACTGTGAGAATAAATTTTTTAAAAAAACTAAACAGGTTTACGCCTGCCTCACAACCGCAATGTCCAAGTTTGATCTCCGGTACCAAAAAGAACCAAAAAACAAAAAACAACTAAACAGGTTTCTAAAAATCTAACCATAAAATTACTGAATCAAGCTAGATGTGGTGGCCCACACCTGTAATCCAAGTAGCCAGGAAGACAATTGCCACAGGTGTGAAGCCACCCTGGGCTACATAGTGAGTCCAAGGCTAGCCTGAACTAAGCAAGAACCTATCTCAAAAAAATCGTTTTTAATTGAAACAAATTATAATTATCTGAATTTTCAAGTACCTTCAATAAAGGATTCTCACTGAACTAATCTCTGATAGGGATCTACTAATGCCTGTAGTGAAAGCAAATTTATTATTTCTATTTTGTAAACAAGCCCAGTTTTAAGGAAGTTAATATTTAGTCAAAATACTCTTTGCTATAATTTCTACTTATATGACCTAACACCCTACATCAAAGAACAAGTCTACTCTCTGCTCCCCTGCTCCTGATTTAGCCCCTCAATATTTGCGGACAAATACATTATTTCTAATTACCCAGCCTATTGATTTTTAGGCTAAATGAACTTGTTTCTATATCCATTTCACCACATGGCAGTTTCCAGACTTTTCTTCATCTTAATGACCACTCTCTCATCAGTATTAATACTGTGGATTTTTTGCTGAGAGCTGATTCTTCTGGAGCCTGCACATACACCTTATATGTAGCCCAATCTTATCTTGGTGTTTTCAGCAGTACAGCTAACTCCTGACAAGTACTCAAGTGAAAGCCCCCAGAAGAAAAACTGCTGGTTGTTGAAATCACTCATGTTCTAAAACAGGAACAGAGTTCTTAAAAGAGTAAATGACATTAACTTAATGGCAGAAGTAGACTCAGCATGCAGGTCTTCCAAATATTAATGCTTCCAACACATCAGATTCATACCTTACATAAGGAGTAGCAAGGCAAATACTGAAAGGTTTTTTTTGTTTTGTTTTGTTTTAAGCTCTAATTCCACTTTTTCTTTCAATTCCTTTTTTTGGTTTGTGACTATTTATTTATTTATTTATTTTTTGGTGCTGGGTATCGAACTCAGGACCTTGTGCTTTCAAGGCAGGAACGATGCCACTGAGCTAAATCCCAGGCCCTGAAAGTTTGAAAATAGATGACACACATGTAGGAAAAAAAACTTTAAAAGATTTTCTTCAACTATGCCTCTTGGTTTTTGGTAACATTATTAATGATTAATACAGTACTCATCTGAATTTTTTGAAAAACATACATAAGCTCCCATCATAAAAATATTCTTGCATTTTTAAAAAACTAAAAAGGTACAACAATATTCTTGGTGTAATATAACTTAGAGTAAAACTTTAATTTTAAAAAGCTTAACATATGAATAAGTAGTTAACTTACATAAAAATATACCTTGCAAAAATGTTTTGTGATGATGGATTTGCTGTCATAACATGATTTGAAATGTAAAAGCTACATGAGCACATGCAAACATAAAATTAGTTTGTTAGTATTTACAGAGGTGGAAGGGTCAAATCATTCAACACTGAGCCATTAATATGTAAGTAATTAAACCCAAAATATCTGCCATTATGAGTCCGGTGATAAAATATACAAATAAGTCTACCAAACAGGAACAGCTAAATGGAGTTTAAAAAGCATGAGGATTATGATGAGTTTCAAGCACTACCTGCCAGAACATTTATGGAACTTCAGGTGTTAGGTGAAATGTAGCAATCAGGGATGGCACTGTGAGCAAGCAGCATGAATGAACACATACTCTAAAGTTCCAGGTGACATTCAGCTTCTACTACAAAGGGAAGGATTCCCCCCATTACAGAGGCATTGGTACACTGCCCTCTGTACCTGGCACATCCTGGGGGAGCTCGGATGCCACCTTCTTCTCTGCCATGTTGCTGCTATCATGGGTTTCTGAGAGACACCCCACAGGGCTCCTCCCTTCAGAGGGACTAGTCTCTTCTGAAGAAGCATTTGTTGTGTTGTCGCCATGATTTGCTGACACAGAGTTACCTTTATCCCCAACTTCTGTTGGCTCTACAGCAAAATGCACAACAAAACTTTAAAGATATTCTTTAAAATTGCTTTTGGACAAATGGCCACATTCAACCAACTACTAACAATGATCAATCACCAGAAAACCTGCTTCTATTTGATGGCCATTTAAAAGCAATCAGATTTTGGGATATTTTTGCGCTAGGTAATCCAAAGATTTATTTAAAAGTGTTTAATATATTAAGAATGTTTTAAGTAATAAAAAATGAACATACTTTTATCACATGCAAGTGTATATTCTGGTAGAAATACAGCAATTTTTCACCAACAAATCTCACAGGGAACGGCAACTTCTTAGAAGTGTAAGTAGAGATACAAGTATAACATTATCACAAATCTATCAATACATAAAACTCACTATAGCTGTTGTTCTTGTTACAAGGGAGGAAGGTATCATACTCTCCTTAGAAACAAAGTTGAGATTTGCAATAAAAATTTTCACTTTCATTTTGCAAATAAATTGGCAGGTTCATAAATATTGCTAATAAGATACTTCTTTTTAACCAAGTAATTCTTTTACCCTCAGATCTTCCTTGCTCCGGATCATCATCTGGTGATTTGTCATCACTGTCTTTCTCAAAGGACTGGTCTTCAAGCTCCTCTCTGCTTTTCTCAGCATCTTTACTGTTGTTATCCTCGGTCTCATTCTTGTCCTTTTCTATTTCTTCCGGGCTTTTAACATTATCAATGTCTCCCTTTTTGGCTCTTATGGATTCCAAAATTTCTTCTATAATGTAAAACAAATTTTAAAATTTTATTTCTATATATAATCAACTATAAGAGTACTATATTATTATGTTTTAATATTAAAGAGAAAAGTTAAATATTTTTAAAGCACGGCACTATGAAAAAGTCAAGAATATAAACACAAATTTTGTTTACGGAACTCAACCAATTTGTGGTATCTTCATTTCTAGAAAATACATGCTAATTATAGATTCAACTTTCTTTAAAAAAAGAAAAAAGTATACAAGTCTCTCAAATTAAGACTTGCGATAGATCCTCTGCCACAGACAGCTGCAAGCTGACCTAGACTCAGTCTGAGCACCACACTGTAAAACTTAAAAACCTAGAGACCTGGGACCCAGTACAGATCTGGCTTGAATCTGCTGTGTCCCTGGGTCACGCTACCTAGCCTCCCCAGCTCTGCATCTTCTCAAGTATAAAAGGAGCACAGAGCTGGGGATTTAGCTCAGTGGCACCACCCCTGCCTCTCAAGTATAAGGTCCTGAATACTGGGTACCAGGTGGGATGGGGTGGGGTGGTGGTGTTGAGCAACAGAGGCCCATTTGCAGAGAACTCTTCTCTCTGAAGTCCGGTAAATACTCTGAAAGTCCCTAAATCCCTACAGGTGCTAATATTCTTTGAACTTAGGCAGAGTCCCACAACAGCACAGTACAACCACAGGACAAAGAAAATACCAGAGTGCACAGCACAAGGTAAATTAGTGTGGACACATGAATACTAACTATAATCTAGTACCATCACTATTTTGCTGCTCAAATTGTTGCAGCTTTGGTCACTTTTCAGAGTCCTGTGTCCTTTTCACATGTCTCATCCATCCATTCACTCATTCACTATGCTCCAGGCTACCTTATATTTTCCCTGCCCCAGTCCTAGAATCTGCTACCTCTCCACAGTTCTTTGACTGCAGAATGGTTAGAAGTTATGGTTTGTGTGCTAGGTGTGCTTGTTACTTTTGGAGTATTGCTATTTCTAGGCTTTCTCAGACAACACAGCTAGAAAATATATTTCTGTGTCCTAACCCATGCATGTACAGATGTATATTTCCGTATTTATCAGTGCATGGGGGTATGTATGCGTGTTCATCTGTGAGTATCTTCCTGTGGCTCATTAGCCCCTTGCTAATTTGTAACTTCTTTGACAGTGAGAAACCTCTTATTATCTATAATATATCTAGTTACTTGTTCAATTCTGTTACACATGATAAAGTTTCAGAACTGCTAAACTGTATCCCCATAATAAATAAGCTTACCAGATACACTACAATGTTTAGGAATAAGAAGAAACATTTGTAATCCCATGTGCTCCTTTTTATATTTTGGATTTCCTTATTTTCATTTCCATTAATTGTTCTCTACCTTCATTTTCAACAATTAATTCCTAAATTATAGATAGCTTTTTTATAGATATCCTTTCTTAGGATAGAAAAAAAACTGCAAGGGAGTAGGGGGTGTAATAGCTAGTGATACAGCACTTCCTCCTACATCTGACGCCTTAAATTCAATCCCTACCACCACAAAACAAAACAAAAAACATCTTGTAAATCACTATTAGGAAATAAGTGATTTTTCTAGGAAAGTGATTATATTGGAGCTGGTCAATTCCCCATACTACTCTCTTTCATCTACCCTAATCTTAATTACTGTAAGAATTCACAGTTTAGCCAGGCATGGTGCCTAATGCCGGTAATCCAGCACTCAGGAAGCTAAGGCGGAAGGATCACTGCAAGTCTGAGGACAGTCTGGGTTACACAGTGAGTTTAAGTTTAAGACCTACCTGAACTAAACTTGTCTCAAAAAAAAAAACCAAGTGTGGTAGCACACACCTGTAATCCCAACACTGTTAGGCTGAGTCAGGAGGACTGCAAGTTTGAGCCTTAGCCTGGGCAACTTATGTGTCTTAGCAAGACCTGTTTCATAATTTTTTTTTTTTGGTACCGGGGATTGAACTCGGGTCCTTGCGCTTGCGCAGCAGGCAGTGAAACCACTGAGCTAAATCCCCAGCCCGCAAAATTTTTAAAAAGGCTATGAATGTAGCTCAGGGCAAAGGCCCTGAGGTCAATCCTCAATACTGCAAAAAAGTTCAGAGACTAGAGTGTTTGCCTAGCAGGCTTTAAGTTTGATTCCCAGCACGGGAACAACAAAAAAGGCAATGAGTATATGAACATCTAAAATAGTTACAGGACAGCAATTTCAATAATTTCAATAATATGTATGTAATGTTTGGGATCCAGATCTCACCATTTAAATCCAAAGTACAGTTCACTTTATCTAAAATTTTTTTAAAAGGTGCTATTTGGGGGGAAAGGGTGATTATTTTTAAAGTATGCACAGAATATAGCTGTTAGGATAAAAAAATGGCAGTAATCTTTGACTCTGTAAAAAGGAAGGTATGGGCACTGGGTTTGTAGCTCAGCTCAGTGGTAAAGCATTTACCTAGCATGTATGAGGCCCTAGGTTCAATTCCCAGCATCACAAAATAAAAAAAGAAAACTGATTATAGAGTTTATGAAAGAGAGAGATTCACGTTTCACTGTACATCCTTTTGTACTATACATATTTTTCAAAAAATATCACATGAATTTACAACTGTACATCGCTGTACAAACTTAATTTGTTTCATGATTTTGGGAAAGATGGCTACATCTGTGTTTGTTTGGGAAGATGACTGGGGTCATGTTTATCACTTGGTGTGGAGTTTGTAAATGAAGCAAAATTCTGTTGAACACTTCTGTTTGCAAACAGTTTTAAATGTTTTAAAGCATTTTATTGCTTTAAAAAGAGCGAGCCAGCACACCTGTAATCCCAGCACTTGGGAGGTTGAGGCAAAAGGATTGCCACCAGTTCGAGATCAGCCTAAACTAATAGTGAGAGCCTGTCTCAAAAAACAAAACAAAACAA
Organism: Heterocephalus glaber; assembly: GCF_000247695.1. Next base: position 586,545 of record NW_004624870.1, read on the forward strand.
AACAATGAAACTAAAAAACTGGCAGTCTAGAGGAAGACATGTCCTAGGTGAGATCATAAGACAGCAAAAGGACATTAGTCAAAAAGTAAGGAAATGTGAATCAAGTATGAATTTTACTTAATGACAGTGTATCAATATTGATTCACTGGCTCTGAGAAGCATATCACACAAACAAGATGTTAAAAACATTTGTGGGGATTCTGCATTATCTTTTCTGCTTTCTTTCTGGCAATGCTAGGGATTGACCCAAGACATGCTAGCCAAGCACTTCACCACTGAGCTATGCAACTTTTGTATAAATCTACACTATTCCAAAATCAAAGTTTTGTTTTTCTCACTATGTAGTTCAGGCTGGCCTTGAACTCACAGCGATCCCCGTGTCAGCCTCTCAAGTGCTGGGATCACAGGCGCGCATCACTACATCTGGCAATAATATAATTCTTATAATTAAAAGTAGAACTGTGCCTGGGGAGTACAGTTCAATGATAGAATGCCTGCCTTCCATATAAGGCCATGGTTTCAATCCCCAGCACCAATAAACAAATAAACAAACTGGGGAATATTAGTAATGACCAAAACAAGAAGAAAAAAAAAAATCACTAAAATGGTATAGCATCTCTAATTACTTAGAGTGAAGTTATCCTGGGAAAATAAAATATAGAGAATTAAAGTAAAATATACATAACCTGGACATCTTACTATATGCTCAAGTTTTACAGAGATTTCAAATTTAACAAAAAGAAAAATTCCCCCCTCACCATTAGCTGCAGCTAGAAAAGATTTGTTACTGCCCCGAGCCTTATTGGTCAGGTCTTCGGTTATATCCATGTGCCGGTGGATTTCTTCACGCATTTCTTCTAGAATTTTGCAAAGTTCTGCTTCCCAGTAATCTTTGTCTAGACAGTCTATTAATTCTTCAAGCTGGACCTTTGTGCTGTAGTACCAGATTTTCTTCTCATTTTCATTTTCTGTATCTTCTTCTCTGTTGTGAAAAGCAGGGAAGTAAATGTTAAGACACAATGTCAGTTGTTTCATGATTTCATCTCATCAATGAAAATACAAAACACAAAAGTTGATGTGCTCAATATATATAAACACAATTATGTTCATGTTATGAGAACACAAATCATTCCCTCCAGTCTTATTTAAAATCAACTTTTATTTCATTTAAGCAACCTCTAATGGCTCTGATTTCCTAGTCTACAGCATTTTAGGTTAAAATAATCTGGGACCAGCAGCAGCAAGAGAGGTAGTAGATAGTAAGGAAGGCTATCTAAAATCACGACAAACAGAAAGATGACCTCAAAACTCAGGGCCACATGAGAGTACTTTGTGGAGGACCGTTCAGTTCCATCAGCTCTAAGATCATCAATGTAACAAATGAGATAAGAATTTTAACCCAAGTCCCTCAGAAATGTTTAACTATGCTCAGTACATTGGAGGCAGAGAGCAGGTGCACATTATAATACAGTTTAGAAATATTTCCATTAAATAGTATAATCGCTTTGCTACAATTCTGGTCCTTGAAGGAATCTCTCAATCAAGCAACAATGTCTCATCTCTCTTCCTAAAGACAAAGCACAAACTGGAGAGAACAGAAGCAACTTCTTTTGTGCCTAAATTCTTCTGAGGTGATTTTTGAAGGGAGTTAGAAACGTCAACAAAGATGGTCACTGATTTTTTTTTAAAAGGCAGATTAACACCTAGGGTAAGTCTTTGAGTCTGGTTTTCCTGTGTCCTCAATGGCAAACTACAAAGTGCAAAGCACCTGGCTTTAAGAAAAGACATGGTGGCCAGGGATTTAGCTCAGCAGTTCTGGCGCCTATCTTGCAAGCGCAAGGTCCCAAGTTCAATCCCTGATACCAAAAAAACAACAAAAAAAGAAAAGACATGGCTTTGAATGGGCTCAGTTACTTGAGACACAGACAAGACATACCACTCTGAGTCTCTGAGACATTTTATTCACTTCACTTATAAAATGGGTACACAGCAATACCTGCCTTGAGGCCACTATAAAACCTAAAGGTACTATGATACAGCATCATAGTGCGTGGGCACATTAGGGATCAATATATATTAAACAGTACTACCATTACAGTAGTAAAACTTTAGAGGAATTCCAGGAATGCTTGAAGAAAGAAAGGACATATTAAATCATAGATCTATAAAAGGAAGTTAAAATTACCCAAAATTTAAAAGAAAAGTAATTCCATACAAATTTCTGAGAATCTTTTAAAAAAAATCCACTCTAGATTTCACTCTCTAGTGGGTTTGTTTGGGTTTTTTTTGTTTTTTTTTTTGTTTTTGGTACCAGGGATCGAACTCGGGTGCTTGCGCTTTCAGGGCACGTGGCAGAACCACTGAGCTAAATCCCTGGCCCTCTAATGGGTATTTCTACTGAGGTACCATGACTGAGTGATGACAGCAGTCTTATTCAAATTTACCAGGTTAAAGATATCTGGTTTTCACATCAATATTCATATTAAGCTCTTTTTTTTTTCCCTGGTACTGGGAATCAAACTCAGGACCTTGCACTTGCAAAGTAGGTGTGGCACCACTGAGCTACATCCCTGGCCCAATAATAAGCTCTTAAAACATACTCTCCTATCAAAACAGAAAGTACTTAGTGAGCTCTGGCTAAGGCCTAAGAGATACATAATAGTACCATTATTTCTGTTGTTTTGTTTTGTTTGAGACAGGGTCTCTGACATAGCTGAGACTGGGCTCAAACTTACAGCAATCCTCCTGCCTCAGCCTCCCAAGTGCTGGTATTATAGGCGTGCTCCACCACACCTGGCTCAGCATTATTCTTTATTTTCTAAAATTTCAATGTTAAGGATTTCCATTGTTATAAAGAGGCCTGCTGAATTACTTGTTTCTTTTTTTCTTTATTCAAAAATTGTCATGTGTGTGGAGGTATAGTCAACAGTAGAGTTGTCTAGCAAGCATGGGGCATGGTGGTTATGGCTTGTTTCTAGATGTGCCCCCCAAAAACATCATGCAGTCATAGGTGGGACTTTTTCAGAGGTGGCTGGATCTACAGTGTGTGACACAGGAACTGATTCATAGTGCAGTGCTAGGCTCAAAGGCACTAGGATTAAGGGTGTGAGTGCCACCTACCCTAAGTAGTCTGGATGAGATAAAGGGGCAAAAAGATGCTGGTGAGGTCCACTGTGGCTTTTGCTGTCTTCTGAGTGCAATGAACTGTTTCTCCACTGCAAAACCCCTCTGCCACACCACTCTGCCTTGGAGCCAGCAAATTATGGACTGAAACATCTACCAACTGTGAGCTAAATAAACCTTTCCCCGCTTTAACTTTGGGTAGCGGGTATTTTGTCTCAGCAACAAGAAAAGTAACTAAGATACATAGGTTCCATCCCCAGCACCACACACACAAAGCAGAGCAGAGAAGGGAGGGGAGAGCAGAGGATGGGAAAAGAGGGGAGGGGAGGGAAGGAGGAGGGGAAAAGAGGGGAGGGGAGGGAAGGAGGAGAGGAAAGAAGACAAAACACAACACAACACAGTTATGTACCACATGGTAACGTTTCAGTTAACAATGGAACAGAGGCTGGTGCCATACTGCCAAGTGACAGCACAGTCATCTTAGTTTATTAAGTTACTTTATGATGTCCACACCAACAACAAGCTCACCTAATGCTGTACTTCGCAAAACACATCTCATAGGCCCGAGGATTTAGCTCAGTGGCGCCTCACCTGCCTGGCAAGTGCAAGGTCCTGAGTTTGATACCTGGGACCAAAAAGCAAATACACACACACAAACACACACATACACTCTCACACCTCATCATTAAGAGATGTATTGCCATATCTACGTATTTCAATGAAACAAGAAAACCACTCTAACTAAAAATGTTGTTTTGGATACAAAATGTAATTTTTAAGTGTAAGATTTCATTATGAAAATGAGATGATATAGGAACATATTTAACTAAGCAGACATTCTGTCAATTTTTTTAAGCAACTCAGACTCCTGAAAGGATCTCTAACAGCTGTTATGTCACATCCATGCCAGCATCTACAAACAAAGTGTCTCATCCACAACAGAAAACGCAATCCATTCTACACTGGAATTGCTATTAGCAACTTTTTCCTGATAATGAGATGCCTCAGACCCATAGTACTGCTACCAGTTAGCCCCCCTTTTTTTTTCCTGCTAGTTTATGCAAAATAAACCTAACACCTCCTCCATACAACATCCTTCAAATCCTTCACAGCATCTATAATTTTACTCTGCTTTTTCTCTTTATGCCAAACATGCTCAAATACGTCAGTCTTTGCTCACACAGCACAGTTTAAAGACTTCACTACCCTGATAATTTCCCCCTAAAACTACAGTTTGTCAATGTCCTCTGAAAATATGCCAGCAGTTGAGCATGGTGGCTCCTGCCTGTTGTCCCAGCACTCTGGGAGGCTGAGGCAGGAGGATCAGGAGACCAGCCTTGGCTGCTCAGCGAGAGCCTTTAAAAAAAAAAAAAAAAAAGTGGGGATGAGGGAGTCAGAGGGTGGGGAATATAGCTCAGTGTGAAGACCTTGGGTTCCAACCCCAATACCTAGGGAAAAAGTGGTGGCAATAACCATTTTTTAATCTGCTCATCAAAGATAATATTAACATGGGCTTAATGTTTTCTTCTCAAGGTTATAGAAGGATAAATTCATTATGGTAGAAAAAGCCAAAATAGTAAACAATAACTGAAGTTTTTAAAGAGAAGTTGTTTATTTGTACTTAATGTACTGTATTTGGGCTTACTTACAGTCCGTATCCAAATTCTGTCCTAACGATAAAGTGACAGTAGCTTCCTGCATAAGCACACAGGCATGTGCGTGTCTTGCTTAGCAGTTCCCACGCAGCTCCCACAGAAGCTGCTCCTGCAGGCCTACCCTGCTCGGAGGCACACCTGAATGGGCCCCACTGCCCTAAAGACACAGCAGGACCCGCTCTCCAGAGCTCACAGGCTGGCAGGGAGAGCACAGGGTGGAAAGAAAATGTTTGCCAAAAAATGTAATTAAGGGCAAACACACATATTCTATGCTTACACTTTAAAGTTTCTCTGACTTTTACCTAGTAGATAGAAAGTCTGACTAACTTACCATGCTAGGTAGTGATACTAACAGTAAGTTTCAAGTTTCATTTCTAAACAATCCATTCAAATAAAGAGTAAGAAACTCTGTAATATGTTGAATGGTGTTCCCCAACATTCAGGTTCACCAAAAATCTTAAAGAGTATGACATCATTTGGAATTAGCTTCTCTACAGATATAATTGCTTATCAGTGGAGATAAAATCATCCCTAAATCCAATGACTGGTCTCTTCAGAAGAGGAGAGGACACACAGAGACACACAGTAAAGAAGTGGTGTGAAGACAGACAGAGATTGGAGCGATACATTTCTCTATAAAGCCAAGGAATGCCAAGGATTGCCAGAAGCTAGGAAAGAGGCATGGAATAAAATCTCTGTGAGGTTCCAAAAAGAACCGACTCTACCAACACTGGATTTCAGATTGCTGACCTGGAGGACTGTGAGACAATAAGTTTCTGAGGGTTTTTTGTTTCACTGGGTTTTTTTTTTTTTTTTGGAGACAGGGTCTTGCTATGTAGTTCATACTGGCCTTGAACTCACTCTGTAGTCAGGTTGGCCTCAAACTTGCAGCAATCCTCCTGCCTTAGCCTCAAATGCTGGGATTACAGGTGTAATCCATGTCAGGTTTAAATTTCTGGTTTTTTGGGTTTTGTTTTGTTTTGAGACAAGGCCTCCTCATTATTTAGTTCAAGCTGGCCTTGGACTCACTATGTAGCCCAGGCTGGCCTTGAACTGAGGTGATCCTCCTGCCTCAGCCTCCCGAGTGCTGGGTTTACAGGTGTGCGCCACCAATACCCCATTTAAATTTCTGGTTTTTAAGCCACTCCGGTGCTTTGTTATAGCAGCCCAAGAAACTCCCAAATGTTGGTACATTATTTTCCCAACTTACGAACAAGTTCTGTTTCAGGAGAATGTTCATAAGTTGGATTTGTTTGGAAGTCTGACAAAGTGAGTCTTATATACCTTTGACACAAATATACACTGTAAAGCATAAAAAAACCAAATGTGGGGTCCATTCATATCTGTGAAACGTCACAACTCAAATGTTTGTTAAGTTGGGGACTTACTGTATCAGAAATAGAATGCTGCTGGAACATACACCTAAAACTGTGGAAGTGACTTTGCAAGTGGGTAAATGGAAGAGACTGGAAAATTTTTAAGCACTAAGGAAAAGCCCAGATTGCCTTGATGAGGTGGACGTAGGTAAACTAGAATTTTGTCAACAAACTGAGGAACATTTGAGGCACTAGAAACTCAGAAAGGTAGAAAGAATGCCTTCTAGAGCCTGCAGAAGGAGAGTGAACCTGCTGATGTAAGACACCTTATATTGGACTTCTAGCCTCCAGAACTATCAGACAATAAATCTCTGCTTTTTAAATCACTGCATTTGTGGAACTTTGTTACAGCAGCCTAGGAAACTAACACAACTAGCAATTCAGGAATTCAAAACAACACTAGGTCAAGCAGCCAAAGAAGTGGTTAGGAACACACATTCTGAAGTCAGAATGGGTTCTGATCCTGATTCTGCCACTCATTGATTGTGTGATCTTGGATCAACTGCTTAACCTCTCTACTGTGCTTTCTCCATCTGAAAGACAGTGACAGTTCTTGTACCAAAATCCTGTTGTTAGGATTAAATGAGTTAAAGTGTAAAGTGCTGAGCTGGGTGTGGTGACGCAGACCTGTAATCCCAGCACTCAGGAGGCTGCAGCAGGACTGTCCCAAGTTCAAGGCTAGCCTGGGCTAGATAGTGAGTGCCAGCCTGAACTGCACAGCAAGACCCTGTCTCAGAAAACCAATAAATAAATATTGGAAATATTCTTATAAACAGGTTCTAAAAACCATTTCAGGTCCTACATCTTCATAGCCACAGAGTCTTGGAGCAGTTATTTAACTTCCCTGAATTTTAGTCTCTCCATCTATAAAAGGCAGATAAATACATCATTTACATTATTCGACTACTGTGAAGATTAATGAAAAAAATGTACATACAATGCCTAGGACAATGTAAGGCACACATTAGTACTCAATAAATGTTTCTTTGTGCTATCATTATTTTTGCTAAATCATCAGCTAGAAGTCCTACTTGCAGGTCTCTAAAACTAAGGTTTCAACCACTGATGACTATGCAGTAAGCCTTAAAGACATCATGGCTTATGTGAATGTGGTCAAAGCACCTGTGGTCTCTGTGACCTAAAAAGGCAGATTAGGAGGGCCGGGGATTTAGCTCAGTGGTTCCAGCACCTGCCTCGAAAGCACAAGGTCCCAAGTTCGATCCCTGGTACCAAAAAAAAAAAAAAAAGCAGCTTAGGAAAAGAAAAAGCCAGTGGGAATGAACATTCAAAGGGCTAAGCAGGATAGAGAAGACACCACAGCAATACAAAGAGAAGAGCATGAACTAAATTTCACTTATTTCCTAGTTTGTTCACAGAGGTTCTGATGACCATGAGCAACTTTTAGGAGGGGACTGGATACAAAATGAACATGGCTGTTAACTACTAACGATCTACAGAGAAGACAAGGACCAGGCTTGCTGATAACAACAGTGTGACCAAATTTTTACTTACAATGACAATACAGCATTAAGCTTCAACCAAAATGTGGTTACAGGCATTGGTAATGACCTTGTGACAAAGGTTTCCATGCTACTACCTCAACAGCAAGACGAATATCACACACACACAAAGACACGAAGGACACATATCAGACACTCTGGGCAATAAGTGGGCAAGAAAAAATACTACTTTTTTTTTTTTTTTTGTACCGGGGATTGAACTCAGGTCCTCGCGCTTGCGTAGCAGGCGGAAAAACCACTGAGCTAAATCCCCGGCCCGATTACAGATATTTTTTTAAATAAATGCACCAGGGCCGGGGATTTAGCTCAGTGGTTCCAGCACCTGCCTCACAAGCACAAGGTCCTGAGTTCGATCCTGGTACCAAAAAAAACAAGAAACATTTTTAAAAACAAACTCACAAGGATAGGAAAAAGAGGACAGAAAAAAACTCTGCAAGCAGGCAAGGAGATGGGCAAGTGATTATTGTCAAAGCACAGAGCCAAGAAACCCTAATCCCAAATGAAAAGAAGCTGAGAACCAACACAATTTACATCCCCATTTCCTCAAAAGGCACTGAAATAAGGGGAGGAGCTCAAACAGAAAGCTAACCGTGAGCTGTTTCAGGGGCAGATCCTAAGGCTCTCTGGACTGGAAGACACCAGGCTCAGGTGTGAACAAAGGTATCATTCAGAAAACAGGCTTCAGGTGACACAGGAAATGTTGAATGCACAATTAAAAACATCCCACTTCCAGCACTTGGCCGCCAGAACAGTGCCAGTGGGAACTGCAAAAGGCTCCTCTCAACCCACCAGCCAGCTCTAGAGGAAAGAGCTAAAGGCACAGACAATAGGGATTCCTCAATAAAGGTCAATGGAAGTCACTCCACGGGTGCACTGGAAACTGGTAAGGCCCACCCACTTGCTCAGAGCTCCCATTAGCCATATAGTTCCACAGGGTTAATCGGGAGAAGAGAAATTAAAAATGTGTAAACCTCTGAGGGTAACAGAGAGAGACCAAAACAAAGGAGCAATTCAGAAGAAATAGACTATACAAGGGGTCGGGGGGGATTAAAAGCCTCAGAACCATAAGATAAAATACTATATCCATGAAACAAAGAGGATTTTAAAGTTACTATTTAAAAGGAGGATTCCAAGCCTGGCAGGGTGGCGCACACCTGTAATCCCAGTAATCGGAAGGCTAAGGCAGGAGGATCACCTCAAGTTCAAGGCCAGCCTGGGCTATGTAGTGAGTTCAGGGCCAGCCTGAACTACAAAGGGAGACTCTGCCTCAAAAAACCAAAAAGTAAAAGATAAAAAAAAAAATAAAAGGATTCTAAATACAAAGAGCTCTTAAAAAATAAAAATATGGAAAATTATGGTAGCAAAAACACAAAAACTAAATACTATACTAGGGTTGGGAGGCCAAGATAAGGAAATCTAGAAAAACTAATCAACACACATCCCTCAAACAGGAAAAAGACAAAGTGGAGAACTGGAGAGAAAAGATAAGAAAATCAGAAGACCAGAACAGGAAGTCCACTGTCAAATAAAATACTCCAGATGAATACAAACGGAAAGGAGAGGAGAAAGTCCTGAGGAGAGTTCTCACAGCCGAAGGATACAATGATGGAAAATGCCCACCACATACCCAGCAATGAAAATGCACCCACACAGGGTACAGCACTGCACAGCTGCACAACAGTGGACACACAGAAGATTCCGTGGGCTTTCATCTGAGCACAAACCAGTCATACACAAAAAAATCAAGAATGAGAATGAGTTCAGACTGCTCCACAGCAACAGTGATTTAAGTTCCTGGTCTCCCCTCCTGGCCCTGCTCTGACATTCATTTCATCCCACCACAGATTTTGGGGGGGGGGGGGTCCTTGTGCTTTTGAGGTAGGCGGCAGAACTACTGAGATAAATCCCCAGCCCACCACCACAGATTTTTTTGACTGTACCTAATTCTGAGAACTAGAAAAAAACTTTGAAGATTTTAAAAATACAAAGTAGCCCACTCCCTTTACCAGGTTTGTGCATGGTGTCCAATACTCAGACCATACTTTAACCCTGCCTGATGCCCTAAGGTCAGTCTAGTGTTTTCCTGACTGTCTCCTGATGCCTGAAAAAGGGTTCTGAAACCCTTGGGCCAGAATATGATTCTGAATCTGTTGAGATTACCTCCTCCTATATAGGAGACTGCAACCAACAATGGCACAAAAGACCCTTCCTTACAGTGAGCTTTGCTCTAGCTGTTCCATTTCACACTCAGAATAAAAGTAAAAGGGAGACACAAAAAAATCCTAACACCAAATTAGCTTAATGGGCTACAGAGGAATGTAACCAAGGAAGGGGCCACTTCATCTAGGTACATTCTATTCCTTATCCTAGGCACTGAAAACAATGTGCATTTTGTGTCTTTCATACACTTTCCTACACAGTCCTTCAAGTTCGAAATCATTTAACTACAACTCATTATCAAATTACAAAAATTTATACTATAGTACTATATACTAAAGCAGTATAGCTTTGCTGGATCAATAATGAAAAAAATGGTTTAATATTAAATACATACAAAAATTAAAATCAGATTCACTTACATTATGAGTCTTCGGTTTAAGAACCAGTATTTCCTCCGACTTCTGTCATATCCAATAGGCTCATGTCGAATATATGGTTTGTTTTTTTGGATTTCAGCAACACAGTCAGTCACACCAGGCACCTTGTGTGCTACACAGACTTCACACTGCCATTCGTCCTCTGGCACCTCCTCAAGAGGTGGCTTCACACATTCCAAATGGTATACAGCTGAACACGTCTCACAGCAAAGCAAATCCCCAAGTTTGTGGCAAACCCTACAATGGTCATCATACTGGATCACCCCTTCAGACATCAACTCCTCACGAGCAATGTTTGTCGTAAGAAACTGATCAACTAAGAACTGCAGAACTTTGATTTTGTTCTCTACTGGTCCATAAGGATAGTCCTCGGCTTCTTGGTAGGGAAGAACATGATGGTACTCCTTATCGCTCTCACAGTACACACGCAGCACCTCTGGCCATGTCATCCCATCTATGAAATACAGAGTGGAATTGACGCTATCTTTCAGGTCAGCAGGCCCAAAGGTAGTATTCGAGGTGTCTTCCTCACGCAGAACTGCTTTCAAAAGCACAACGTGCATCTCCGCCATGAGTGTGCACTGCTCTTGGCTCACTAGAGCTGCACAAAAGTCCTCAAAGCGAAAAGGAGACAATCTTAAAACAGTGCCAAAGTTCCGCAGTACCTCATAAATGGCAATAACATTCATTATATGCTCATTAGGCACCATTAAATCCTCAGAGGACTTGGGAAATTCAAGGGGTGGGATGTCTTTTTCTTCTAATATTGGAGAACGAGGCCGATGTGCTCTTGGTTTTCGCCTACCTGTAAATAAAGAAATTATATTATTACAAACAAATACATGATATCACTTCTATAAACTTAGGGTTCTGCAGTTTTTGCCCTCAAAAAATAAGCATACTTTTATTACTCTAGTAATTTTCAAGTTAAAATAATACCAAGAATATCGGTTGGGAGTGTTGCTTAGTGGTAAAATGCTTGCTAGTATGTGCACAGCTCTGCTACTACAAAAAAGGAAGAGAGAGAGGAAGAGAGGGAGGGGAGGGGAGGGAAGGGAGATCAAAATTCAAAAACATCAAACCAGGGTATTTGTAAAAGATCTGACAAAAAATATATGAGAAAAAACATCTACATATAAGATGACCAGCGTGGAGGGCAACAGATATCATACTGCATCAGCTGCAATACAGACAATTCATCAACCTGACAGGAAGTTCCCAGTGTAGATCCCTTTACTTCCTGAGGAGTTCCACAGTGAAGCACAGGCTCAGGGAAGAGGAGAGAGAGAGAAAACAAAACAGGAAGAAGCAGCTGGGCATGGCTGGCACACATCTATAATTCCAGCAACCGAGAGGCTGAGGCAGGAGCATCACTGTGACTTTGAGGCCAGCCTGAACTACATAGCTATACCCTACCTCGAAAAATAAAAACAAATAGATGGGCTGGGTATTTAGCTCAGTGGCACGGTGCCTGCCTGGCAAGCAAAGGTCCTGAGTTTGATTCCTGGTACCTAAAAGTAAAAATAAAAACAAAAACAAAAGTGAAGAGAGAAGAGAAATTTCAATGCTGGGAGGAAAAAAACTGTTTTATCTAGTTAACAGATAAGAGATTATTCCCCAATTTATGAGACCTGATGCCCAGGAGCATATCATGTGCATGTCTGTGTGTGTAATTATATAAAACATGTAACTGCTTAGTTTGTAACATTTTTACATATTTTATTTAATCTGAGTAAGTCTATGTGAGGTATTATAATCATTCCTGCTTTATATATAATTAAGAAAACCTGGGCCAGGGATTTAGCTCAGTGGTGCCTTGTCTGCCTCGCAAGCCCAAGGTCCTGAGTTCGATCCCAAAAAAGGTATAAATAAGACCAGGGATTTAGCTCAGTGGTTCTGCCGCCTGCCTCACAAGTGCAAGGTCCCAAGGTTCAATCCCCAGTACCAAAAAAAAAAGGTATAAATAAGAAAACTTCTCAACAAAGTTATTCCTAAACTGCCTGTATTGCTATTATTACACTGTCCAATGATGTCTGCAGAACAGTAAATGTATTTTTAATTTCAGAAGTAATTTGAATGATATCAACATGAAATTCATTTTTGTTCAATTGAGTTTTATTAACTATGGGTTTGGATTGCTGATAACCTCCTTTAACTGCTCCCTCTATATCCTCTCCACCTCTTTCACTCATATGCAAATTAAGTGCTAAAGTGCTAAAGTACCTGCTACCAGAAGGGTAAAAAAAAAAGTATGCTAAAGGATATACATATGTATGTATGTTTTTTCTTTTTTGGTAATGCTGAGTATACCCAAGGCCTCCAGCTATGCAAATGCTCTACCATGAAACAATCTTTAAGGTACACCACTAAGTGGAGGAAATGGCCATCTATAGAACAATGAACAGAATGGTATCACTTAAGTAAGGCAGGGGTGCAGCAGGACTTAAAGAAAAACAAGTTCTTCCCAGACTTGGGCAGCACCCCACACACACACACCCCCACCCCACCCCAGCCCCCCGCGCCTTAGGTCCCCTCCCTTGCATCCCACCCCTCTCCCTTGTAGCCGTAACTCTTGTTCCGGTACAGATAAAATTGACAACTATATCCCGCAAACAATTTTATGACACCTTGTTCTCATATGATTCATAAGATACTGTCTTCTTACAAGGCTAAATTACAAACCTGCCCTTGTTATGTTCTGGTAAACTCACTTGCTACTGCACTAGAAAGACCAACTCTCTTCAATCAAATCTATAAAAGCTACAACTTTTCTTTGTTCAATGCTCTTCCTTTGGACAGGAGTCTGTTGAGCCAGTGTTCACCTAAAATAAATCCTCCCGATTCCCATTGCTCTCTCGCCTCTTGGAATTCCACAACATGGGGAGAGGAATGGAGAAAGTGGTAATATATGTCTAAGAGGTCATGTAAATATCTTTACTGGGCACAGTGGCACACACTTCTAATCCCAGCACTCTGGGAAGAGGATTCCAAGTTCAAGCCCAATCTGGGCAATTTAGTAACTTAGTGATACCCTGTCTCAAAATTTAAAAGAAAAAAAAAAATTCTAAAGGCAAGAGGTGTAGCTCAGTGTAACAGGTTTGGGTTCAACCCCCAGTACCACCTCCCCCCCAAAAAAGGGCACATTATTTACAATCCTCGATACTCAAGAGCCTAAAGCAGGAGGATTGCAAGTTCTAGGCCAGTTTGTCCCAGCCAGGCGTGATAGTGTATACCTTAAGCCCAACAATCAAGAGGCAATAGCAGGATCCTCATAAGTTCAAGGATAACCTGGGCTACATAGTGAGTTCAAGGCCAGGCTGCACTAGAAAGCGAGACCTTAGGGGGTAGGGGATTTAGCTCAGTGGTTCTGGCACCTGCCTTGCAAGTGCAAGGTCCCAAGTTCGATCCCCAGTACCCAAAAGAGACCTTGTCTCCAACCCCCTCCCCCAAAAGACCTTGTCACAAAAATAAAAGTAAAACTGGCTAGGGATACAGCTCAGTGGTTCAGCACTAGCCTATCATGCACAAGGACCTAGGTTCAATCCCTAGTACCAAAAAAGTCTTTTTAAAAGTAGTTGCTTCTGGGGAGAAATGGCTAACAGGAAAAGAAGATTTTTTAAACTTTTGAAAATATACATGTATTTTTATAATATTTTTAAAAGAAAAAATTGGGCATATTATTTTAAAAGTACAACCAAACTACTGGAACAGATGCAGAACAAGAGAAGCACCAGTATACCACCAAGGGGACTGTGAACTGGTATCATAAGTTTGGAGAACAAGTCTAATAGGCATAAGGCTGTGCATACAACCCTGAAAAAGCTAACTTGTTTCCCTACGACTGAAGTACAAAATATATTTCACATCTTAATCCAGTATGCATACTCTTGAAAACAAAAGTACTATAAAACACTACTCTTACTATATGCCTTATATAAGTATTTTTCTCTCCTATACTAATATCCTCTTTTTGTTGTTGTTTTTTGGTACTGGGAATCAAACTTGGGATGTTGCACTTGGGAGGCAGGCAGAGGAACAATTGAGCTAAATCCCTGGCCCATATCCTTTTTTATTTAAAAGAGACAGGATCTTGCTTTGTTGTTCAGGCTGACCTTGAACTCATTACATAGCCCAGGCTGGACTCAAACTCTTGGCAATACTCCAGAGTGCTAGGATTACAGGCACAGACCACTACCCTTTGCTCTCCGTTCTGGATGCAGCCCACAGTTTGAAATATACCTCTAGAAAAACTCCTCACGCACATGTAGAACATTCAATACTGTTTATAAAATCGAAACAAGTGAAAACAATCAGAATGTCCATCAACAATGAAATGACTGGCTGGGGATTTAGCTCAGTGGTTCCACTGCCTGCCTCGCAAGTGGAAGGACCTGAGTTCCATCCCTGGTACAAAAAAAAAAAAAAGGAATTTTCCTAACAATGAAATGATTAAATTATAGAATGCTGATTTGATACAATTCTTTTTTCTTTTTCTTTTTTTTTTTTTTTGGTACCGGGGATGGAACTCAGGTCCTTGCGCTTGTGCAGCAGGCAGCAAAACCACTGAGCTAAATCCCCAGCCCTTTTTTTTTTCTCTTTTTGGTACCAAGGATCAAACTCCAGACTTTGCACTTGCGAAGCAGATGGGAGAACAACTGAGCTAAATCCCCACTCCAATGATACAATTCTATACAGCAGTCTCGAGTAATTTAGGATTATGTAATGTCATACGGATCAATCTTAAAAACAAAAACACTAAGCAAAAAATTTTTTGATACAAACGATGAAGAATTGAAAACCATTCCTTATGGATGGATACATAATGAATATACTATTATGGTGATACACATATACAAACTGATATTCACCACTAGCACATGATCTTAAAGGCAGGCAGTTTTATGTTGTCTATGTGAAACAGTGGCTGTCACATAGTAAGCTATCTAACAAACATTTATTAAAAGAATTAATGGCTTTGAAGTGGTAGCACATGCAATTACACAGAAAATGATGTCTTAGCTAGGCATGGTGGCACTTGCCTGTAATTCCAGCATCTGAGACACTGAGGCAGTAGGATCACAAGTTCAAGCCAGCCTGAGCTAGCTAGTTATTGGCTGATTGGTTTCTCAGACAGGATTTCACTACGTAGTTCAGGCTGGCTTTGAACTCATTATGTAGCCTAGACTAGTCTCCTGCAGCAATCCTCCTCCCTCAGCCTCCTGAGTGCTGGTATTATAGGCATGCAAAACCATGCCAGGCCAGCCTGAGCAATTTAATTAAGCAATTTTATTGACTCTGTAGGACCCTGTCTTAAAATGGTGGGGATGTGGCTCAGTGCAAAGGCTCTGGGTTCAAGCCCTAGTACCAGCAAAAGCAAAAAAGAGGGAGTGGGGGAGGAAATTATGTCTTTACTTATTTGTAGAGATTAGAAATGTCTGGCTTCCCACTACGCAAATAGAATACTACAGTGAAATGCCCTAGAACAGTGGCACTCAAACTTGAGAGTGCATCAGGATCACAGAGAGCTGATTCTATTTGAAACAGAGTGGGGATAATCTGAGAATTTACATTTCTAACATTTCCCAAGCCATGCCAATTGTGCTGAGGCTCACACTTTGAGAAACAACTTCCTAGAACATGAAAAGGTTATTGTTACTTGAGATTCAGGTAAGTAAAAATCAATAAACATCATGTGAAATTCCAGCAGTTATTTTCATCTATGATGTTTGAGTGAAATTCAGAATCTCAGGCCCCATTCTAGCCCTATGAATTAGGTTCTACAGTTTCTCAAAATCTTAACATTATTTATGATTTACGCGCTTCTTTAAGTTTGAGAAGCTGTGTTGAAACAACCCTTCCTAAACTGGGAGATGCAGCAAAATCATGTTAAAAGTTCTCAAATGTAACCCAAATTTACAGAAACCCAGAAGCTTAATAATCTGTATTATTATCATTCTCTGCAGATAATTCTAATATGCAGTCAAATTTGAAAACTACTGCTTTAAAGAAATTGCATATTCCTCATACAAAGAAGTAGGGTTTTCATGAAAACTCAAGCTGGGGAAGTCAAAGGTTGCCTCGGGAGGGAGGATTAGAATAAGACTAATATAAAAGTAAGTAGAAGCTTAATCAAAGACATTAATAACCCTACAAAAAGAAAAGAAAGGAATGTGGTCTGCATAAAAAGAGAGCCAAAGAACAAAACTTTGTCAATGAACTTCCAGTACATTACATAAATATTTTAAGCAATATCAACGAGTCTTAATTCCTAAACATCTGGCTCCAAGATTATAATGATATAAAAATTCCTTATTTTTCACAATTAATAGAAACAAAACCGCTGGGTATGATGGCATACACCTGTAATCTCAACCCTCTGGGAGGCCAAAGCAAGAAATTCACAGTTTGAGCCCAGACTCAGCAACACAGCAAGACCCTGTTTCAAAATAAAAGATAAAGGAAAAATAAAATAAAATAAAAGATAAAGGGTTGGGGATTTAGCTCAGTGGTGCCATGCCTGCCTTGCAAGCACAAGGTCCTGAGTTCAATCCCAGGTACACGAAAAAAATAAATAAAATATTAAAATAAAACCAAAAAGGCCGGGGAGGGAGTGTGTCCTGGGATATATTGCAGTATGAAGGCCCTGTGTTGAATCCCCAGTAGTGGGTAGATGGGGGTAGAGACATTAAGTCCACTTGTATTAGTCCATTTTCAGTTACTATAACTTAGTTCTTAAATTTTTGTGGAAGCCAAAATTCCCTCTTTCCTATGCTTTTCTATTGTAATGATTTTTTTCTTGAATTTATGGAAAGTAACATACTTGTTATGGTTGATGAACCATTGCATTGGTGTATTTAGTACAAGATAAGGTAAGCTCACTGATTCCACTTTCTGGTGAGAGCCTAATGGCAAACCGCATCATGACAGGAGTGTGTGGGAACAAGAGTACATCACAAGACAGAGCCAGGAAGGCACTGGGGTCTCTGGTTCCCTTCCAAGGACACATCCCCAAACTGACCTAAGTACCTCTCAATAGGCCTCCATCTTAAAGATCAATCACCTGCCATATTACCACAATGGAAATAAGCTACTACCAATACAAGAAGGCTTGAAGATATACTTCAACCATAACTCACGAATAGCATTCAAAGAGAAGAAGGGAAGTACAGTATAAGAAATGAAGGAATGACAGAATTTTAAAGTCAATCATCATTTACAACCACCAACATAATCACTGATTCAGGCAAGGACCATCAATACATGCTAAAACTGTTGGGGAAAGGTTGCTGAGCAAAAAGATAGTTGCACAATTATCTGCTCAGTGTGTATTACATTCAAAGGGGAAAGGTAGCTTTAAAGAGAAATCTTGCAGATGTTACCTTCACCAAGTGATGGAACTTATCACCATCAATGAGACACACTGATGGTGTGCCTCCTGATGAGATGTGTGGAGAAGGACATGGCATCACTTACACAGCAGCCACACCAAAAGCATCTAGTATGAGTCTATCCATGGGGAAAAGCCAGATAAATCCAAATAGTGAGACGTTTGGTAAGACAACTGGCCTCAACAAACACCATCCCCCCAAAGAAATTAAAGAAGTTAGAGAAATGTCAAATATTACAAAACATAATCTGTGAGTAAATCCTGCGCGGGGGGGGGGGCAGCGCATAAAAAGGACATCTGGGAAAATCTGAAATAGAATATTATACAAATGTTAAGTCTCTTGAGTACTTTGAATTAGAGAGAAAAATACCATATTGTCTGTAACCTATCAAACTGTTCAGCAAAAAGAATATTTAAAATTCAAGACAGAACATAGGCAAACATAGCAAAAAAATGTTAAAAATTGGTGAACCCAAGGGAAGATACATTAGGTGTGCTATGTTACTCTTTCACCTTTTCTGTATATCTGAAATTGTGTAAAAATAAGTTTCAGAAAAACTGTTCTAATTCTAAAGTTATTTTTATATCACCCACATGTTTTAATATCTTCAGTACATATAGCTAATAGGAAGTATCATGTTATAGCCTGGATATAGAATAAGATTAAATAAAGAGTAAGTCAAGCTCAAAGCTCGTACAAGGGAGGACATTATAAAAATCAGAGCAGAAATTAATGCAATGAAGACTAAGAAAATACAAAGAACCAATGAATCAAAGGGTTGGTCCTTTGAAAGATTAAATAAAATCAACGAACCTTCAGCCAACCTTATCAAAAAAAGGAAAGAATTCACTGCTGAATTCTACAAGAAATTTAGGAGAGACCTAATGGCACTACTCTTCAAACTCTTTAATGAAATTGAAAGGGAAACAATACTCCCAAATTCATTCCTGAAAGCAAGTATTACTCTGATTCCAAAACCAGAGAAGGATCCAACAAAAAATGAGAATTATAGGCCAATCTCCCTATAGATGCAAAAATCCTCAATAAGATACTGGCAAACAGAATGCAACAAATCATCAAGAAGGTTATATACCATGACCAAGTTGGATTCATCCCAAGGATTCAGGGATGGTTCAACACACAAATCAATAAATGTAATACACTATATATTAACAGAGCCAAGGACAAAAACTATATGATACTCTCAATAGATGCAGAAGAAGTGTTTGACAAGGTCCAACACCCATTCATGATTAAAAAAAAAAAAACTCCACAAAAAATTGGAATAGATGGTCTTTATCTCAATCTGATTAAAGCCATCTACGACAAACCAACAGCCAACATCATACTAAATGAACAAAAACTGAAAGCTCTCATTCTAAAATCAGGAACAAGACAAGGATGTCCACTATCACCACTCTTGTTCAATATAGTTCTGGAAACACTAGCCACAGCAATCAGACAAGAGAAAGAAATAAAAGGAATAAGGATAGGAAAGGAAGAAGTTAAATTATCATTATTTATGGATGACATGATACTCTACATAAAAGACCTGAAAAATTCCACTGAAAGACTTTCATATTTCATAACCAAATTCAGTGGTGTAGCTGAATACAGATTCAACATTCAAAAGTCAATAGCTGGGCTGGGGATTTAGCTCAGTGGCACTGCATCTGCCTCACAAGCACAAGGTTGAGTTCGAACCAGGTACCAAGAAAAAAAAAAGGCAATATCCTTCCTTCTTCTTTTTTTTTTTCGGTACTGGGGATTGAACTTGGGCCCTTGCACTTGCCAGGCAGGCGGCGGAACCACTGAGCTAAATCCCCGGCCCTTCAATATCCTTCCTATATACAAATAACAGAGTCATGGAGAGAGAAATTAGAGAAACAATCCCTTTCACAATAACATCCCAAAAAATGAAATACCTAGGAATCAATCTAACAAAGGAAGTTAAAGACTCTACATTGAAAACTACAGTACTCTGAAAAAGGAGATTGAAGAGGATATTAGAAAATGAAAAGATATTCCTTGTTCTTGGCTAGGAAGAACCAATAGAGTGGAAATGGCCATACTTCCAAAACTGTTACACAGACTACAAGCGCAAGGACCCGAGTTTGATCCCTGGTACCAAAAAAACAAAAACAAAAAAAAAACAAAAAAGTAAATTTGTTTGATCCCCAGAACCAAATAAAAAAAAGTAAATTTGTTATACAGATTCAATGCAATCCCAATCAAAATTCGAACAGCATATCTCACAGTATTAGAAAAAACAACCCTAAAATTCATTTAGAACCAGAAGAAACCTAGGCAATTCTGGGCAATAAAGGCAATTCTGGGCAACAAAGGCAGAGGGTATCACAATCCCTGACTTGAAATTATACTACAAAGCTACCGTGATAAAAACAGCATGGTACTGGCAAAAGAACAGACCTAAGAATCAGTGGAACACTAGCAGATGAAGAAACAACTCCACACATACTCAGCCACCTTATCTTCAACAAAGGAGCCTAACATATTCACTGGAAGAAATATAGGCTTTTTAATAAATGGTATGGAGGGGCCGGGAATTTAGCTCAGTGGTTCCACCAACCGCCTCAAAAGCACAGGGACCCAGGTTCAATCCCTGGTGCCAAAATAAATAAATAAATAAAATAACTGGAATGGAAAAACTGGCTTTTCACATGCCAAAGATTAAAACTAGACCCGTATCTTTCACCATGCACTAACCAAAAATCGAAATGGATCAAAGATCTAGATATTAAAACAGAAACACTATATCTGCTGGGACAGAGAATAGATAGAATGCTCCAGGACTTAGGAGTAGGCAAAGACTTTATGAACAAAATCCAGACCGCATGGGAAATACCACAAAGAATCAACAACTGGGATCTCATCTTAATTAAAAGTTTTTGCACAGCAAGAGAAACCACCAACAGAGTGAAAAGACAAACCTGAGTGGGAAAAAATTTTTACCAGCTCTTCCAATAAAGGACTATTATCTAGAATATATACAGAACTCAAAAAAATCAACCCCCACCCCAAATTTAAAGACCCAATGCAAAAATGAGCATCTGACATAAAAAGACTTCTCAGATGAAGAATTAGAAATGGCAAATAAATACATGAAAAAGTGTTCAACATCAATGGTCATTTGTGAAATGCAAATTAAAACAATGCTGAGATTCCACATCACTTCAGAAAAAAATGGCTGCTATCAAGAAATCAACCGGGGCTGAGGATGTAACTCAGTGGGACAACACTAGCCTGGTAACCTCAAGGTCCTGAGTTTGATCCCCAGTACAAAAAAAAAAAAAAAAAATCAACCAATAACAAATGCTGGAGGGGCTGCAGGGGAAAAAGGAACCCTGCTCCATTGTTGGTGGGAGTGTAGACTGGTGCAACCACTGTGGAAATCAGTATAGAGATTTCTCAAAAAACTAAAACTAGAGGTTCCATTTGACCCAGCTATACTTCTTCTTGGTATCTTCCCAAAATAATTAAAAGCATCATACCATAGCAATATATGCATGCCCATGTTTATAGCAGCACAGTTTGTAATAGGCAAATCTTAGAAATAGCCCAGATGCCCACCAGCTGACAAGTGGATAAAGAAGTGGGTTAAAAAAAAAAAAAAGAAGTGGGTTTTTAGGGCCGGGGATTTAGCTCAGTGGTTCTGGCGCCAGCCTTGCAAGTGCAAGGTCCTGAGTTCAATCCCCAGTACCAAAAAAAATTTGGGTTTTTATTATATACAATAGAGTGCTACTCTGCCATCAAAAAGGGTGAGCTTTAGACATTTATAGCTAAATGGATGGAACTTGAGACCACATTCTTAAGTGAAATAAATCAGACACACTTGTTTAAATACTGCATTGTTTCTCTGTTGTGAGAAACCAAAAGTGGAAATAAGGACTGAAATGTATAATGGATGTTGGGAAATGGGAAGAAAGTGTTCAAATGGGAAGGGGAACAAGGTAGGAATGAGGGAGAAAGGAGGGGACAACAAAAAAAAGTGAAAATAGAAGGGAAAATGGAAATAAAGCTTTTGTACATACGGAGGGGAGAGGGCTTGAGGGGCCAAGGGATAAAATAAAATAGTTTATTTAAAAAGATTAAAGAATTTCCTATTAACAACAAACACTAGTAAATCTGAAAATATCAACTGATACTGGGATAAACATTACTGTAGCATATCACCTGTTTTACTTCACCTCTCTGAAATCACCTGACACCTTCGGTCACTATATCCTTAAACTTCCTACTGTGCTCACTTTGTCAACACATCTACTAAAATATTAAACTTTCTACTGCCATTCATGACTCAATTTCCTTGACCAGCTGTACTTTCTTCATATATTCTTCTCACATGTGCTAGTCCTCAACATTTAGATGCCCTCACTATTTCCTGATTATCAGCTGGCTCATACCTCCAAAATATCAATGACCTCTAAATGCCTTTCTCCACCCATACCTCTCTCCTCTATACTCCAATTACACATTTTCAACTGGCTATTCTGTATCCACATAAACTCATCACAGGAAATAAACAATAAAAAGGAGTTATAAAGATTTAGTTCAAAGAAAAATTTAAAAACCTCTAAAAGGAAGCCAGGCATGGTGGCACACACTTGTAATCCCAGCTACTTCCAAGGCCAAGACAGAAGGATCAAAAGTTTGAGTACAGCTTGGTCAATTTACTAAACCATTAAGGAAGAAATAATTCTAATCCTGTAAAATATCTTGCAGAAAACAGAAAAGCCAATACTTTCCAACTAATTTGACACCAGCAGAACTCTAATACTAAAATCAGATGGCGATGTTAAAGAAAATTACAGACCAGTAAGTGTCTCATAAACATAAAAAATGCCATGTGTGAGAATTATTAAAAGGAAAATTCATCACAATCAAGTGGAATTTAACTCCTGGAATGCAAGGCTGGCTCAACACTCATCAAAAATTAATATAATTCACCTTATCAACTGACCAAAAAGGAGAAAATCAACATCTAACGAGCTGTCCAAAAAGTAACAAAATTTGACACTTCTTACTGATTCAAAAAAATCGGTAAACTGTAAGAGAATTTCTTCAAACTAAATACAAAAAAGCTAAATAATACATAAAGCGAAAGACAATGTTTGATTTAAAGATCAGAAACAAACAAAGATTTCTGCTTTCATCACTTCTCTTACTCGATATCATATTAGAAGTCCTAGCCTATGTGCTCACTTGGGCAGCACATATACACAAGTCCTAGCCTAGCCAAGCTAAGCACAGCGGCCCATACCTGTGATCCCAAATATGCAGGAGACTGAGGCAGGTCGATCCAGAATTCAAAGCCAAGCTGGGTGCGGTGCCATATACCTGTAATCCAAGCACTCTGGACAGCTGATAGTTTGAGGCCAGTCTGAGCTACACAGTGAGTTCAAGACCAGCCTGCACTACACAAAGCAAGACCCAGTCTCAAAACACAAACAAACAAAAAAGAGTTCAAGGCTAGCCTAGGCAACTTAGCAAGAACTTTTCTCAAAATAAAAATTTAAAAAGGGCTGGGGATGTAGCTCAGTGTAACAGCACTTGTCTAATACATATAGGGTCCTGGGTTCAAACCTCAGTACAACAACAACAAAAAAATCCTAGCCAGTGCAATCCAGGGATGTGGGAAGCAGAGCAGAGGGAGGGCCAGATACAGATTGGAAAGAAATAAAACTATCTCTGTCAAGCAACTTGATTACCTATATAGAAAATCCCAAGAAATCTATCTAAAAAAAATAAAAGACAAAGATGTGAGTTTAGTTGGGCATGCCATGCCAGTAAACCCACAATTCAGGAGGCTGAGGGAGGAGGATTGCTGTTAAGTTGGAGGCTAGCCTGAGGCTGGATAGCAAGTTCAAGGCCAAGCTGAACTACATAGCAAGACCCTGTCTCACATATCAAAAAAAAAAAAAACTGAGTTTGGCAAGTTCACAAAGTTCAGTATACAAGAATCAATTGTAAGGGCCGGGGATTTAGCTCAGTAGTTCCGCCGCCTGCCTCACAAGCACAAGGTACCAAGTTCGATCTCTGGCACCAAAAAAAAAGAAAAAGAAAAAGAATCAACTATATTTCTATTACAAACAACAAATACCTGCAAATCTGAAAATTTTTTAAAAGTACAATGGCTTTTAGGGTTTAGATCTAGAATGTCCCCCACTCAGAAAGGGGTGGGAGGTTCTGAAAGGTGAATGGATCATAGGGGTAGTTTACTCATCAGTGAATTCAGGAGGTTAGGCTGGTTACAGGGGGTCACCATGGGAATGACCTGGAAGTTTATATCTCCCTCCCCAGCCCCTCCCTTCTCTTATTTCCTGTCCACCATGACATGAGCAGCTTTTTTACGCCAGACTCTTCCAGCATGCCGTTTCTGCATTTGATCTTCTTACCATGCACTGTAACTTCTGAAACCATGATCCAAAATAAACCCTTCCTCTTTTAAATTGTAGGTGTCAGGTATTTTGTCTCAGTGACAAGAAAGTGACTAAGACAGGGTCTAAACTCAGTGGTAGTTTGCCTAGCATGTGTGAGGCCCTGGGTTCAATCTGCAGCACCAAAAAAAAAGTACCAATTATAATAGTACCAAAAATGAAATACTTATGTATGTAACAACATATTAAAAACTAGTGTGCTAGGGGCCCCGGATGCAGCTTAGTGGCACCTCGTCTGCCTCACAAGGGAAAGGTCCTGAGTTCGATCCCTGGTACCACAAAAAAAAAGGACTGGAGATGTAGTTCATGCAAAGGCCCTTGGTCTATCCCCAGCACCACGAAAAACAAGTAATACAACAAAGAAAAAGGAGGAGGAAAAGAAATCTTTGTAACACTGAGATAGTTAGACTAGAGATAAGCAAACTATGGTCGGCTCACCACCTGTTTGAAATATGACAGTCAAATGAGTGGAAAATTGACCAAAAGCATAATAGTCATATGAAAGTTTGGTGAGGGGCTGGGGATTTAGCTCAGTGGTTCCGCCGCCTGCCTTGCAAGCACAAGGTCCCGAGCTCAATCCCTGGAACCAAAAAAAAAAGAAAATTAGGTGAAATTCAAACTGCAATACCCATAAAGTTTTATTTGAACAGCCATTCTCTTTCATGTAATAATGTTCATGTTTGCTTTTGTGCTACAATGGTTAAACTGCAACAGGTACTGCAAGTCTAAATTATTTACTATCTGGACCTTTACATAAAAGTTTAAAACAGGTTATGGGAGCATAACCTGGCCCTGCCTTTTAGAGGGCACACACAGTAACCTAATAATCTCCTCCAGCCCCTGGGAATCTACCCAACAGAGAAATGCCAGTGTTAAGTGGCTAAAGATACACCCTTAAACACCCTGAGGACAGCACATCTGCAAAAGCAAAAAGGGACTGAAATCTCAATGTAGCTAGTGTTTGTTTTTTGAGACAAGGATCTCACTATGTAGTCCAGGGTGGCCTCGAACTCAGAGTGATCCTTTTGCCTCAGCATCCCAAGTGCTGGGGTTACAAGCATGCAATAGCACCATGCCAGGCTCTTGTACCTAGTTTTTTTCTTTTTTTGGTACCGGGGATCGAACTCAGGACCTTGGCTTGCCAGGCAGGTGGCAGAACCAGTGAGCTAAATCCCCAGCCCTTGTAGCTAGTTTTTTAAAGTCAATACATATTAATTGTAAATGCAGTTACATATTAAAGGAGGAAAAGGGAACAGCATGTCTTCACCATATATTTAAAAACCCTGTGACCAAATGCCACAAATAACCTCCAATGTTAGTCTCCTGAGACACAGAACAGACTCACAACTCAAGTATTAAGGCAGTTTAGAACAAGATACTCAGAACGCGGCAACCTTACAAGTTTACAAAGCATCAGAAATTTAAGACCTTTCACTGGAAAAAATCACGACTCAAAAATGTATCTGAAACAAAAAAAATAAAAATAAAAAATTTTTAAAAATGTATCTGAAACAATAGTAAAACCACTTTTAAATTCTGTATTATTTACGTAATACTTTGAAAACAAGAGTATGGTTGTAGGTGAAGAAAAGACTAAGGCTTCTGGGCTAGATGTGGTGTTAAATAAATGCCTATAATCCCAGCACTCAGGAGGCTGAGGCAGGAGGATAGCCTCAAATTTGAGGCCAGTGTAGGCTAACAAAGAGAGTTCAAGGGGAGCCTGAACTACACAACAAGACCTTGTCTCAAAACAAGCCAGGCGTGGTGGCACGCCTGTAATCCCAGCACTTGGAGTCTCAGGCAGGAAGACTGGCATGACTTCAAGGCCAGCCTGGGCTACAAAGTGACTTCAAGGCCAGAACTACATAGTAAGACCCTGTCTCAAAAGAAAAAAAAGAAAATCAAAACAAAATCTATTTCAGGGCCAGGGATTTAGCTCAGTGGTTTCGCAGCCTGCTGCGCAAGCACAAGAACCCAGTTCAATCCCCAGTACCAAAACAAACAAACAAACAAAAACACAAAATCTATTTCAAAAGACTAAGACTTTTTCAAGAAGTGTATGAAATAATTTTGATGTCTAGAACAGGGAAAACCGAACTGATAGGAGGGGTTACAATTTTATTAGCTATTTTAAATGTTGGACTATTTCTGCAGACTCTCTGTACCAGTTGTGCAAGCATTAGAAAGGAAAAAAGAAAGTGAAATTCCACACTGATTAATATGTGCATTTCTGAAATACTTTTTAAGTTCCATAAATAGAATACACTATAAACAGACCTCAAAGGAGGCAATGTGAACATACTGCAATCAAGCAGGAAGCCACATTCCTAGTAAAATATAGAAACTGCACCTACTGAACAGTGCCATTCAATATGAATCACTTGGCCAGGCTGTATTCCAAGTGTGTGAATTACGGAACATATCCATGAGTAGAAAGGAGTCTAAACATTAACTCTTAGCAGGTTCACCAGCTGCAACTCTCAGAAGGTTCACCAGTTGCAACTTAACCACTTAGGTCACAAAAGAATTCCATCAAAAAAGGGGCTATCTTTTCAATGAAAACTGATAATTTGGTTATAACTGCTAAGAAAGAGGTATTCATATAAGGCAAACCCCAGGCACTGGGAGACACTAGTATGTCATAATTCAGTTTACATACTAACTTCTAAACTTGTACAACAAAAGAATTCTCTAGCCAGGTGTGGTAGCGCTCATCTGTAATCTCAGCCCTTAAGAAGCTGAAGCAGGAAGGGCCAGGGGATTTAGCTCAGTGGTTTCACTGCCTGCTGCGCAAGCACAAGGACCCGAGTTTGATCCCCGGTACCAAAAAAAAAAAAAAAGCTGAAGCAGGAGGATCACCAGAAGTTCAAGACCAGCCTGGGCTACATAGTGAAATCCTGTCTCAGAAAAACTACACACATCCGCACACATACAAAGAATTCCCCAAGCTATCAAATTAAATTTCTCAACAAAGTCTGAATTTCCTTTCAAGATTATATATCTACCTCCTCTAGCTTAATTTTATCAGGACCATGGCAGATTTTTTAACATTAAGTGTTAACTGGTTCTTCCCCCTACCACCAAGAACAACAAATAATGTATAGGTATGTCAAACATGACCCCAAGTCTTAATGAAGGAATAAACAAATCTTGATGCAGATATAAACAAATAATGCTGGCCAACAGTCTTGATGACAGAGACCCTTGGTCAGCCTGCTGAGGTGATCCAGGCACCATGAGATTTGGGACAAAAAAAGGCAGGGGGGATAAAAAGAGATGTTAGATCATTTCTCACTGGTGTAACAGAGATCAACTGACTACCACAGCAGTCAGTCAGTCCAAGAGAATTTTCTGATATATGAAATGACTCACGCTGTACATGCTGTTACTGAGCACTTACAATGCTCCCTGAGGACCTTCAGGTTTAATCTTACTTCATTCTAATTAAGTTAAACTTAAATAGCCACATGTGGCTAATGGTATCATATTGAAGACGGGAGAAGTAGAGAAGTAAGGGGAAAAGAGTTCAGAGGCTCTCTTTGACTCAGTTTAATAATTACCTTGTGCTGCCTACTACATACAAAAGATTGAGGGAAGGGGAGCTGGGAGAAAAAAAAAAGACTGAACCAGGCACTAAAGAGAAGGAGATTGAATGAGACCCTTCCTGCCCTCAAGTAGGTTCAAATGAAGGCAGTAACAGGTAATTAATAGCCTACTTCACTCTAATGTCTTAACAAATAAAGATGTAATGATAGAGCCAGGCATGGTTGTGCACACCTGTAATCCAGCATTCAGGAGGCTGAGGCAGAAGGATTGAGGGTTTGAGGACAGCCTGGGCTACACAGCAAGACTCTGTCTCCCCCCCCCCAAAAAATAAAAAGTATTTATGGAATAATTCACCCAACACCAGAATAACTGTCTTTTCAAGTGTATATGGAACATTTACCCAGACTGACAATACTGCAAGATGCAAAACAAACCTCTAAAAATGTTTTACAGCTGGGAGTGATGGCTCATGCCAGTACTCCCAGAACTCAGTAGGCTGAGGTAGGAGGATCACCAAGAGTTTGAGGCTAGCCTGGACTGCATGGTGAGTTCAAAGCCAGCCTGAACGACATAGTGAGATCCTGTCTCAAAAAACCAAACAAGGGCAGGGGATTTAGCTCAGTGGTTTCACGGCCTGCTGCGCAAATGCAAGGACCCAAGTTTTATCCCCCGTACCAAAACAAAACAAAACACCAAACAAACAGGACTGGGGATTTAGCTCAGTGGCACCGTGCCTGCCTCAGAAGCGCAAAGTCCTGAGTTTGATCCCCCGCACTGGGGAAAAAAAAAGTTCTACATAAAAAAAAAAAGGTTCTACATAATTATGGTCATAGTCAGGAATAGTTGTGCATACTGATAATCCTAGTACTCTGGGAGGTTGAACAGAATGGCAAATTCAAGCCCAATCTGGGTGATTTAGCAATTTAGCAAGACCCTACCTTAAAGTAGAAAATAAAATAAAATGGGCTGGGAATGTAGCTCAGGGATATGGCTGTAGCTTCAATCCCCAGTACTAAACACACACACACACACACACACACACACATGCGTGCGCGCGTGCGCGTGCGCAAGGACCACAAAAAGTATGCTATTTGAACATAATGAAAGCAAATAAATCAATAACACATGCCTATATAATCCTGAAATAATTGGAAATTAAGCAACATAAACATACAAGGTCACAGGTTTGGGGGTAGTGGGGCATAAAGCCCCTCCTGGGATCAAGACAAATGATGACAAGGCAAGCAAAAAGTGATGGATGAGTGACTAGGAGTCAGTCATCACAGCAGAGAATAACTGTGTACAGTGTGTGAGAATTATACCAAGAATTCAGTCTTGACGGTATGGTGGTACACGAATGTAATCCCAGGACTAGGGAGGCTGAGGCAGGAGGATCCCCATGAGTTCCAGGACAATCTGGACTATAGTCAGTTCAAGGCTAGCCTGAAATAGTGAGACCCTATTTTGAAAGGAAAAAGAATTCAGTCTCACTTGAAAATCAAATTCAAGATAAAGAGAAAAAATAAAGAAAAGATAAATAAGATTTGGAAAAGGGCCGGGGATTTAGCTCAGTGGTTCTGCTGCCTGCTTCGAAAGCACAAGGACCAGAGTTCGATCCCCGGTACCAAAAAAAAAAAGATTTAGAAGCAATTCCTCCTTGGCCTATTTTTCTCCTCCTCACCTTACCCCAGCCTATCCAGTCTATTACTGAGTCATTTAACTCATAAATTATTTTCTGAATTATTCCTATCCATTTCCACTGATACTGAGTACTAGATCTGCCACTTATCTACTTCAACAAGCTAACTCCTTTGATACATTCTTACTCCATCACAATCTAATCTCTATTATACAGCCACAGAGATTTTTTCAAGAACACAAATCTGATCACGTTACTTGCTATTTAAAACCCATCATGGTTCCCCCCTAGTCCATGGCATGTGCTGATCCTAGGGTTTAGACTCTTCACCCTCCCTTTACCTGGTCACTCTAACTTCAAGCTTAACTGTCACTTCTTCAGGGAAGCCTTCTCTAACCCCTGAATGAGAGATTATATTTATTTGTGTACTTTAAACACTTTTCTTGCTGAGACAATGGCTGCCTGCCCTGCTGCCTAAGCAGCTTCATCAGAGCAGGGGCCACAGCCGGTGGTATTCACTGCTATATCCAAGACAGCATCTGGAACATGTGCTCAGTAGGTTTGGTTTTTTTGTTTTTAATAAATGAACAAATCAATGAAGCAGTTAAAGAAATAGATTCTAACAGAACTTTTTGTTGGTTTGGTTTTGTTTTTGAGACAGGATCTCACTATGTAGTTCAGGCTGGCCTCAAATTTGCTATGATCCTCCTGCCTCTGCCTTCCAAGTACTAGGATTACAGGCGTGTGCCGTCATGCCCAGTTCCTAACAGAACTTTCAACCCATCAAATGCAAAGACAGTTTTCAAACAATCAGTTCTGAAGAACAAGCAAATGAAAACTGTTGCCCTGGCATGGTGCTACACATCTGTAATCCCAGGTACTTGGGAAGCCAAGGCAGAAGGATTCCAAATTCCAGGACAACCTGGACAATTTAGCAACACTTTGTCTCAAAATAAAATAAATATACACCAGGGACATAGCTCATTGGTAGAACAGTTGCCTAGCATTCAACAGGCCTGGGTTCAATAGCCAGTACTGAAAAAAATATAAATAAATAAATGAATGAATGAATGAATGAATGGAATAAAATCAGAAATTTAAGACCAGTCTACAAGATCCAACATTTAAGAAAACTGAAGAAATTTGGGGAAGAAAATTATCAAATAACAAAAATAGGATATTAGTCTCCACATCCAAAAGGCCCCCCAAGCACCCATCACAATGAATATTAAAAAAGACCCACATTGGGCAGGGGATTTAGCTCAGTGGTTCTGGCGCCTGCCTCACAAGCTCAAGGTCCCAAGTTTGATCCCTGGTACCAAAAACAAAACAAAACAAAACAAAAACAAACCTTTGAAAAAAGACCCACATCATGGGATATGAAATCACCATAACACTATATGAAAAGCGGTTAACCCCTTTAATGAGGGAGTGAGGGAAAGGGAGAGAGATTGGGATTTGGAGGTGGGTAGTGGGGTGGTACTGGTGCTGTTGTGAGAAATGAAAGAATAATTGACAGCCCTAGAATTCTAACATAAAATGTCAGAGTACAATAAAGCAAATCCCTCAAGAGCAATTGATTTTTTTTAACTTAGGATTCAATACCCAGCCAAACTATCCACCAAGTATTAACACTCAAAAAGAAATTTTGCAGATATTTAATGATAAAAGTTTACTTTTCCTGCAGCCATTCTTAGGAAGCAACTACAAGTTGACCTGAAAAAGGGAAGTAAACCAAGAAAAATGCACAATCCCAGAGATGTGAATCAAATGGGAAAGCAGCAAAACGAAATCCCAGTGCAATGTTCAACAGACCCACAGATCAACCAGTTCATGCAAAAGCAGAAATACTAGCTGGGTGAAGTGGCATATGCCTGTAATTCCAGTTATTCAGGAAGCTGAAGCAGGAGGATCAAAAGTTCTAGGCCAGGGCTGGGGATTTAGTGCAGTGGTTCCGCCACCTGCCTCACAAGCACAAAGTCCTGAGTTTGATCCCTGGTACAAAAAAAAAAGTTCTAGAGCACCCTAGCAACTTAACAAGAACTGTCTCAAAATAAAAAATAGGGCTAGGGGTGTAGAGCTCAGTGATAAAGTGCTTGCATAACATCAGAGAGACCCTGGGTTCAATCTCCAGTACCACAAAAAAACAAAACAAAACAAAACAACCAGCAGGAATACTGAGGTCTACAGAAGGGAGATCAATAAGTACAAAAAATTCACATAATTACTACATTTGACAGTTTGAGAAATAATAAACAGTAAAATATTTTACAGACTTAATAGTAAACAGGGCTAATACAGAACATTAAGCAATGAAAAAATAAGACAATAACCCAGGAATATGGTTACTAAAAAACCACAACCATACTCATGTCACTAGATTTAACTGTCACACCAGTGTCATCAGTCCCTCATGATTTACCCACTTTATCCAATCATGCTATCCCAATAATGGAAGGGTACGGAGGGGGTGAGGGGAACTACAGTAGAACTAAAGCCTCACCTACCATAAGGAAGGCAAGAAGTATCTAAAATCCATACAAAAAAAATAAGCACATTATTTTTTAAATACTGTGATAAATGCCAGGGAACAAAACAAAACAAAATAGCTATCAGAGTTGAAAGCCACCACCCCTGGAGAGATCTCAGGTGAGAAATACAGCAGGGAATTGCTTTTGTTCTGTTCACTATAAACTACTTTAATTTAATACTACTTTATTTTACCTACATGCATGTACTACTCTGATAAACTTATACAGAAAAATATTCTACCATCTATTAAGTAAAAGTTTAATATGATCCCAATTAAAAATATGTAAAAATATGCAGATAGGGCCGAGGATTTAGCTCAATGGTTCCACTGCCTGCCTCGAAAGTGCAAGGTCATGAGTTTGATGGGGGGGGGGGGCAATACTTGTAATGGCCACAGCATTACTTGTAATGGCCATTGAAGCAATTCAATGTCTAGGACCTGATGAGATAAACTGAATGTGCTGTTTATAAACACAAAATGGCGTATTAATCAAATAAGAGAACAGTGCCTGGTAGCTCAGGCCTGTAATCTCAGCACTGAGAAAGCTGAGGCAGGAAGATCACTTCAAATTTAAGGCCAGCCTGGGCAACACAAAGAGATCCTGTCTCAAAATAAACACTCCAAAAACAAAAACAAAAAATCAAACACAGTACTGATATATGCTATAATACACATAAATATGAAAACACAATAAATGAAAGAAGCCACACATTATATGACTTCATTTTAAAGAAATGTTCAGAAGAGGCAAAATAACAAAGAATGAAAGTAGTGACTGAAGAGATGGAAGAGGGACGAAAAGGGAGCAACTGTTATAAGTACGGCATGGAGGGAGGGGTTGAACCCAGGGCCTTTGCACTGAGCTACATCCCTGGCCATTTTTAAATTTTTTTAAATTTTGAGACAGAATCTCACTAACTCATTATGCTGCCCACCTTAGGCTTAAACTTTTCATCTTCCTGCCTCAGCCTCCTGAGATTATAGGCATGTGCCACAATGCCCAGTTGTATGGCATTCTTTTTGGAGATAAAAATGTTCTACAATTGGGTGGTGTTAATGATTGTAAAACTCTGTGAATATACTAAAAACTACCAAAACTATATATTTTAAAAAGGTAAATTTTTAAACGTGTAAATATCTTCTCACTAAAACTTTTATTTAAAAAATTAATTACATTTGTTTATTTGTTTATCTATTTATTGACTTGGTCTCACCATGTAGTTCAAGATGGCCTTGAACTCACTATGTAGCCCAGGGTGGCCTGGAACTGGTAGTGATCCTGCCTCAGACTCTAAATACTGGGAATATAGGCGTGTGCCTGGTTCATCAGTTTACAATACCAAAAGCATTAAAAAAAAAAATTGGATGAGGAGGATTGCTGCTAAAATAGTGCTAAATTATGAAGCTGAGATTATAACCACTAAGTATCCAAGCATTCAAAGAGGAGAGAGACCATGGTGAACAAGAGGACTCCAGGAAGACTTTCATGGCAAGGGGACACTGAGCCTGGCCAAGGGGCAGGGAGGGCAGAAGGTATCCGCTACAATTTGTTCCTGTCCCTGTCACCCAGATCTACCACTCCCCAGCACTGCCACCATCCTTACCCGCACATCCTCACCTGCATGGGTCGGAAATCACAGGAGTGTGGAAAGGGAGATGTAACAAACAGGAGAGGCCACAGTCCCTGACCTTAACCTCCCCAATCCTGCTGCATACGCCTTTCAATACATAGCCAGGTTGGAGGTGACAACAGGACTCTTCTAACTTTTAATTCTCATGTTTAATCTCTTCAGGTGCTGTTATGAAACACCTCATTCATTTCTCTCATCATCTTGACTTCCATGCTGGTACTGAACACACAAACCCCCACACACACCTTGGTTGTTTGAGAGAGGATCTTGCTGTGAAGCCAAGACTAGCCTCAAAATTCAGAATCCTCCTGACTCAGCCTCCTGAGTGCTGGGATTACAGGCATGTGCCCCACAGCCAGCTCACACAGTAACACTACCAGAAGAATATGTGATGCTTCCTGCTCAATCTGCACTTCTGGTGGCTGAGGACTCGGAGAACTCTGAAGTATCCCTCAGATCCACCTTCCTTCCAGAGGTACAAAACCCCTCCAGACCCTACTACCTACCACATTCTCCTCCAGTCCACTGACGAACAGAAGCCATGCTAAAGTTCCCAGCACACCACTATCATCATGTCCCACTGTTTCCAGACCTTCTGACTGACCTCCAGTACCCCAATTACACAGGTATGAAACAGATCTGAGAGGCAGAACATCTCAGACCATCTCCCAGGTAATGCTCTAAACACCATTTGCAGGGAAGGCCAGACTAGTGGCTTAACAGCACCTCTGTGAACTTAAGTGGTTGTTTCATACTTGTGCACAGCACTGATGGGAATACAGCATATCCCTTGGATGTTCCAGGAGTGAAAAATGACTAAGATCACTGAACTGGCTCAAAATTGCTCAAAAAATTAAGGAAGGAAAGCATAATCACGGCAGCCTGTTTCTCTAGGAAATGCCCACCACAGCATACCGTGAAACTTTACAGTTCATTTCTTATTTACATACGAAGGCTGTTGCTAAACAATTTACTATCAGCGTCTGAATTCTGGATGTTAGTTCCCTCCCTCCCTCTGTCATTCATTCTTACAATCCAATCCACAAGCTTACCCAGGAAGTAACAATCCCCTAAACAGGGTCTGATCTTGCCTTCTTTTTTTTTTTTTTTTGCGGTACCGGGGATCAAACTCAGGACCTTGTGCTTGCCACTGAGCTTTTAAATCCCCGGCCCTGATCTTGCAGGGCTGGGGATTTAGCTCAGTGGTTTCACTGCCTGCTGCACAAGCACAAGGACCCAAGTTCAATCCCTGGTACCAAAAAAAATTAAAAAATAAAATAAAATAAAATATCCTCTATGCTTTGTGCCTCACTTGTTATCAGTCAGGAACCTCACATATACTGAAAAGATATTTGGTTGACAATGGTGGGAATAAATACTGCCAAACCAGACACAATCCTGTTTCAGATCAATCCATAGTTTATTCGTGGCATCTCCACTACTAATCTCCAGTTATAATCCTTACAAGACATGTCATTATGTCTCCCAGGATAACACCAGGGGTTTTTGCTTTCTGAAGTCATAAGAGGTTCTAATTCAAACTTTCAAAATCCCAAGTAAGAATTCTCAGAAGTCTCACACAAGTTAAACGCACCAACCATTCTTGCCAGGTAATCCCAACTACTAGGGAGGTTGAGGCAAGTTTGACGCCAGTCTGGACAACTTAATAAGACTGTGTCTAAAAATAAAATAAAAAGGGCTGGAATCCAGCTAAACTCAATCACTAGAACTGCTGGGTGTGGCAGCACATGCCTGTGATCCCAGAACTCTGGAGGCTAAGGCAGGAGGATCACTGACTTCTAGGTCAGCCTGGGCTACACAGTAGATTCAATTCTAAATTCATAGTAGATTCATAGTAAATTCAAGGCCAGGCTAGAATATAGTACCTAGAAAGACTGTCTCAAAAAAAGAAAAGAAAAGAAATCCAAATAAATTAATAAATAAAATACCAGAACACTTGCCTACCATGTATGAGGCCCAGGATTCAATCCCTAGTAATGTAAAAAAGTAAAATAAAATAAAATTCGATTTGAAGTATAATTTTTTTTTCAATTAACAAATGTACTTCAAGCACCATCCAAACTTTATCAAGCTGAGTGTGGTGCTGCATGCCTGTAATCCCAGCACTTGGGAGGCTGAGGCAGGACTGCCATGAGTTCAAGGCCAGTCTGGACCACATAGTGAGTCCAAGATCAGCCTGGACTACACAGCCAGACCCTGTCTCAAAACACAAACACAAACAAAAAAAGATATTATCAAATATCTAGTCAAAACAGATCTCTATATAATCCTTCTTAATGTATTGGTAAACTATGCCTATTGGCAGAAATAACTCTAAATTTTAAAAATAAAATAAAAACTTTATTCAGTCAAATGCTTACGTGAAGTGAGATCATTTCAATTTTCTATTAATAAGTTGACATCCTACAGTAACATCTGTCATATGAGTACCTTAGGTGTAGATTTAAAATTTTTGTCTATAAATGAAAAACAATCTCCAATGAATAAACATTTTTAAATCTATGACTTTAGCAATGTTAACCAACATCTCTGCATCAACAGTTATGTTACTTGGGGCCAGGGATTTAGCTCAGTGGCACGCACCATGCCTGCCTCGCAAGTGCAAGGTCCTGAGTTCAATTCACAGTACAAAAAAAAAGTTATGTTACCTGCAAAGTACTCAACAGATAGGATGAATGAGGTTTTTTTTCTTTGTTTTATTTTTGTGTTCCTGGGAATTAACATCCCTAGCCCTTTTTAAAATTTTTTAAATTTTGGGCTAGGGATTTAGCTCAGTGGTTCAACCACCTGCCTTGCAAGCCCAAGGTCCCAAGTTTGATCCCAAGCACCAAAAAAAATTAAAAATTTAAAAATTCTGAGACAGAGTCTTACTAAGTCACTTGCCCAGCCTAGGCTGGACTCAAACTTCTGATCCCCCTGCCTCAGCCACCTAGAGTGCTAGGATTACAGGGGTGTGCCATCAACCCTGGCTGAGTTACTTCTTATATTAGGAATTTAATGTGGTAGTACTTAATTTAAACCAACATTCTAACTTACAAAAATTAATCACATTATTCTAAATTACCAATAAAATATATTCCTCTTGTAACACTAACAGTACAACAGGATTAATATTTACCAATAATATACTTATTTGGGGGGGGGGTACCAGGGATCTAACTCAGGACCTTGTGCTTGCCAGGCAGGTGCATCTCCCCGGCCCATCAACTGTATTTTTGTATTGTTCTTGGGTTATCTTAAATCATACACACATTTACTGACAGTCTTCCTACTAATGAAGGCCTGCCTCAGGAGGCTGAGGCAGGAGGATTATCACAAATTTGAGGCCATCCTGGGCTACATAGTCACTTCAAGGCCAGCCAGAGCTACAAAGTGAGACCCTGTCACAAACTCCTCCCCTAGAAAAACCCAAAAACTAATGAAACCAGTACTTAGCCTACACAACTCATAGTCATGCACTGTTACTCATTCTATGCCAAGTAGACATATTTTAAAAGTTTAGAACATAAATGTAGCACCCATTTTACCATAATCTTGAGAAATAATGTGTTTCAAAGGCAAAACATCCAAGTTAATTTTATACCCTATGCAAAAAGGAAGATGCTTGACAAGCAACCCAAAACAAAGTGAACTGTTATTAGAAACGTTCACTGGGCAAATAAACTGTCTATCAAAATCTAATTGGATAGGGCTGGGGCTTAAGCTCAGTGGTTTCGCCACCTGCTGCGCAAGTGCAAGGACCCGAGTTCAATCCCCGGTAACACAAAAAAAAAAAAAAATCTAATTGGATAAATTTTAGGGTTTTTTTTTTTTTGGTACCGGAGATCGAACTCGAGTCTTTGCAGTGAAACCACTGAGCTAAATCCCCAGCCCAGGGTTTTTTGTGGTTTTTTTAAGACAGAGTCTCACTCTGCACTTCAGGCTGGCCTTGAACTCACAGTGATCCTCCTGCTCCACCTCCCGAGTGCTGGGTTGCAGGAGTGCTGGGTTACAGGTATACGCCACCGTGCCCAGCTGCTAACTTTTAGTTTTAGATTACCACACCCACCGTAAAATGATCAAACTTTCAAATTGCCTGGCAAATGTTGTAGGAGCTGCAAGAGGTATAAAATCAATACCTATCCCTGAGTTGGTCATTTCTATAGCTATATAACAAGTACATACAAGATAGCGGCAAGTGTCATTAGGAAAAGCAAAATAGCTGGGTATGGTGGCATTTACCTATGACCCCAACACTATGGAGGCTGAAGCAGGAGGAACTTTGAGCCCTCTCGGCAATTTAGCAACTTACCGAGATTCTGTGTCAAAATAAAAATTAAAAATGAGCTAGGGCCGGGGATTTAGCTTAGTGGTTTTGCTGCCTGCTGCACAAGCGCAAGGACCCGAGTTCGATCTCCGGTACCAAAAAAAAAAAAAAAAATGAGCTAGGGATGTAGCTCAGTATGAAGGTCCTTGGTCTAATCCCCAGTACAAAAGAAAAAAAAAGAAAAAAAGAAAGCAAAGTCAATCACAGATGTAACATAATATACAAGGTTTTTTAAAGTTTTTTTTTAAAGAAAACCAAGTCACAAATTCTAATTTAAGTCAGTACACGAACAGCCATCTATTTTAGGTATTATTTGCTAGGTTTTCAAGTAGGAATTAAAGTTCCTGCCCTAACTGCCTTAGTACTTGAAAAATCTTCCTCCATTCAAGTGTGTAATTCAGTCCCCATGTTTCAATTCCAAGCTGTCAGTACAGTAGGCCATCATGTGATTTAAGGCAAAACCTATTACTATAAAAGACGTACTAAAGCAAAATCGGCTAGAAATGAAAACTTATGTGCAGTCCCTTCTGCATGCGAGACAAAAACACTTGACACTTAATTCGCCCCCTTCACTCTCCCCTGCCAGTTCCTCACACCCCCACAACCAAAACAAGCGACTATTCTTATTGTCACGCAGAAGAAATTACCTTCTCACATTTGATGTTAGGACGATCCAAATGGGTGTACATCTGGCTTAATACACATTCTTTTCCCAATAAGAATGTTAGCATTTACCAAAAATGAAACCATTCGAGTTTAACCACATTTACTAACCTGGTCTGTCTGAAAATGATACGACACATACTATTTTCTTAAGATCCTCACCTTTCTTTACAAACTTTATTTAGTAAATCCTCTTAAATTAGAGCAGACTCTAATTTATTTAAACCAGGTTAACAAAAACAAAGGAAAAGCCTGACAGACTGTTGCTACAAGTTATTTTTTTCTCACAATTTAGTAAACTGCAACTATGTATTTAATATAAAGCAGTAATTGTGTGTTGTTTTGTTTTGTTTAAACAAAATGCACGTCAGCATCAGCTTGGAGAAACTTTCTGTGAGAAAACAGGAGAAAAGTGACCAGGGAGAAACTCACTGCCAATCCAAAGAGGTCTTTTTCCTCAGAAATACAACGAAAAGATCATTCTGCAATAGTAAAACTGACGTTTCTGTGTGACTTCAACAGTTCATCTGATCAACTACACATCTTCCGCAACAGGTGCCACAAAACTGCATTTTCCAAGCAAGGCAAAGGGATCAAATTGTAGGACGAACGTCCCTGAGGTTTCGTACTTTATTTCTGGATTTAACCAAAACGATTTTGAATTGGGTTACCAATTTTAGTTTGGTTTGGTTTAGTTTTCTGCTTTGCTTTTTAATCAGCCATTGACCAGCAACAGTTGCACGCGTCCACCAGCCCTTGAAGACTATAAACACAGGACTAGATAAGGCTCCCCTACTAAACCAAATAATTGTTTCCTTAACTCAATTTCTAAACCACGCAGCTAAGGGTGGATGGGAAGTATGCCTGGTGCGTGTGTGTTCAGGGGTCACAATCTAAATCCTTAATTCCCTTTTAAGGAGCAGACAGTAATAAAAATCTACAAGAAACTACATTAGAAATGCGAAGAGGTTTGCAAAACAAGAGGTGTCTTTCATTCCAAAAACTCCACAGCAAAAGAAGGGGACAAAAAGTGAACGCCACGGATCTGCGTGTGCCCAAGTTTCAATCTTGCCCGGTGGACACACTGCACTGACACAAATTTTAATGGAAAAAGAGGGGACTAAGGGGAGAGTAACATAGCGAGCGTGTGGCCTGCAAACTGCAACAATGCAATCTCCATTTTGAACAATGCGCCTCTTTTCTCTTGTAAATCTAGGTTTTTGCCACTTGATGTGCCATCGCGTTTCCCTTCCGTTTGGGGGGCAGGCGGGGGTGGGGGGAGATGGGAGCAAGCTGCCCAGCACTCGGGAGGGAGCGAGCAGGGGGAGGGGAGGAGGTGGGGAGGGAGTCTGCAGCGGCCGGGCTGGGTGGGGGTACCTGGAGTGCTGCTGTAGGTGCTGTGGCTCCTGAAGCTGCTTTCCGTGCAGTAACTGGCGTCGTCGTCATCGTCTTCCATCTCCTCCGGATAATCGGAGTCATCGTCATCCTCCATCTCATCTTCCTCGTCGTCCTCCGAATCCTGGGTCTCCTCGGCGTCGCCGTCCTCCTCCTCCTCCTCTTCGGAGACCATGTCCTCCTCTTCCTCCTCCTCCTCGCTCTCGTGGTCATCGTACACCACTTTGTTGACGGGGCGGCGGGCCGGGGTGGTCCGGGCCAGGTGGCCGCCGCCGCCCCCGCCCCCCG
>NW_004624870.1:627125-640768 GCF_000247695.1 Heterocephalus glaber
GGGGCCCGGCCGGCGGAAGCGGGTGGAGGGAGAAGGCTCAGTCCGAATTGCTGGGGCCCCACTCCGGATCGCCTTCAGCCGCCATCTTGTTTCTTCCCTCTCGCTCGGTGACTGGGGGAATCGACAGCGGCCGCAGGCCCCGAGCGCAGTCACGTGAGCTGCGCCGCCGACGAGCCTGGGACGGAGCGAGGCCACGAGGCGGCCGCTAGGGGGCGCGCGGGAGCACCGAGCCGGGGCGGGGAGCCGGGGTCACGGGCCACTGGTCCCCAGACTGGAGCTTCAGGGCGCGAAAGCCTTGGCTGGGCGCCAGCCTCCTCCCTACCTCTCCCCGTCTCCGACTGGGACTGGAGGGCTCGGGAGTCCCCAGATGTCACCCCCGGTCCCCTGGGGAAACTGATGCGGAAAGAGGCGACCCGAGCGATGGGGGCGCTGGGCAGCGGCAGAAGGAAATGAGCTGTGAGGCGGGGAGGCGGACCCCCAGAAATGTAAAACTTTGAAAGCTTGGTTTCAGGGACTCATGAAATTGATCCCAAGGACCACTTCTCGGGGACTGCCAGGAGCACACCCCAGGGCGCCAGGCCGGGAAGGAGGATCACTCCGGCGGGCGCTCGCTGCTCGGAGTCCGCACCCGGAAAGCCTCGGACAGATTCCGGGATCCAGCCGCCCAGCCGCACCTTCCCCACGGTCCCGCCTAGGGCGCCAGCGCTCCTGCGAGAACCAGCCTTCCTCCTCTGCAGTGGAGAAGATGCCTCCCCGCCTCAAATCCACTTCCGAGCCTCTGCGTTGCGGGAAGTAACTTTATTTACCTGACTAGTCTCTCAGCTTGGCCCAAGGACTAATAGTGATAACGAGATTGCAGGTACACACACCAAACGAGGGACTCAACCCAGAGTGGCCAAGGTTAGCTCTAGAGATAAGAGAAAGGTTTATAAACATATATCAATATTTACTGAGGTATGTGACAGCCAAAATAATTGAAAGAAAAATAATAGGACAAAAATGGCTTTTTGCACTCTAGTTAGAATAGAACATATATGTGAAATCAAAATTAAAATGGCTGAAGATGGAGCTCAGTGGTAGGATGCTTGAGGCCCTGGGTTTGATCCCAGCATTTTAGGGAAAAAAGGGATTACACTG
Organism: Heterocephalus glaber; assembly: GCF_000247695.1. The sequence continues at coordinate 628,263 of NW_004624870.1, forward strand.
GGCTTGGTGGCACACGCCTGTAATCCCAGCATTCTAGAAGAGAGATGGGAGTGTGCTGAGGCAGGAGGATCCCTGCCAGATTCTGTCTCAAAAAACAAGCTGGGGGAAAAAAGAAAAAAAACAAAAAACTGGGCATAGTGGCACATCCCTGAAATCCCAGCACTCTGGAGGTTGAGGCAGGAGGATCCCTGGGAGCTGAAAGCCAGCCTGGGCTACATAGTAAATTAGAGGTAAGCCTGAACTACTTAGAGATAACTTGTCTCAAAAAAATAAAATACTGGGCAGGGGATTAAGCTCACTGGTGCCACTGCCTGCCTCGAAAGCACAAAAGCACAAGGTCCTGAATTCGATCCCTGGTACCAAAATAAATAAATAAATAAAATACTAATTGCCTGGGGGAAGGGAGAGGATGGAGGGCAAAGTATGTTATATACATATACAAATATGCCAAATGAAACCCACTATTCTGGATAACTAATAAGCACTACTAAAATTTTAAAAACAAGGAAAGACAGTTGCCGGGTGTCATGGCATGTGCCTGCAATCTCAGCATTTGGGAGGCTGAGGCAAGAGGATCACCAGGAGTTTGAAGCCACCCTGGACTGCATAGTGAATTAGAGGCCAGAACTTCATAGTGAGACCCTGTCTCAGAAGGGAAGGCGCGGGGGGGGGGCAACTAATTGCTAAATCTATTTATTCACTGTAAGTCAGTTGAGTACCAAAGCTGACAAACTTACATACCTACAAGGACCAGGTAAGTAATGAAAGTGAACAAGATGACAATTTTGGCCCAAAACAGTCCCTACATTTTGTTTAAAGAGGGGACCTATTGGGCTAGGGATTTAGCTCAGTGGCACCGAGACTGCCTCACAAGAACAAGGTCCTGAGTTTAATCCCTGATACCAAAAAAAAAAAGAGGGGAGCTATAGAAATGCAGATCTAACATCTTCAAATTTTTCAAGAAAATGTGGAAATGTAGATTTCAAATGAAATCTCTTAATCTTTAAATGTCGGTTACTAAGTTTTTGAAAAACACTTCAGATTGATGAAAATATCTGTGGTACTTGCCAGGCCTGGTGGCACATGCCTGTAATCTCAGCACTCAGGAGGCTGAGGCAGGAGTATCACTGAGTTTGAGTCCAGGCCAGCCTGGACTATGTAGTGAGTTCAAGGCCAGCCTGACCTACATGAGACCCTGTCTCAAAAAAAAAAAAAAAAACCCCAAAAAACAACTGCAGTACAGATATAGTCTAGAGCCTACAAATACATCACACACACACCCCACTATGTATACTACAGTGCTATGTATAGTATGAAACACTGAAATATTAGAAATGAGGACAAACTGCAAAGTTTACAAACTCATGGTGAAGGAAATCTGTTTACCAGAAACAAAACCAAGCAACCAACCAATAGATGGCACAATGAGAGAAGTGTTTCATATTACTTAGAATTTTTAGTTGCAAGCAACAGAACTGACTGCCTTATTTAATCAGAAAAGGAACTCATGAGAAGAATCCAGACATCTCTAGACTGCTGCTTCTAAGTAGAAACGGAATCCCAGCTCTCGTGCTGTTGCCTTCCATCTGGCTCAGCAGCCTCGCCCTGCTCTTCCCAGAGGCGCACCCCTCCTGTTGCTGGGGTGTGAGCTCGGTTAGCGAATCCAAGGAGACCCTTTGGCTTCCTTTCCTGTGAGGTCAGTTCCTTAGGAAGATGTCCCTGTGTATAAGAGACCATGTTGTTAAACTAGATGTTCAGTAAACCCACAGGGTGATGCTGGGAAAAGCATGGCTGGTGGGAAAGCCAGATCCAAACCTGGTATGGTGGTGTGGGCTGCCCCACTGCGGTAAAAAGAGCTCATCATATGTATAATGGATGTTGGGAAATGGGAAGAAAGTGTTCAAATGGGAAGGGGAACAAGGGAGGAGGAAGGGAGAAAGGAAGGAAAGGACAAGAAAAAAAGTGAAAATAGAAGGAAAAATGGAACAAAGCTTTTGTACACAGGGAGAGGAGGGGACCTGAGGGGGGAATGGGATGAAATTAAATTTAAAAAATTAAAATGAAAAGAAATAGCCAAAAAAATAGCTGATGATAGACAGGAAGCATAGGGAATTGTGAAATATCCTTGCTACCCCGTATTTCCACTTTTTTATTTTTATTAGAGTTGGGTTTTTTGTTTGTTTACTTTTTTTGACAACAGGGACCTTGTCTTACATGTGCGTGGTAGAACCTCAGTGTTGATTGAAGAAATAAAAACTAGGTGGCTACAAAAAATTTTTAAAGTCCATTATAATATTTCCTTCTAAAATGGCCACTCAACAGTGGCAAGCCAGGTTAGCCTTGCAGGAGGATGCCATGATGAGCCCTTCAGCACCTCGGGTCTGGCCTCTCTGTCACTTACTTGGTAACCTCAGTAGGTAGGCGCTGTCCTGATGAGGGGAGGAACTTCACTCAGGTCCAGCAATGCCTCTTGTCTCCTTGCTTCTAAAGCTTCCTTAGCAAAACGTTCATATGGGGCACAAATACTCTCAATTTCTAGGTCTACCCTGAGCTGTTCCTCCACATCTTCCTTCTCAAACCCCTTAGCCACCAATTTATGACCCCTGCCACATGAATCAGTAGAGAGCATGGATGTCCAGACTTTCAGCTTACCTGGGCCACACTGAGTAAAGAGGAATTGCCTTAGATCAGACCACATATTGAAATACATAATGTAGTTATGCATGTAAGTAACAAAACTTCCTCTTTATATATTATTATAGTAAAAGAAAAAGAGGGTAACATAAACTGGTTGGCACATAGGAGGCGGAGCTAGCCCTGCACTGTGCCCACCCTATACAGTGTTCATTGTCCCTGCACGGTACTGTGTGATCACATCATGAAAAGTATCACTGAACATCACATGAAGATGTCAAAAGCTTACGTCTATGATCTATGACACATTAGTAGCTGTCCAGAGCCTCATGGAACCCACTTTCTTTCTTTTTCTTTCTTTCTTTTTTTTTTTTTTTGTACCGGGGATTGAACTCAGGTCCTTGCACTTGCACAGCAGGCAGTGAAACCACCAAGCTAAATCCCTAGCCCTGGTAGAGTCTTTCTTATGACAAATAAGAAACTGGGATGGTGGTTCAGGCCTGTGATCACAGCCCTCTGGGAATCTGACGTAGGAGAATCACAAGTTTGAGCCCAGTCTGGACACCTGTGCAATTTCATGAGACCTTGTCTCAAAATTTTAAAAAAGAAAAAAAAACAGGCATGGTGGTGCATACTTGTAATCCCAGCACTCAGGAAGCTGAGGCTGGAGGATTGCCATGAGTTCAAGGCCGGGCTGGGCTATATAGTAAGTGGAAGACCAGCCTGAATTACGTAGTAAAACTCTGTCTCAAAACAAAAACAAATAGATAAATAAATAAATAAATGAAGGGTTGGGGATGTAGCTCAGTGTAAAGGCCCTGAGTTTGATCTTCTGGGGAGAGAGAGAGAGAGAGAGAGAGAGTGCTCTGCCCATTGGGAAGATTTCTTTTTGCCACTGTGCTTCAAGACCAGTCCAAAGTACAATTATGCTCTGTCTTACCAGCACCCTCTGTAAATCAGATGCTGTCCTCTTTAGTCTCCTGGTCGTGGGGAGCTGTGCATAAGGCCATGCCATGAGCTGAGGGAGCAGTGGGAATGGGATGGGAGTAAGAGGGCCTCTCCTTACATACTCTGTGCCTATCTGGGCACTGTGGCTCAGTGGCACAGACACTCAGTCCCTGATAAGCCACACAGATATGTGGTCACCTGGGTTTCAGTGTCTGCTTTCAGGGGCAAAATAAGAGCAGTTTCCAAAAGGAAGATTAGTTATTAGCCAAAGAGAAACCAAGGCTTTGTTCCAAAGCCCTAAGCACATCTGTAATGCTGTCGCTTCTGAGGTTTGTCATAGCTCTGTACAACATCCCAACATGTGGCTGTACACACACTATTGGGTACATTGAGTCACAAGGTTGGTCAGCAGAGCTCCTTGTCTGGAGTCTGTACCCACTGAAGAACCTTCTGCTCTGTATGGTGGCTCAACATTAGCAAGGTTCAGGTCCCTTTGAAAATGAGATAGGGCCAGGCATTTAGCTGAGTGGTTTCATCGCCTGCTGCGCAAGTGCAAGGACCTGAGTTCGATCTCCGGTACCAAAAAATTTTTTAAAAAAGAATCTAAGACATTTTCTCCCAAAAGCTGCTTTAAATCTGAAATTTGGCCAATCGTGATAGCACATGCCTGTAATCCCAGCACTCAGGAGGCTGAGGCAGAAGAATCACTGCCTCAGTGAGTGAACACGAATTCAAAGCCAGCCTGGGCTACATAGCAAGACCTGTCCCAAAAAAGTGAAATTTGAACTCGAATCCATGTACCTAATTTTTTATTCTCAACTGTATGATTTAAATAGCTCATTTAAGTTCTGCTCAACACTTTTTAACAGTGATCTTTCTAAATGACAAGAAACTAGTTGGAATAGTAGGTGATAAGAATAAAACTCTAAATCATCTTTATAACCTTTCAAATATTTACAACAGTAAAAATTAAATTTAAATTATATTCAATCCTCTATTTTTTTTCACTGACAAAAAATATTCTTAGAATTTTAGATCCAATCAAACTCTCTTATAGCTAGTATTTCAAAAGTGATGAAGTTTTCATTGATGGTCAGAATCATCATCTCCCAATTTGGATATCACTAGTGTTGCATCACCACAAAGAGACAAAACTATCCAATATAAAAGTGTGCAAAGAAAAGATAGTTTCTGAGGTGCCTGTACCAGAACCCCCATCACACACACTCACTCACGAAGGTGCCCTTACATCTCCCTGCGCGTTGGAGTGCTGGGGCGCTGGGTCCCGAACTCCCAGCATCTGCATGGCCCCCTCATCTGTGCAGGCAACCACATGCTGTGCACCTGGAGGAAATGCTGGCCTCCTCTCACTATCAGCCCTGCTCCGTAACCTGTCAGAGAATGTGGTCGTAGTGAGCAGCCTGGCCCAGAGGCTGCACCCACCCTGCGGGTATGGAGGATGGACGCATTCCCCACCCCCCACCCCCACCCCCGCACCTCTCCTCCGCTGGGCACTGGTGGCCGCTGCAGATCACTGACTGCAGCATCTGGATGAGATCATCTTGGAGGGGCCTGCAGTGCTAATTAGCATCCGGGTTATGACCCTGCAGGGCTTTGGTGGAGATCGGCTTGATTTGGCTGGTGAATGGGAGGATGAGATAGAAATGTCCTGGAGATGGTTTCAAGTATGGACTGAAGCTCTAGAAATACTGAGGCAGGGGGTATAACCTAGGAATTAGCCTCATTTTTGAGATGAAAATGGTGACCAGGTAGACTAATTGAAATAGTAAAGAAGACAGTGCAGAGAGAGAAAGAGCACCTCATGCAGACTCTGGAGCATCACCTGCATTTGGGGCACTGGAAGAAGAGGAAAAGCAGTCTATTTGACGAGACAGGGAGTGATTAATTGGCAGCAATCCTGGCAATGGGGAAAGGCAAAGCCAAGCCGGAAACCAAGGGTAGATTGTGGAAACCATGCCCCAATAACTTGCACACCTCAAATCCTGGTTTCCCTCCTATGTCTTTGATCACTCCCTTAAGGTTTTTGTTTGTTTGTGGTTTTGTTTCCTGTTTGTTTGTTTGAGACAGAGTCTTATTATGTAGCCCAGGCTAGCCTTGAACTTGCAGCAGTCCTCCTGCCTCAGCCTCCCAAGTGCTGAGATCACAGGTGTGCGCTACCACGCCCAGCTCCCTCCAGTTTCTTTTGTGGACTCCTTTACTTCTGACTGTTGGCACAAATGTCATTGTCTGTCTGCTTCTGTCCTGCTCACAGGTCTTGTGGACTATCTCATCCATTCTCATGTATGCTCCGGTTCCTCCTCAGTGTGCTCCCAAACCAGCATCTCTTGTCTAAACCCATGCTCCAATTATTTGTTTCAACCTTATATCACTGTTCTCACTTCTTTGGTAGTAGGAATCAAAGTCCCCTGAATTTAAACTTGAATATTCTGGCTACCACCCTTGTTTAGGAAGGAATACTGCTTGGCTCCCATTGAGAAGATAAACCCCATTTGGACAGCAGCAAGTTTGCAGCTTTGGAAGTGGCCTGCACAGTGAGATGGCGTGTCCATGTAATCTCCATTTGCCAAGGACTTTCCTAGTTTGCGCACTGAAAATCCTGCATCTCAGACAAACCAGAAAATTGGTCACCCTACTAGGAGGTGTGCTTTGTAGTTTGTAGAATCACAAACCTAGCTTGGGCAATTTAGCAATTTAGGGAGATCCTTTATCAAAACAGAAGATAAAACCAGGGCTGAGGATGTAGCTCAGAGAGAAGGCCCTGGGTTCAGTCCCCAGTACTGAAAAAATAAAAGAACCATACTTATGAAGTACAGACATTTTATGAATACTTGGGGCCCCCCAGGGCCATAGCAGAAGTCTGCTGGAGCAGGTGGGGGCAATGAGGCAGTAAGATTTGGGTATGAAGTTAGCGTGACCTAATTTAAGCCCAAGGGCTACATAGGCCTGTCAGGGCATTTACATAGCCAACCTCACACCAGGTACATAATTTTGTCTAATGCTTTTTGTTTCTTGTTTGTTTGTTTGATTTGACTAGTGCTTTTTATTTTTTATTTTTTGTGCTGCTGAGGATTGAACCCAGGGCCTTATGGATAGGCAAGTGCTCTGTCATTGAGCTATGTCCCCAGCCCTTTGTCTTTTTTTTTTTTTTTTTGATACTGGGGATCGAACTCGGGACCTTGCGCTTTTGAGGCAGGCGTCGGAACCACTGAGCTAAATCCCCGGCCCAGAAAGTATAGGAGTTTTGTTGGGTTTTTTTTGGTACCGGGGATCGAGCTCAGGTCCTTGTGCTTGCGCAGCAGGCGGCAAAACCACTGAGCTAAATCCCCAGCCCACGTCCCCAGCCCTTTGAAGAGAATGTCTCCCTAAATTGTCCAAGCTGGCCTCGAACTCTTGATGCTCTTGCCCCAACCTCCTAAACAGCAGGGATTACAGGTGTGGGCCACCACGCCTAGCCAGTCTAGTGCTATGTGTATCTGCAATTTAACCAGACAGTTTCACAATTTAACAGCTGTCTAATGTTCTATCAAGGTTTTTAGCTGAGCCGGGTGTAGTGGCCCACACCTGTGATCCCAGCACTCGGGAGGCAGAGGCAGGAGGATTGGTGCAAATTTGAGGCCAGCATGGACTACACAGTGAGTTCTAGGCTAGCCTGGATTACACAGCAAGACTCTGTCTCAAAACAATCTAAAATAAATAAATCAACAAACAAATTTGGCTTTATTTTTGATACTAGAATGGAGCCACACTTCATTCCACCAAATAGAATAAGTTTTCCAATGACCAAGAAAAGGAGGTTGATTTTATAGACAGAAATAGGCTAAAGAAAGTACAAACAAGATATGAAAAGCAGACTGGTATTTCAAAATTACTTTCTTCTAAAGCATGGACAGGGAGACAGAGCAAAGAAAAACAACTTGTTACTTAACATTAGGTTACCTTTTTTGAGTAAGGATTAAGGCAGAGGGAACTTCACTGTCATGCCAATTGAAACTACCCTAACAGGGTATGATGGTACGTGCCTACTAATCCCAGCTCTCAGGAGACTGAGGCAGGAGGATAACTGGGAGTTCAAAGCCAGCCTGGGCTACATGGTGAGTTCAAGACCAGCCTGAACCACATAGAGAGACCCTGCCCCCAAAACGACAAAATAATAATTAGAAGTACCATTTACTAACTGTATATTATATGCCAGAAATAGAGCTAACCACTGTGCACACATTATTTCATTTTTTGTATTTTGTTCATTTATTTTTTATTAGTACATGTTTGCAGCATATAAAGTTTACATTCTCTGTATAGAATTGGTACATGTATATAACACACCTTATTTCTCCCTTTTCATCTCCTTCCCCTCCCCTTTCTCCTTCCTCCCTCTATTTCTCTCTCTCTCTTTTTTTTTTGGTACCAGGGATTGAACTCGGGACCTTGCGCTTGCTAGGCAGGCGCCGGAACCACTGAGCTAAATCCCCAGCCCCACCCTCCATCTCTTGATCCCCTTCCAATGTGAGAAAGATCTACAGTGTCTCCCTACTTCCTGTTGTCTATCTTTTATTTTGCTCTTTATTTATAATTTGCATTTCTCGAATAAGAGAAACCATGCCATATCTAAACTTATATGTCTGATTTATTTCCCTTACCGTTATGGTCTTAAGGTATTTCATTTTAATCCTCACAATGACGCCCTGAGACGGGTGGGATTTTTACCTAGGTGGAAACTGGAGCTGGAAGGTTGTGCCATTTTCCCAAGGTCACATAACCACCGCTTGATGGTGCCAGCAGTTGAAACCAGCACCACGGTGCACCTTTCAGAAAATGTTGATGTTGAATTTCGATCGGTTCGAGGCCACATCTCTTCCTTGGCTTCGCTCTACTGAGCCAACCCTCAACCTTGCACATGTATCTTTATTTTTGCTCTGGGTGCTGCCCCAGTGGCCACATGTGTCCCTGGTCCGTGGCTCTCCCCCTGTGTTGGCCTTGTCGGCTACGAATGTATCTGCTTCCCCTGCAAGTGGAGGGAGGACTGTGTCTTAGTTCTGTCCACCCAGCCCAGAGAACTGAAAGGCGAGAGTGAGAGGAAGAGATCACATCAGGACTGGAGCCGCTTGTCAGGGGAGGACAGACCGGCTCATGTGTTCAGAGAAGGTGGCACCCTCGGGGGTCAAAGAGGACTTGATCCAGGTGAGGAAATCATTCCGGGCTTTGGGGATGAGGGGAGCAACTTTAGGGAGTGAGCATGACCATGAGATGCCTCTGTTTACTCATTCTTCTGTGTACCGGTGGGCACACAATGCTACTTTGGATGAGAGACTTCTATAAGGAGGTGGTATGTGATCTCCAACCTGAACGTTCAAGAGGACCCAATATTCTGGACAAAGTGGACCCAACTTGTTTGGAAAATAAATAAAAACATTACAGGTGTTGGGGCAACTGTACTATCCTGGGGAAGGTTTCTTTTTTTCTTTGCTTTTTTTTCTTTTCTGAGTTTTCTTGAGCTCAGTCTTCTCATCTGTAAAATATGAATGATTATAGTACCTATCTCATAGCGTTATTATAAGGAATAAATAAAACAATGCAAATAGAAAGCCTAGCAGGGCCGGGGATTTAGCTCAGTGGTTTCGCCGCCTTCTGCGCATGCGCAAGGACCCGAGTTCGATCCCCAGTACCAAAAAAAAAAAGAAAGCCTAGCACGGTACCTTAAACCCATTGACCATTTAATAAAAGTTAGAGGTAATAATAATTGTTATGATTTTTTCAGGCCTGGTGATCCAAGCCTGCAATCATAGCACAATGGAGGCTGAGGCAGGAGGATCACAATTTTGTGCCCAGCCTGGACAACTTAGCAAGATCCCACTGTCTCAAAAATTAAAAATTAAAAATTAAAAAAGGTTGAGTATGTACCTCAGTGCAAAAGTCCCAGTTTAATCCTCAGTACAGAAAAAATAAAAGATTTTTTAGAATTCATTATTTTATTAATAAAACACTGAAAATTCATGGGATGTAGCATAGTATAGTCCAAAATAAACACTCAAAATAGGTTTGGATTCATTCCCAGTCCTACCACATAATAGAAAAATTTGCATAATAAATTTGCATAATTTTTTACTTCTCTGAGTCTTAGCTTTTTTTCAGTTGTGAAATAAAGATAAAAATAGAATTTATTGCCAGGTATGGTGGCACACGCCTTTAAAGCACTCAAGAAGCGCAAGGTCCCAAGTTCGATCCCCGGTACCAAAAAAATAAATAAATAAAGCATTCAAGAGGCTGAGGCAGGAGGATCTCTGGGAGTTCAGGGCAAGCTTGGGATATGTAGTGAGTTCAAGAGTTCAAGACAGCGTGAACTACATAGTAAGACCCTGTCTCAAAAAACCAAAAACCAAAACAAAACAAAACAAAAACTTACTGCATAGGTTTTTGGGTTTTTTTAAGGATTGAATGAAATGATACACATGAAGTATTCAACACAAGCGTTGGCAACATGAGAAACTTTCAAAATTTTTATATTTTGGGCTGAGAGGGTGTAGCTCAGTGGTAGGGTATGTGATGGTTGGGTCCCTGGCACACATGGACACACACACACACACACACACACACACACACAATTAATTGGCTTTTAAGCTTGTGGAGGTTTTAAATCTGTACTGTCCTATCATTCTGCCTCCTAGGAAGAATATCATCAGTTATCCCAGTCTGAATCCATCTCTGACTTAACTCTTTAGTGCACGGTTAAGTGAATAATTCTTATTTGAATACTTATAGTCTTAGATGTATTATGTGCTTTACATGCCAGTACAAGTTAGTAATGCACTTCTTTTATAAAAGAATCATATTAGTTGCACAAGAAAAGAATCATGACATCCTCCTTATTTTGAATATTTAAAACATTCCAAAGTTAAAGTCTAAATTAGAATGAGATGCCTTTTCACATCCACTATGGCAACAAAATGAAAATAAGAAGCACGGGTGAGGATGGGGGAACCCTGGAAGCCTTACACATTGTTGATGACACTGTGGAATGTTGAGCTCTGTGAAAAACATTTTGGCAGTTCCTTAAAAAGCTAAATCTAGCCAGGGATTTAGCTCAGTGGTTCCACTGCCTGCCTGGCAAGAACAAGGACCCAAGTTCGATCCCCGGTACCAAAAAAAAAAAAGCTAAATCTAGAGTTACCATATGACCTAGCAATTCTACTCCTACATATATGGAGAAGAGAATTGAAAATATATTTGCATGCAAAGCTTGTACCATATATGAATCTCTATGGCAACATTATTCACAATAGGCAAAAAGTGGAAATAACTCAAATGTATGTCGACTGACTAATGGGTAACCAAAATGTGATCTATCCATACAGTCTTAAAAGGAAGAAATTCTGACACGTGCTACAACATGAACGAACCTTGAGGAAATTGTGTTGCGTGAAATAAGCCAGTCCTCCAAAAAAGAAAAAAAACAGCAACAAAAAAAACCCCAAATACAGTACTGGATGATTCCACTCATATGAAATAGAGTAGTCAAATTCATGGAAACAAAAGGTAGGCTGGTGATGTAGCTCAGAACTTGCCTAGCATGCACAACTAAAAAAGAAAAAGAAAAAGAAGTTCTGGAGAGTGCTTATACAATTATATACTAAATACTACTGAATTATACACTTTAAAAATGATTAAAATCTCCAGGCATGGCGGTGTACTTCTGTAATCCCATCACTTGGGAGGCAGAGACAGAGGACTCCCACAAGTTCAAGGCCGGCCTGGGCTACATAGTGAGTTCAAGCCCAGCCTGAGCTACAAAGTGAGACCCTGTCTCAAAAAGAAAAAAAAAAAAAGGCTGGGGATTTAGCTCAGTAGTTCCAACACCTGCCTCATAGGTGCAAGGTCTGAGTTTGATTCCTAGTACCAAAAAAACAAAAACAAAAAAGATTAACATTGTAAATTTTGTTATATATATTTTGGTACAGTTAAAAAAAACCCTATGCTTAGTGGACTCACATATTGTAATACTGAGTTTATATGAAATGTCCAGAATAGGCAAATCTATAGAAACAGGAAGGAGATAGTTACCAGGGGATAGAGGAGAGGAATGAGGAGTGTCTGTAAGCAATTCCTGGGCTGTTTTTTTTTTTTTGGTACCAGAGATCGAACTTGGGACCTTTAGCTTGAGAGGCAGGCACCGGAACCACTGAGCTAAATCCCCGGCCCCCCGGGATGCTTTCTGTGGTGACAAAAATGTTCTAGAATTAGATAATGTGATGGTTGCATAACCTTGTGAAGATAACACCTGCCAAATTGTATACTTATTTAAAAAGGTGAGTTGTATGGTATTTGAATTGTATCTACATAAAAATGGATTCAAATAAATAAGTTGTATGAGCAATGAGGGGAAATGGTAAATATAGCTTCAATCTTTCATTAGTACTACTTGCCATCTCAGCAAAAAGTTACTCTCAACTGATATTATTATTATCAATTAGTATCTTATCTTTTGTAACATATATGGATGTCTCTATTTATATTTGTTTCAAGAAGGTATGCAAGATAGTTTGGCAATTTGTTTGTCTTTTTTACTTTTACACTTTAAAAAAAATGTTTCATTTACTGCGTCTTTGGTTCCACACCCACATCCCTATGGACTATTTCATTTGGACTCTCCTTAGATTGACCTAGTTTTCTCTTTAACCAAATCTCAGGAACTAGTTTATTACCATTAAAAATGATCTATCGGGCCGGGGATTTATCTCAGTGGTCTCGCCACCTGCCTGGCAAGCACAAGGACCAGAGTTTGAGCACAAGGACCAGAGTTCCATCCCCGGTACCAAAAAAAAAAAAAAAATCTGTCAAGCTTTATGATATCATTATTAAAAATCTCCCTTTTTTGGGCCGGGGATTTAGCTCAGTGGTTTTGCCACCTG
>NW_004624870.1:651565-687336 GCF_000247695.1 Heterocephalus glaber
AAAAATTAAACTTAAAAAAAAAAAAAGAAGGGATGGAGTGAAAAATTTCAAGATACATCTTGAGTAGTTTGAGGACATGACAGAGCTGTCAGCCGTGAGGTATGCCCCTGCCCTCTTCCTGAGCACGATGAAAGGGTCCAGCCTGGCCTTCTGAGCTCTGGGTTCCTGCATTTGCCAGACTGGCCTTGGTCCAGCATTTCCAGATCAACGGCAGGGACGCCCTCTCCAGGCCAATCTGCCGAAGTGTAGTCTTGTGAGCAGGACAGATGTTCAGGGCTACCTTATATCTTTCTGGCAGTGCATGGTGACTGGTGCCCGCCTGTGATCCCGACACTCTGGAGGCTGAGGCGGGAGGATCACTGTGAGTTTGAGGCCAGCTTGGACAGCACAGCAAGACCCTCTCTCAAGAAGAAGAAGAAGATGGGCCTGGGATTTAACTCAGTGGTTCTGCTGCCTGCCTCGAAGCACACGATCCCGAGTTCGATTCCCGGCACCAAAAAAAAAGGCATTAAAGAAGAAGAAGGGGGGGCTGGGGAGGAGGGAGACATATAGGGGGAGGGGGGAAGAGGACGCAGAAGAAGATGACACAGGATCCTCCCCCACAACACCCACCAAAGTCCTGACAGTTGCATCAGGGCTGGGACACTACTCAGCATGCCACTGAGGGCCACTCAAAATCCTGAGGATGGTCCAAGGGGACTTTTGGTGGCCTTCAGTCTGGACTGGTCCCTGAGATCCACCAGTTCTCAAGTCACAGGTCCTCCAGCTGGGGCCGTGAAGCCGTGGTCCTGAGGCTTCTCCAGTGGCTGTGCCGTGCAGGTGGCGAGTGGGGGCACTCTATTCAGATGTCACACTTCACCCACTGTCCTGGCCTTTTCTGCCTGGTGTTTGCTAGACTGCTTCAACCAAATTGCAGAGAACTCTCCACCGCTTTCTGCCCACCAGGAAACACAACTACACTCCTACTTCTCTTTGTAAAATCCATACACTGTTCACTACTTTCTAAATGACACACACCAACCACATGGCTCGCATTCTCTGAACTCCTAAATCACCAGCCAGCTTAGCAGCAAACTGTCAGGGCTCCCATGCCCAAGACACAGTGGAATCACCTGAGGAGCCTAGAAAGAAAACAGGTCCTGCCCGGAGATAGACACCGTACAATTACTTGATTGTAACAAAAGCATCGAAGAGTCCAGTGAGAGAAAGCAAACGCAGAAATCTGGATAGCCACATGGAAGGGAAAAATCAAACACACTTTGACTCTGTCTCACACCACACAGGAGATGGGTCTCAGTCTCAGCAAGGTTGGAGCACACCTGTCATCTCAGCTACTCAGGAGGGTGAGGCAGGAGGATCCCAAGTTCAAGGTCAGCCTCGGCTACATAGTGAGTGTCTTAGCCACTTTCCTTGTCACTGGGACAAAATACCTGACACCCACAATTTAAAGGAGGAGAGGTTTATTTGGGCTCATATTTCGGCCTATGGCTGGCTGGCTCCAAAGAAGAAACAGCACTGCAGAAGGCAACATGGCAGAGGAAAATCTGTTCACCTGATAGCAGCCAAAGGCAGAGAGGAGAGGAGCTGTGGAGGGAGAGAAACCCTTCCAGGTCACACCCCCAGGGACCCACCTCTTCAGACCAGGTATCTCTCTCTCTTTTATTTTTAGCAAAACACTTATTGGCACATTTATTTATTTATTTTTGGTACCAGGGATCGAACTCAGGACCTTGGGTTTTCAAGGCAGGCAGCAGAACCACTGAGCTAAATCCCCGGCCCAATTTATCGGTACATTTGAGACACACATAATGATAACACTAGTTATAGGGCAAGTCCTATCTCTTTTTTTTTTCTTTTGGGTGCCGCGGATCGAACTTGGCTCCTTGTGCTTACAGGGCAGGCAGCAGAACCACTGAGCTAAATCCCTGGCCCCAAGTCCTATCTCTTGACAACACAGTTAGCTATAAATTCATTAGTGTGTTAAACCACTGAGCACCATAGTGCCCCCATGATCCAATCACCCTTCAAAAGCTCCCTGCCTAGCCAGGCATGGTGGCTGTAATCTCAGCACTGAGCAGGCTGAGTCAGGAGGATCGCAACTTTGAGGCCACCCCGGGCTACATAGTGAATTTAAGGCCACCCTGAACTACATAGCGAGACCTTGTCTCAAAAAAAAAAAAATTAATTAACTTATATTTTTGCTGGACATGGTGGCACATACTTGTACTTCCAGCACTCTGGGAGGTTGAGGCAGAAGGATTGCAAGTTTGAGCCAAGTCTGGGCAATTTAGTGATTTTAGTAAGACTCTGTCTCAAAATAAAAAATATAAAAGATCTGAGGACGTTGCTCAGTGTCAAGGCCCTGGGCTCAATCCCAATACTGCCAGAAAACAAACAAAAAATTAAAAAGAGGGATGTGGCTCAGTGGTAGAGTGCTTGCCTACCATGTACCAGCCCTAGGTTCAACCCCCGGTAGAGCAAAAAACAAACAAAAAAGATGGATCATAGACCTATATATAAAAGTAAAAATTATAAAGTTTTCTCTTGCTTGAGATGGTGTTGGACTTGTCACCTGTAAAAAGGAGTTTTGACTAATGTATGGGTCAAAGGATGATGAATTTGTATTTCTTTTTTTTTTTTTTGGTACCGGAGATCGAACTTGGGTCCTTACGCTTTCGAGGAAGGTGGTCAAACCACCGAGCTAAATCCCCAGCCCTTTTTTTTTGGTACTGGGGATCAAACTCTGGTCCTTGCGCTTTTGAGGCAGGCACCAGAACCACTGAGCTAAATCCTCTGCCCACGGATACTGACTTTGTAAGTCTATATAAATGCTGTCTTATGAGTTGGGTCCGATTCTTTCTATGTTTTTTAAAATTTTCTTTCTATGTTTTAAAGGGTGCACTGTCATTGGTTACCTTAACCACAGAAAAGTATGCATGAAATCTCGTATTGCCCATTGTAGAAGCCACGTCTTTATTCTCTCCACAGACGCTTCCTTCTCACTGTGACAGCATAGCACAGGGGTTGAGAGCAGAGATTTGGTGCCAGATTTCCTGAGTCCAAAATCTGCTCCATGTACTTAACCAGCTGTGTAACCAGCAAAATCATCAACTGTCTGTGTCCTTGTCCCTCATCTCTGAAATGCAGATAGTACCTGCTGCACAGGTTTTCAGTGAGGATGATATAATGATTAGAACAGTGCTGCCACAGGAAGCTCGCTCAGCAAGTGTTTGCTGCTACTGTGGCTGAGCACCTGCAGTATGCCAGGCACTGGTCTAGGAACTTGGGATAAAACAGCAAAGAAGACAGAAAAACTCCCAGTTCCCCTTACAGAGCTGACATCAGAGTGTGGAGCAGGAGTAGAGACTGGTGAAATAAGGAACATAAGCTGGGCATGGTGGCGCACGTCTGTAATCTCAGCCCTCAAGAGAATCCTACCTGGGCAGTTGTGAAGCAGGAGGATTGCTGTGAGTTCAAGTCCAGCCTGAACTACATAGCGAGACCCTCAAAAAAAAAAAAAAAAAAAAAGGGCTGGGAATTTAGCACAAGGTCCCGAGTTCCATCTCTGGTACCAAAAAGACCCCCCCAAAACCCCAAAAAAACAAACACATAAGGAGGGCCGGGATGTAGCTCAGCACCACAGAGTCTGCCTGGCAATCATGAGGCCCTGGATTCGATTCCCAGTACCAAAAAAAAAAATTTTTTATGTCAGGTATGATTAATGCAACAGAGAAAAATAAAGCAAGGAAAGAAGAGAGTAGTAATGGAGAGGTGAAATTTTAAATAGACTCTTCTGATAAAGGCATCACTCAGAAAGTGACATTCAAGTAAAGGCTGGAAGGAGATGAGGAAATGAGCCCTGTGCACATCTCTGAAGAAGGTGCTCCAGGGGCAGCGAGGGGCCTGGGCAGAGGCAGCAAGGAGGAGAAGGCCCGGAGTTCCCGGACAACATGAAGGTCAGCCGGTTGGAAGTAGATGACTGAGGCAAGGGGAGAAATAAAACTGATCCAGCAAGGTTCCTTGGACCAGGAAGTTAGCAGGGGAAGGAGCAAAATGGAGTCAAATTCTGGGTGTAATTTGAAGCTAGAGATAACAGGCGTTGCAGGTCAATAAGATGCAGGGAGTGTGCGAGAGAGTAAGGATCAGCAAGCCGAACTCCAGAGTTTTGGCCTGTGCACTGGAAGGAGAGTCACCAACAGCTGATGTGGGGAAGACTGGGAGAGGAGCAGGTGGGGAAGAACAGAGGTTAGTTTCAGACTTGTCAGGGTAGAAACACCTAGGAAATAGAAAGGAGAGAGCTGAACCTCCGTGGGGGTGCACATCTGCAGTCCCAGCACTCTGGGAGGCCAACCCGAGCATCACAAGTTTGAGCCCAGCCTGGGCAACTTAGCAGTTTAGTTAGACCCCATCTGAAAACTTAAAAAATTAAAAAGGGCTGAGGATGTAGTTCAGTGTGAAGGCCCTGGGTTCAATCCTTGGGCGGGTGTGGGGGATATACAAACCTGGAGCCCGAGAAGAGTGGTCCATGTGAAAGAACCAAGTCTGGGAGTTTGCACATAGAGAACATTTGAACCAAAAAAACCTGAGTGAGACCCCAAGGGAGTGATTACAGAGAGAAGAGCACCAAGGCCCGAGCCTGGCACTCTCCCACGTTTGGTGATTGGGAGACAAAGAGAAACCAGCAAAGGAATAAAAATGAGTGGCCAGCAAGGAGGAAGAAACCCAGAGAGGAACAGAATCTAGAAGCCCCATGAAAAAGAAATCAAAGGAGAAAGGGATCGTGTCATATGCTGCCCACAGGTCAGGCCAGATGAAAACTCAGACTTAACTGTAGGATTTAGCAATATGGAAGCCGCTGGAGACCTGGATGATAGCAGTTTTAGAAGCTTGGTGGGGGCTGATTAGAGGGGAGACAAATTGAAGACAGGAAGAGAGACAACTGTCCCAATGGATTTTGCTCTAAAGGCAGGCAGAGAAATGGGGGCAAAGATAAGAAAGGATTTGTGGGTCAAGAGAGAGGTGTTGAGCCAGGTGCAGTGGTATAGGCAGGCCTGTGAGCCCAGCATCTGGGAGGTCGAGGCAAGAGGATCGAAAGTTCCAGCCCAGCCCGGGGAACTTACTGACTTAAGTGAGACCTCCTATCAAAATAAAAAATGAGAAAAGGGATGAGGATGTAGCTCATTGTGAAACCCATGAGTTCTATCCCCAGTACCAAAAAAGAGAGAGAGAGGTGTTAAAACAGGAAAAATAGGGGCCGGGGATTTAGCTCAGTGGTTCTGCCACCTGCTGCACAAGTGCAAGGACCTGAGTTCGATCCCTAGCACCAAAAAAAAAAAAAAACCAGGAAAAATAACATGATGTTTATATACTGACCCAGCAAGGAGGGAAGAACGCTTGTTAAATTTTCTAATAAAGTTGTTTTTTTACTATTCTGTTATTTTTACTTTTATGAATTATTTGACAGAAACAATGAAAAATTTAAGGGTCTAGTCTATTGGCTCCAGATGGTCAATAGTGTTATGCTAAGGGTTAAAAGTTTAAATAGAGGGCTGGGGATATAGCTCAGTGGTTCTACCACCTGCCTCACAAGCACAAGGTCCCGAGTTCGATCCCCAGTACCAAAAAACGTTTAAATAGAGCAAAAGGTATAAAATAAAACTAACAGTTGCTTATTATTCTTCCACTATATATATAGCTTTTATTTATTTATTGTTAATTTTTTTTGAGACAGGGTCTTGCTATGTAGTCCAGACTGACCTTAAACTCCCTATGTAGCCCAGGCTGGCCTTAAACTTGTCAGGTAAAAGGGCCGAAGACCAAGACCAGACCAGGCCACAACAAGACTTTATTAGGGGAATAGATCTGCCGGACTATCTCTGAACAAAGGAGAGGCAAAAGCAATATGGCCGGAGCAGGGAGAGTCTTTTATAGAGACTGGGGTGGGGTTTGTAGGGGCTGAGGTGGGGTTGAGTGAGGTAGTGATCAGGGAGTGGAGGAGCCGGTGACATCACTAGCGGTAGGAGGTGAGCGAGTATTAGGTTACTCTCTAGGTGGGACCAGGGGCATGCTGGGAAGAAGGGTTTGTTCTTTGGTGGGAGCAACCATCTTGGCATGACGTCGCACAGGGGAGGGGGCAAGGCACCATAGGAAGAGGGCAGCTACTATACATAATAGCTGCTGAGGTGGTGGGAGACCTATCAAAACTTATGGCAATTCTCCTGCCTCAGCCTCTTTCTTTTAATTTTCACAAAAGGGATTGCATATTTTTCTTTTTTTCTATCCTATTTACAAAGCTCTGAATAAGAAGAAATGAATGGGAAAGAACATTCTGCTGTTTTAAAGTGTGATGGTGTGTCGGGAGCAATGCTACATAATTTTAGGGTAAAATCATTTGGTTAGCTAATTCTCCTGCCTACAGACCAGCTATGGAATTCCCAGACATAATTCCATTTTGTCCTCCGGTCACAACTGAGACCTCAATGATCCAGTGATGCTGTGATTCTCCAGGACAAGATTACACCAGCTGAAGGCATCCTGGGAAGAACAAAAATCTTCATCTGCTCAGTTCCTTCTTGATCTTGGATTGTTACATCTTATTTACACAGGATGTACTGAACTCTCTGCAAGTCATTTGTTACATTTGTTTCTCCCGATGTACTGAGTACTGAATAAAAGGTGCGGTAAGCTGGGGGCTTTCGTCTTTGCCGCCCAGAACAGCACTGATCAGACCCAAAGCTCAGCTTCTTCTGTCTCATTTTTCTACCTTTCCTGTAATTTGCCTTGTGCTGCCGTGGCTCACAGGAGACTAGGCCTTACTGCAGAGGTTCTAGTAACGTCCCCTTTCCCTGTTCCCTACAATGGTGAATGTCTGTCACCCTAGCACTCTGGGAAGCTGAAGCCAGAGCATAACAAGTTTGAGCCCAGCCTTAGCAACTTGGAAACTTAGCAAAAATCTGTCTCAAAAAATAAGAACGGGGCCCACTGTGTTCTCTATTCCAAGGTGGCCCACCCTCACATTGTAGGGTTTACTTTTCCTACTTTCACGTGGCCCAAACTCACTCTGCAGAGCCTGTTTCTTTTCCAACCCTTAATAAAACTTTGCTACCATTAAAAAAAATAAGGGAGCCGGGCATGGTGGCTCAAACCTGTAATTCCAGCACTGGGCAGGGGGGAGGGGTGGGGCTGAGACAGAAGGATCATTGTGAGTTTGAGGCCAGCCTGAACTACTAAATAGTCAGACCCTTCCTTCCTTCCTTCCTTCCTTCCCTCCCTCCCTCCCTCCCTCCCTCCCTCCTTTCTTTCTTATCCCAGGGATCAAACTTAGGACCTTCTGCTTGCAAGGCAGGCGGGGTGCCACTGAGCTACATCCCCAGCCCTAAACCCTTTCTTTTTTTTTTTTCGTACCGGGGATTGAACTCAGGACCTTGTGCTTGCAAGGCAGGCAGCGGAACCACTGAGCTAAATCCCTGGCCCTCTAAACCCTTTCTTTAAAAAGAAAAAAAAAAGAGTTCAAGGCTGGGCATAGGTCTGTAATCCCAGCACTTGAGAGGTTGAGGCAGGAGGATCTCTGAGAGTTCTAGGCCAGCCTGGACTACATATTGGCCAGTCTGAACTACATAGTGAGACCATGTTTCAAAAATAAATAAAAATTTTAAAAAAGAAAGAAAAGAAAGGGCTGGAGATGTAGCTCAGTGTTCGAAGGCTTGGGGTTCAATCACCAGTGCCGGAAAAAAAAACTGGTGACCAAATGTGGTGGTCAAGTAGCTATAATCCTAGCTACTTGGAAGGCTGAGGAAGGTTTGCAAATTCAAGATAAGCCTGGACAATTTAGAGAGATCCTGCTCTCTAAATACGTACATATATACATACATGCATAGATGAAGGTATGTAGCTCAGTGGTAAAGCACTTGCCAACATGTGTGAGGACCTAGGATCAATGCTTAGTACTACAAAAAAAAAAAGGTAAAAATGATGTAGTTCTGCTGGGCATGGTGGTGCATGCCTGTAATCCCAACACTCAGGAGGCTGAGGCTGGAAGATCTCTGCGAGTTGAGGTCCTGTCTCAAAAAACAAAACAAAACAAAAGAAGTAGTTCTATATTGTTTTAAGAACAATTAAGGTCCTAAACTGGGAGTGATGACACACCTCTGTAATCCCGGCACTGGGGAGGCTGAGGCAGGCTGATTGCTGGAGTTTGAGGCCAGCCTAGGGCTGCATGGTATGTTCAAGGCCAGCCTGAACTATATAATGAAACTCTATCTCAACAAACAAACAAACAAGCAAACAAAAATTAAGGTCCTAGTCTGAGAGGTCTCCTTGACCTCCTCCTTATAGTCCCCTGGCCAATAAATCAGGCCCACCCCCTCCAAGTGAGTTAGGAAGTCCCTTAGAGCAGAGTGCCCCAGGCCCCAGTGTCCCTCAGGTCCTCAGCCTGCTCCTCAGACAGCCCCTGGGTACACACATACAGCTTCAAGCCCCACGGGCGAATCTCTCCACGAGGTGCTTCCTGCTCCTCTCACTCACAGCTTCTCCTGCCCCAAGAGAAGCCCCAGGGGCGGAAAGGGATGCTCCAGTGCAGGTCCCTTTTCAGCAGACGTCCACCAGTGGAAGGGTTGACTGGGCCAAGCCTAGAGGCCCCTAGTAAACTTGGATGGCTTTAAACTTTGGCCCTTGCTTTTGATTTGTCATGGCGGGATGTCCAATTTATCTTGGCCACTTGCTGTACCCAGATGAAGGACAGTGCTCCAAGAGGCTAGGAGCTATGCAGATGAGCAATATGCTTTGAAAAGGGAAGGAAACCCCTCTGGGGAGGCCGTTCTCCCTTCAACGGAGCCAAACTGGGACTATAATACTAGTCATGGGTTAGAAATGATGTCTGATATACTAGCTGCTCTTACCACGGGAATGAAGAGGTGCGTTGAAATGTCTGTTAGTGCCAGGCGTGGTGGTGCACACCTATAATCCTAGCCCTCAGGAGGGAGAGGCAGGAAGATGGCTGTGAGTCTGAAGCCAGCCTGGACACATAGTGAGCTCAAGGCCAGCCTGAACTACAGAGTAAGACCCTGTCTCAAAAAAAAAAAACAAAAAAAAAACGTTCATTAACTTTTTTTCTTTCTGGAAGACTTGAGATTTCTCTTCAAAAAGCAAGGCTCTAGTGGATCTTTGGGAAGCATGGAAATCTGACCTGCTGCTCATATTTGGGCTAGTAGTAAAGGTCAACTGTCACTAACTCTTTTCTCCTTGTTTCCTGACAGGTTTTTCTTTCTTCAGCCCAGTCCTGGAGCCACAGCACCCCAAGGTAGCTGGAGAGCACATAATCCCCAGTGGGTAGGGTCTCCAGTCCCTTCCAGCTTGATGGAGCTACAGGAGACAGAGACCTACCCCCCCAGCACCCCATAAAGAACTATGGGGATTTGTGTCCTTCAGCGGGTAATGACATAGGAGATTAGGGTTTGGCAAAACTGGTTGGGTGTGACTTGTTAATTATGAGATCCCAGAACACATGCCTAGAATAGTTCCCAAAGTCCTGCACGTAGACTTCTTGAGAGAACTCCAGCGGGTTTTCAATAGGATGGCCTAGGGCCAGGTATGGTGGCATAGGCCTGTAGTTCCAGCACTGGGGTAGCTGAGGCAGGAGGATCACCACAAGTTTGAGGCCAGCCTAGGCTACATAGTGAGACCCTGTCTCAAACCCCAAATCAAAACAAAAAGAATGGCCTAGACTTGATGTCAGCCTGAGGTGTGGGATCCCAGTACCTCCTTTCAGGACTAGAATGTAGAAGCTCTCATGGGTTGCCTCGAGATTTGGAGAGTTTAAAAGGACACAGTTGCCAAGAAGAGCTTGATATTGTGGCTTTCCTCATGACAGCCTGGCCTGCTTAACTCCAGCATGTACTTTCATCTTGCTTTTCCTCTTTTACTTGCCCAAGTTTGCTCTGCAGAGCCACTTTCCCTGTCACTCTTCACTTGTAGTTTTTCAAATAAACTTTGGCACTGCTTCAAAAAAAAAAAAAAAAAAGAATTAAGGCCCTACTCATATAGCTAATCCTCCAGCTATTACTCGGTTTTATTTGTTGGTGGTGGTGGGTTTTGTTTGTTTTTTGTTTTGGGGGGCTTCTCAAAATTTATTTATTTATTTATTTATTTATTTATTTATTTATTTATTTATTTTTGAGACAATCTCTGTGTAGTTCAGGCTGGCCTTGAACTCACTATGTAGTCCAAGCTGGCTACAAATTTTCAGCAATCTTCCTGCCTCAGCCTATTTTTTCGGTTTTTGAGACACAGTCTTGCTATGTGGTCCAGGCTAGCCTTGAACTCATTGTGTAGCCCAAGGTGGCCTCAAACTTGCAGCAGTCCTCCTGCCTCAGCCTCCAGAGTGTTTTTTTTTTTGAGACAGGGTCTCACTGTGTTCAGTCTGGTCTTGAACTCACTTTATGGCCCAGGCTGGTTTCAAACTCAAGGAGATCTTCCTGCCTCATCCTCCTGAGAGCTGGGATTATAGGCGTATGCCATGACACTCAGCTAGTACTGATTTATGCACAACACCCCCCCACACCCCCACCCCTGTCTGTACCAGGGATCAAATTCAGGACCTTTCACTTGCCAGGCAGTCACAGTGCCACTGAGCTAAATCTCTGGCCCTTGTACTTGTTTATAATGTTTAAATTATTTCTCCTTTGAGAAATATTCATTTTGTCTGAATGGCTCACATGTGTCCAAAATGAAGTTTGTTGTCAGTGTTTCCTGGTTGATTTTTCTTTACTATTTTCCATAGGACTATGTTCTTACTCCTAATTTCTAGCTGTTTTTCTCTGGTTTACATAAACATGATTGACTCTTTTATTTTTTCTAGTATTGAGGATTGAACTGAGACCCTCAAACATGCTAGGCAGGCATTCTGCCATTGAACTACATCCCAGGCCTTGATTTTATTTTATTTTGAGGTAGGGTTTCATTAAGTTGCTGCTCTGGCTGTGTCTAGATGTCCCTCCAAAGCCTTGTGGTCATAGGTGGGGCTTTTTGAGAGGTGGCTGGATCTAGTGTGTGTGATGCTGGGATTGATTCTTGGTGCAATGCTAGGATCAAGGGCCCTAGGATTAAGGATGTGAGTGCTACCTACCCTAATTAGCCTGGATAAGATATAAGGGACAAAAAGAGCTGAGGTCATCCCTTAATGCTTTGCTACCATCTGCCTGCCATGAACAGTTTCTCCTCTCGATCCCACTCTGTCTTGGAGCCGGTGATTATGGACTGAAACCTCTATAAACTATGAGCTAAATAATCCTTTCTCCCTTTAACTTTGGGTGTCAGGTATTTTGTCTCAGTATTAAGTAACTAAGAATTTGGTACCAGAGAAGTGGGGTCGTTGCTGTGACTGTACCTGACCATGTGATTCAGGAACCTTTAGGAATGGCTTGTGGGAAAAGTTTGGAAAGGTTCAGAGATGCCAGTTTAGAAAGAGTTGGAACACTTTAGGTTGTACTCGATGGGAGATTGTGGTCAGAGCTCAGAAGGCAAGAGCATTGATAGAAATTCTGTCGGTAAAGACCAGACTCAGGAGGTTTCTGCTGAGAAGAACTGCATTGGTTATTGGGCTCCAGACAATGTATGTTATACCTTGGCAGAAAGTTTGTGTCCAGAGACTGCCTGAGACTGAGATTAAGGGGAATAGACAGACTAATTTGTCAAAGGAAATTTCAAGGTAGTCTAATATTGAGGGGGTGGCATGGCTACTGTTAGGGGATTTTGCCAGATTTATGTTGAAAATCAAGAGCAAAGAGCCCAGGAGGATGATTTAAAACATTTTGAGTTTGGCCAGAAAGGAAGCTCCAGTAAAGCTGTGGACTGCAAAGATAGAGCAGAGGAGTTCTTGATTGCTGAGAAGAAACAGGAGAATAGATAAAATAGCTTGAGGGCATCACAAGAAGCACCAGGACTCCATGCTTTGCAGCCTCAAAATTGCAAAAGTGAAAGACTTTGCTTTAAGAGAGCCCCAGGGCCAGGGATTTAGCTCAGTGTTCTGGCACCTGCCTTGAAAGCACAAGGACAAGGACCTGAGTTCGATCTCTGGTACCAAAAAAAAAAAAGAAAGAAAGAAAAAAAAAGGAAGAGAAGGGCCAGGAATTTAGCTCAGTGGTTCTGGCGCCTGCCTCACAAGCGCAAGGTCCCGAGTTTGATCTCCAGTACCAAAAAAAAGGGAGAGCCCCAAGGAACTACGTTCCAGAATGGCAGTGGCCTAGGGAAGTTGTTCCTCTGGATTTGGTTCATAGGCATTGGACCATATAGCAAAGAGAGAAAGAACCCCAGCTACTGCTCCAGATGGCAGCAGACCTTGCCATCATCCATATGGTGCTGGTTTTAGGCATATGCAGAATACAAGAATTGTGGGGTCACTGAAAGGCTTCCACCCAGATTTCAGAAGATGGCTTGGGAAGCCAGGAAGTATGTCCCTGAAAGGGCAGTGTGTGAAGCTGTGAGTGTGAAGCCGAAGGTGCTATGGAGACCCCAGAAGGTTGGAAAAGCCAGGGACATGGATCATCCAAGGAAAGCTGCAAAGAAGGAGCACAGCCAGCCAAAGAAAGAAGCCACGGGAGCTACAACCACAAGTGCTATAGGGGTGGAGCCATCCAAGCCCTTTGGAGTTCACAACTTGCCACAGATTGCTGGGGATGCTAGAAGTGGAACTGTGGGATTTAATGTTTGCCCTATTGGATTTTAGTCTTACTTTGTTCCTGTTCCTTGCTATCCCCATTTGTACCTTTTGCAATGGAAATGTCTATCTCATGCCATTGAATGTTGGAAGTGTTTAACTTTCTTTGCATTTGTACAGGGGCTTGCAGCTAAGAGTTTGCTAAAATCTCAGAGGAGACTTTGGACTTGGGCTTTTCAGCGATGCTGAAACTGTTAAGACTTTGGCAACTCTTAGAGACGGACTAAGTGCTTTTTGCATAAAGGGATATACATGAGTCTTTGGGGGGCCCGGGGTGGGATGTTATGGTTTGTGTCTGGATGTCCCCCTAAAGCCTCATGCAGTCATAGGTGAGGCTTTTTCAGAGGTAGCTGAATCTAGAGTTTGTGACACTGGGATTGATTCATGGTACAATGCTAAGGTCAAGGGTCCTAGGTTTAAGGGTGTGAGTACCACCTACCCTAAGTACCCTGGATAAGATATAAGGAATAGAAAGAGCTGTGGTTATCCTCTATTGCTTTGCTATCTTCTGCCTGCCATGAACTCTTTCTCCTCTGCAATGCCTTTCTACCATGCCACCCTGCCTTGGAGCCAGGCAATTATGGACTGAAACCTGTACAAACTGTGAGCTAAATAAGCCTTTCTCCCTTTAACTTTGGGTGTCAGGTATTTTGTCTCAGCAATGAGAAAAGTAACTAAGAGAGTTGCCCAGGCTGATCTCAGACTCATAATCCTTCTGCCCCAGGCTCCAAAGTAGCTGGGATCACACACCTGCACCACCATATCTGGCTGTGATCAATTCCTGAAACCATGGGTGAATTCAAGCAGTTTTTAAGTTGATTCTCTAACTGAAACATATTGGCCAACAAAAGTGATATATGCACTTATATCATACCAATTCCTTTGGGTGGTGTATGCTGAGGACCAAATGAGGGCCTCACACGCTAGTGCTCTAACACTGAGCTACAGCCTCAGACCCCCAATTCTTATGTATCTTACTTCTCCTTCTTAGAGAGTTATCACAGGCATTTTTAATATAGTAAGTAGTAAATTAAATGAAATTAGATTACATTAAAGTGCACCAGTAAATCTCAATTTCACACTTTCAAGAATTTCAATATATTGGGCCGGGGATTTAGCTCAGTGGTTCCGTTGCTTGCCTTGCAAGCGCAGGGACCGGAGTTCAATCCCTGGTACCAAAAAAAAAAAAAAGAAAGAAAGAATTTCAATATATATACTTATATGAAAATTCAAAGGTTACAGACAAAAGCTAAGTGAAAAGTAAAATCTTGTTCTTACCACCTGCTTCTCTCCTTAAATGCAAAAAGTTTCTTGAACTTGTTTCCAGAAAAACAAAAACTATGTATGTTAGTCATATGCATTCACAACTTTTTTTGTTTTTAAAATAATCCTTATTTTTTAAAAGCTAATGGGGCCGGGGATGTAGCTCAGTGGTTCCAGTGCCTGCCTTGCAAGGACAAGGTCCTGAGTTCGATCCCTGGTACCAAAAAAAAAGTTAAGATGTGTGGGGTGGGGGGGGTGACAAAAAAAAAGATGTGCATTACAGGAAGCTGAGAAACAAGGAGCAAAGAGCATATTCATTCACAGTCAGAGTTTAGTTAGCTATGTCAATTTCTTCTTTATGCATCTTTTTATAGCTGTTTGTAAGTGTGGTGTCTCTACTGAGTGTTGTGGGGTGAGGTGGTTTTGTGTGGTGGTTTCTTTTCTGTGAGTTTGGGGAAGGAAATATTTCAATCCTCACACACACAAAAGACACTACTGTTGGGCTGGGGATTTAGCTCAGTGGTGCTGCCACCTGCCTCGCAAGTGCAAGGTCCCGAGTTCAATCCCCGGTACCAAAAAATAAAAGATCCTCACAATCCAGAAAACTAAGCCTGAGTGTGTCACCCAGCTTTTCATCACTATAACAAATATGTGAGATGATGAACTTGTAAAGACAAATGGTTCATTTTGACTCAAAGTTTTAGAGGTTCTAGTTCACAATCAGTTGATTCTGTTGTTTCTGGGCCTATGGGGCGGCAGCACACTATCGTGGAAGACCTGGCAGTGCAATCCTGCTCATCTCCTGGCCAGGAAGTGGAGAAAGGAGAAACCAAAATGCCACAATCCCCTTGCAGAGCAGGACTCTAATCCCTAAAGACTTCCCATGAGGCCTCACTTCCTAAAGGTTCCACCACTTAGCTGGGTGTGGTGATGCACATCTATAATCCTTCATTCTGGGAGGCTGAGGCAGGGAGATTGCAAGTTCGAGCCCAGCCTGGGCAATCTGGGCAATTTAGCCACTTACCAAGACCCTGTCACAAAAAAAAAGCCCAGTGTGCAAATCCTCTGTACAGGGCATACACACACACACACACCCTCCACCACTTCCCAATAGCACCAAGCTTAAGACCGAGCCTTTGACGCTTAGGCTTCTGGGGAACTCCAGATCCAAAGCATAGCACAAGTGAGCTTTGAGCCATGCACCAGAGGGAAGGAGCACATTCCCGGGGAGGTGGGTAGGGTACACAGGCTCCTGAGAAGAGGCCTGCTTGAGTGCTGGCCAGGAGGACAGCCTAAATGGGTCAGCACCACTGATTCATTACTATTTTGTTTAAATTCTGCTTTTTCTTTGCAGCCTACTACGTTTTAGGTGCTCTTTAGCTTTTGCCATCTTATGAAATCCTTCCTGAATTGTTGCAGACCTCCTCTTGTCAGCATTATTCTTTTCCAAGTAAAAACTCATTGGTGAGCTGTGTTTGACGTTCATTGGTGGAGCATTTACCTAGTATGTACAGGAGGTCCTGGATAATTCTCTAGCACTGCAAAAAAAAAAAAAAAACCCTCACTGGCTCATGCTTTTTCATGTCGTAGTTGTTGTTTTTTTCGGTACCGGGGATCAAACTCAGAACCTTGCACTTGCAAGCAGGCACAGTGCCACTGAGGTAAATCCCTGGCCCTTCATGTCTTAGTTTTTATAGGGAAAGGGTAATTCGAGTTGCTAGAGTCCCCTGCAGTGGTCCTGGCCTCCTGCTAGCCAGTATGATGTCTACGAGATAGGAAAGTGGGAATTAAAAGAAACAGAGACAGAGACTTGAGAGAACCTGAGTCTTGGGCTGATCTAAGCTGTTCTGGGGAGCAAAGATAAAGAACTCCCAGGACATCCAGTGTTTATTCATTACAAATGTGGGAAGAGGGGAAACTGGGCAGGCCTTGGGACACCTGCTGATAACAAGTATCAAGCAGGCAGGACTGTAGACAGACCACAAGCACATCTTTGCTGAAGAGAACAAAGGGTTAATTCAGAGGGGAAGAATTTAGCTGGAGTCACTTGACCTTGACTGGGTGTGAACTCAGCCAAGCTCTGCTGCTTCAGATGTAACACAGCCGAATTACGGAGGGCCAAGAAGCTTGTGCCACTGTAGCCTGTTAATACCCAGGCAGAAGTCTGCTACAAGGTTTTTTTTTTGGAACCGGGGATTGAACTCAGGTCTTTAGGCTTTCCAGGCAAGCAGTGGAACCACTGAGCTAAATCCCCGGCCTTACAAGTTTTGTTTGTTTAGTTACTTGATTAGTTTGTTTTGGGAGATGGAATTGTTGCCTAGGCTGACCTGGAAGTCTGGGGCTCAAGCGATCTTCCTGCCTCAGGCTCCCTAGCAGCTGGGACTACAGGTATGCTCCCCCACAGCTGACTAAAATCTTGTTTTGATTTTGTGGTATTGGAAATTGAACTCAGGGCCTTTACACTGGGCTGCATCCTCATCCCTATTCTTGTTTATTTTGAGACAGGGTCTCACTAAGTTGCTAAACTGCCCAGGCTAGGCTTGAACTTGTAATCTTCCTGGCTCAGCCGCCCAGACAAAGTAGATATCTGGTAAGTCCATTTGTTCAATGGTGTGGTATAACTGATGTTTCTTTGTTGACTTTTTGTCTAGTTGACCTGTCTAATGGTGAGAATGAGGTACTTCACTCTCCCTCACTGTGATTGTACTGGTGTCTATCTGTCCTTTTAAGTCCACTAGTTTGTTTGGTTTTTTTTTTTTATGAAATTGAGTGTGCTGTCATTTGGTGCATAAACATTTACAATTGTTATCTCTTCCTGTTGAACTGTTCCCTTTACCAGTATGTAGCAGCCATCTCTGTCTCTTCTGATCAGCTTTGGCTTCCAGTTGGCTTCCATTTGGCTGTGTCTGAAAATAAGATAGCTACTCTTGCTTGTTTTTAGGCTCCAGTGCATACAGTATGAATTTCCATGCTTTCACCTTCAGTCTATGTACTTCCTTTTGGATGAGGGATCTCCTACAGGCAATTTTTGATTGCATTTTGTTTTTTCTTTAAATCCAGTCTGCCAATCTGTGTCTTTTGATTGGGGAGTTGAGACCACTGACACTGACAGATATTATTATAAGGTGTTTATTGAATCTTGTTGTTGCATTCTTTTTCTTTTTTTCTTTTTGGTACTG
Source organism: Heterocephalus glaber (assembly GCF_000247695.1). The sequence goes on from NW_004624870.1 coordinate 668,720, forward strand.
GGGATCGAACTCCGGTCCTTGCGCTTATGAGGCAGGCGGCAGAACCACTGAGCTAAATCCCCAGCCCTTTTGCATTATTTTTCCAGTGCTGATTCCCCCCCCTTTTTTGCTTTTACTTAACTACTCTCTCTCAGTTAGACGTCTACTTTCCTTTGGACCCTTCCTTTGGTGTTGGTGGCCTCCCTGTCTCTGTCTAGGATTCCATTAAGTATTTTCTGCAATAGTTGTCTTGTATTTATTTAGGATTTCCTTGTCATGGAAGACTTTTACTTCTCCATCAATTTTTTTTTTTTTTGGTACCAGGGATCGAACTTGCGAGGCAGGTGGTGGAACCACCAAGCTAAATCCCCAGCTGCTCCATCAATTTTGAAGGCAGGATATAAAAGTCTAGATTGATGATTGTTTTCTTTTTTATGAAAAAATAAAAATTTCATTAAGAAACAAGAGAATAACCATAGATAATACACTGTGTATCATCATCTTGTAAGTAGTTACTCAGAGCACAAGACAGACAAAAAAAGATTTTCTCTTAAAGAAGAAACAAACAGATAATACCACAAAACTTTCCTTTCTTTTCTTTTTTTTGGTACCGGGGACCGAGCTCGGGACTTCGTGCCTGCAAGGCAGGTGCCGGAATCACTGAGCTAAACCCCTGGCCCTCTTTTTCTTTTTTAAAAACTAAGTCTTAATGTTTAATTCATTTCATTATGTGGGTATATACATAGTAAAAATTAAAACCATATAGGCCTTCATTCTCCTCTGGTCCTCAACACCACTTAACAGCTTCTCCTGCTCCCCAAGCCACACTGCTCTTCTATGCAGAGTGAAGATGATGTTCATCTTGCTGGGTCTACAGAAGGCCAGAGCTGGAGATGTGGTTTCTGGGTGTCACCCTGTACATGCTGATCTTCGAGGAGAACCCCTTTTGTGAGGTGGAGGAGACCATGGAGGCCGCCCTCCACCCCCCGTACCTGGTGTTCCAAGAACTCATGAGCCTTGCGTCTAGGCTGTGGCAGTCTGTCCCTGAGCAGCGCACCATCTTGGAGAAGACGATGACAGACCTGTGGGTGACACAGCCTGTGAACCTGGCTGAATATACCTGGGAGGAGGTGTGCGGAACCAACAAGCTGGAGGGCAGCCTGCTGTCTATTGGGAGTCTGTAGCTCGGGACAGGCAGCAGGAGCCTGAGTAAAGTGGCCTGGGCTAGGCTCATGGGGACCCCTCTCCACTGGCCAGCTGAACTGATGCTTCCTGCTGCTCATCTCCACTCAGTTCATGGGTTTCTGGCCTCTTCCACTTGGAGAAAGTAAATTCTTAACAACTGGTCCCCTTTACCGCCTATAAACCCAGGTGCAAGTTTGACAAGAGCTAGAGCAAAAGCCAGCGGTACTGTATTTTTTAAAGTTTATAAAATGGACTTGGAATTCATGTTTTTTTGTGACTTTGAAAAGCATTCTAGGGCATAATTACTTTATTTTTATTTTTTTTATTATTTAAATTTTTTGGGGGGGGGTACCAGGGATCGAACTCGGGACCTTGTGCTTGCAAGGCAGGCGCCAGAACCACTGAGCTAAATCCCTAGCCCTATAATTACTTTATACTACTACAAGGCTTCTGCTTTGTGAGCCTCTGGAAGGAAGAGTGTTTTATTCTTTCTATTTTTATGTATACACATAGGTTTTATGGTAGCCAAATGACCAGACTATTTCATTAATTGATTTTTTTGAGTAGTTTCCAAATTAAAGCAAGTTTGTGAATAAAAAAAACCCCCCATATATATTATTAAAAACTCCAAAAGGGTTTAAATAATTATCACTGGGCAACAAATGTCTTCAATTTGATATTTACTTGGATATTCTCCATTATACATTTATTTATAAAGAACATTACCTAGGGGAGGGAGATTGAAGGGGGAAAGGGGATAAAATCAAGTAAAATTTATTTTTAAAAAGAACATTACCTATAGCATAAACTAATTTTTAATATGAAAACAACAGAAACCCTATGAACATTTGACATCATCAAATTCATTAGGTCTCATTAGAAATCCAAGCAATAAACTTAGATATTTTATTTTATTTATTTACTTTTTTTGGTGGTACTGGGAATTAAACTCAGGACCTAGCACTTATGAGGCAGGCGCTGTGCCACTGATCTAAATCCCTGGCCCAAGCTTAGATATTTTAAACAAACATGATTCTACAACTCTGTAAGACACGTACATAATTTTGAATAATGATAATATTGTAAACAAGAATACTATGTATTACAGTTTTTTACAAAATGATCTTTTAAAAGATAATAAAAGTTACAAAATAAGTTTAGAAAAAATTTAAATAATCATGACACTATTTTCTATAAATGATCCTCAATTTAGATTACAATCAAGTATTTATAGTTTATGAACATCAAATCATGACACAGAAGTTGATATGTTCTTTAATGTGTCTTAAGTCTCCCCATTAAAGTGTGAATTAAGATGGCAGAGGAAGGGCCAGGGATTTAGCTCAGTGGTTTCGCCACCTGCTGCACAAGCGCAAGGACCCGAGTTCAATCTCCGGTACCAAAAAAAAAAAAAAATGGCAGAGGAAATCCTCCCCGGACGTAATGGAAGATGGGAAAAACTACTTGACAGAATTCACACTCAAGGTCTATGGAGTTCAGTCTGTGCCACTTGGTGCCATTAAGGCATTGTCTTGATTAGAAAAGGGCTTCCAAAGTGGCTGCTCTGGTCCTCACATAGCTTTTCCAGGGGAATCCAGTGAGGGAAAAGGTGTGTCAGATGGGTCCTGAAGTGGGAATGTATTTCCATATAATGCGCTATGGTCTCCAAGAGGCAAACACAAAGCTCTATCCAGAGTTGTCCTGATACAATTGTTTATAAGATTTGAGGGGTTTTGTCAGTTGTTTTAAGGTTTTGTATGGCTGAAGCTGTGGGATCAAGTCTCTGAATTTCAAATCGTTTCTTCTGTTTTAACATTTCCTTGGTTGTCTCTGAGCTCCATGTTAAATTTGTCCGGCCACACTGTCTCACATGTGGCAGGACCAAGGATGTTGAGTCTCTCTGAGGTGCTATGTAGGAATGTAGAGTCACTGTCCACAGGTGGAAACTTGACAGTGAATTTAGAAAGTGATGCAAAAGATGTGTTTATAGGCTGGGGATTTAGCTCAGTGGCACTATGCCTGCCTGCCTCCAAAGCACAAGGTCCTGAGTTCAAGCCCTGGTACAGGAAAAAAAGCCTCTTTAGCCTGAGGCTTAAACAGCACTTTTTGTTTATCTGTTTTATCAGTACACTGTGTAGGCATGGAGCACTGTGTTTCAGTTGCAGTGTCTGGTATGTTAAGTTTGCCTAAGTGGTCTTTTTGTGCTTTTTTTTTTCTTTTTGTGCTTTTGCTAGCACACATATTCTATGAATTCTTCTTTCAGATCCCAGAAAGTCTTCTCTAAATTATCCCTTTCATGATTAAATGCCAGGATTCTTTGATGAAGTTTCTTTTCTAGGGGAAGAAACGTCTTATCTTCTGACCTTTGATTGTTTTTCTTGATTTTTTTTTTTTTTTTTTTTTTGGTACTGGGGATTGAACTCGGGTCCTTGCACTTGTGCAACAAGCAGCGCGAAACCACTGAGTTAAATCCCCAGCCCTGATTGTTTTTCTTTTGGTATTCCTGACTTCTCTTTATCATGTGGGATCAAGAGTCAGATTATTTTTCCTTGTTTCATCATCATCAAGCAGATGAATGAACATAGCCATAACTGTTATCTCGACTGGAATTCATAAGAAGTAACTGTGATTTTAGCTTGTCAGTAAGAGTTTGCTGTTTGTTTGTTTCTTTTGAGACAGAGTGCTTTCTTATGTTTTTCCCTTCCTTCCTTCCTTCCTTCCTTCCTTCCTTCCTTCCTCTCTCTCTCTCTCTCCTTTTTTGAGACAGGGTCCCACTATGTAGTTCAGGCTGGCCTTGAACTCACTATGTAGCCCAGGCTGGCTTCAAGCTCATGGCAATCCTCTTGCCTCAGCCTCCCGAGTGCTGGGATTACAGGCACATGCCACCACTCCCGCCAATAATAGCTTGTTGAAGTGATAGCTGTCCCTGTTGCTCACGTTTTCTCTGCTCATAGTTCTCAGTCTTTTGCTGTAATTCTTTTACAGCAGTGTCTCTATCCATGCATGCCTGTTGGTAGGCTTCATATGCTTTATTGAGTTGCTCACCAATGTTTTTATATATTTCTCTTTGTCCTGTAGCATCACTATAAAGGATGGAGTGACAGGTAGATCAGGAATTCACCCACACTCACACAACAGGTCACAAGCCCCAGCCAGGTGACTATGAAAACTTTCTTTCAATGAAGACAATTTTATTTTAGGGCTTGGATATTTTGCTTCAGGCTCTTCTGGCCTTTAAGGTTTGTGCTGAGAATTCTGCAGTTCTTTTGATGGGCTTACCTTTATGGCTTGCTTGCTGTTTTTCTCTAACACCCAGAACACTTCAAACATTTTGACTATTTGATTTTTAAGTTCTTTGCCTATGGCTTCCTCTACGTTAGTGTCCTTGAGATCAGCTTTTGGGGAGTTAAGGGTTTGGAGAGGGTCTTCTTGCCTTGTTTTCTCATGTTTCTACTGTTTTTGTGCTGTGGGTAGAAGATCAGTTGGCATATACAAACTCTGACACTACTGTGGAGTTCTCTTTGGTTAGGTTCAGTCTTCCTGTGTCTTTTGGTTTGGTTATGTTTTGGTGTTCATACTCCTCGTCAGTGTATTCAGCATAATATTTGGGAGTTTTCTTAAGTGTCCAACTTTATGGGGGTTGATCCCCAGCACCACCCCAAGAGAAAATTAACCGTGGTAATGATGATACAAAGACAAACTAGATATTGGCCTAGAGCAGTGATGGCAAACCCTTTAGAGCTTTCAATGATACAAACAGTTTGCTGTGGCACATGTGCCATAGGTTTGCCACCACTGGCATAGAGTAAGAACCAATTAAAAGCAACAAATATGCCACCATTAAAATAGAAATCAACAGGGCCAGGGATTTAGCTCAGTGGGGCTGCACCTGCCTGGCAAGTGCAAGGTCCTGAGTTTGATTCATGTTACTGGGGGGAGGGGAGTATTTTTTAAAAAATGAAAGAAATGAGTCTAAAAAATTCCTAGATGTGTCGGAGTGAGAGATTTTTTCCAGGCCCTGTGGTATTGGAATCCACTGGATGTGGGAGTAGGGTTGTGAGTCACAACTAGGGCCTAGTTTATTTCCATGCCCACTTTTTGTTGTGTTAATGTGAGTCCTGTCCTGCCTTTCCTTCTGGGCTTGGTCAGACAGTGAGGTATCTGCCTTAGGGTTTATCCACACAGGAAGTTATTAAGTTTGTGACCTTCTACATACCACAAGGTCATTGCTATCTCTAACTTTATGGCCTGTGGGCTCCTGAGGTGCCTCCTTTGTTTCAGAAGTCCCTCTGTCCATACATCCCAGGATGTGGCAACTGTTCAAACCAAGGCATCCCTGATCATGTTGGTGGATGGGAAAAGCAAATGGATCATGAAGCTCTGTGGTGGAAGCAGACAGCAAGAGGGGCCAAGCAGTGGTCTGGACTTAATGTCAGCACTTTCAGTCCCAGTCCCCTCCAAAAACCACATGACTGGCCTGGCTTTTCACACAGAGAGAGACCACTGTGTCTTTTGCAACCTAAGCTCACCACTGCTTAAACTTCTCAGTGGATCTGCAACTAGCTTGAGCCCTCTCTGTGACTGTTTCTTTTGACTGTCTCCTACACAGTCACTGTAGTAGGTTGACCCCAGAAAACCTGAAAAAAAGTTGTTTTGTGACTTCTGACTCCCAGAGTAACCTGGTCCTAAACAGTAATCATTCCCAAGTATCCCAGGTGCTGCCGTGGATTTCTTCTCTAACTCTAGCTTGCCATGTGGAAGGAATCACTTTTAGAGTAAAACCCCATGCTGTATTTGCTGCTTACAATGCCATAGGCTTTTCTTCGGGTTAGAGTTGCCAGTCTGCTGTTTCTCCCTCTCTGTGCTTTCTTTTTGCTAACAAAGACTGGTTACCCTCCCTAAGAGCTGGGCTGTGTTCCAGCCTGCTTCCTCCTTTTCTCTGCAGTGTCTTCAGTTTCTCCAGTTTATCTGTAGTTTCTGGTTTTTCTGTCAATTCTTTCTTAATTCCTGGATCCTAACTTATTTTTCTCTTTGCTAAGTTGTTGTTTTGTTGGTCTTTACCTTTTTTTTTTTTTTTTTTTTTCTGAGACAGGGTCTCACTATGCAGTTCAGGCTGGCTTTGAACTCACTATGTAGCCCAGGATGGCCTCAAACTCAGCAATACTCCTGCCTCAGCTTCTCAGCCTCCCAAATGCTAGGATTACAAGTGTGAACTACCATGGTGGGCTTTTCTTTTCTTTTCTTTTCTTTCTTTTTTCGGTACTGGGGATTGACCTTGCACTTTTGAGGCAGGTGGTGGAAACACAGAGCTAAATACCCAACTTCTTTTTTTTCTTTTTGAGACAGGGTTCCACTATGTAGTTCAGACTGGCCTTGAACTCACTATACAGCCTAAGCTTGCCTTGAACTTGCAGCAATGCTTCTGCCTCAGCCTCCTAAATGATTGAGATTATAGGCATGTGCCAGCACGCTTGGCTACTGTTCCATTTTCAACCTCTCTAGACCTCATTTAATCAGTTGAAAGGCTTAAGGACAAAATTGAAGCAGGTATGGTGGTGAAGACCTTTAATCCCTGCACTCTAGGAGGCTGACGCAGGAGGATCATAAATTAGAGCCCAGCCCAGGCAACATAGCAAAGCCCTGTCCAAAATAAAATATAAAAATGGGCTAGGGATGTTATTCAGAGCAAAGGCCTTAGGTCGATTCCCAGTATTGGAACACAAAAAACAAAACAAACAAAAAATAGAACTGAGGTTTCCTCAGGCAGAAGTAATTTGTGGGTCATGGTACCATCAGTTCTTGCCCAAGAGTTTCCAGGCTGGCCTGCCCTCCAGATTTCAAACTTACCAGCCTCACAGTTGGATAAGCCAATGCCTTACAATACCTCTGTCTCTCTAGGAGAGCTTGACCTGTATACCATGGAAGTGAAGGGCCCAGAGGGGAAGTGGTGTGCAGTGTTGTGGGAATGGCAGCACCTATGTGACAGTGCCCTGACCATGGGCATCGGGCATGGTGGCAAGAGCAGACCTCCCATCTTCTTCATAAGGAGTGGGCACTACTGAAGGCTGGGGGTTGTGAGGAACAGTAGATACCTCCAGGCGAAGCCAGAGCATTGGTGAGCAGATGCACACCATTCTCTGGGGACGCTCAGACTCTGAGGGGGCTAGAGGACCTTCCTCATCAGCAGGTGTATGGGAAACTAAACACCATAGTTCATCTTCATGTACCCCCTTTGTAGGATGGCGTGCTGCAGAAAAACAAAGAGTGAGCCTTCTAACAACAGGTAGAACACTGGAGTATTTACTACAAAGGATAGTCCAGGACCACTGTGGCTAGGTGACAGTTGAGCTGCTACTTCTGTAGACTGAAGGGCCATGAACATGGAGAGGGTCCCAGTGCCCTGGAGCAAAGAGAGCTGCATAGAAAAGGTTGCCTGGTGCTGACCTTCAGTGGAGAGCCAGAAAAAAGGTGACTTCTTAGAGAGAAAGCAGTGAGAGTAAGTGGCCCTGATCTTACTCCTTCTCTTTCCTTGATCTCTTGCCTACCCTCACCCAAACCAGAAACCAGGGAACCGGGGGCCTGGGGACATGGCTCAGTGATAGAGTGCTTATCTAGTATGCATGAGACCCTGGGTGCCATCAGAAAGGAAGGATGGAATGGAGAGATGGAGAGAGGAAGGAAGGAGCTGGGTGTGGTGCATAGCTGTAATCCCACACTCTGGGAGGCTGAGGCAGGAAGATTGCAAGTTCAACCCCAGCCTGGGCAACCTAGCAGGTTAATGAGACCCTGTCCCAAGATAAAAAATAAAAAAGGAGGGCCAGGGATTTAGCTCAGTGGCACTGAGCCTGCCTTGCAAGTGCAAGGTCCCAGTTCAATCCCTGGTACTGGAAAAAAAAAAATCTTGGTACCAGAGATTGAACTCGGGACCTTGTGCTTGCAAAGTAGGCGGCGGAACCACTGAGCTAAATCCCCAGCAAGTTCTTTTAAATAAAATAAAAAATGACTAGGGATGTGGCTCAGTGCAAATGCCCTAGGTTCAACCCTCAGTACTAGAAAAGGAAAAAAAGAAAAGAAGAAAGGAAAAAGTCAGGAGCAAGGGAGCCCTTTGCTTCTAGACAGAGAAAAAACAATGCAGCATTCTTTGTAAGAGAAATACTGTCTGCTTCACATACTGGAATAGCAAACTTAAGCGGGTCTTTCTTCACTTTGGAAGAGGTTTCTTTCTTCTTTTTCCTTTGGTCCTAGGGATCAAACCTGGGCTTCATGCTTGCTGGGCAAGCACTCTACTGCTGTGTCTCCCACTTCTAACCCTGGAAGAATGTTTCTTAGTGTTAACACTATATTTGTTTTTGTTTTGTTTTTTTGGTACCAGGGATCGAACTCAGGACCTTTTGCTTGTAAGGTAGGCAGCAGAACCACTGAGCTAAATCCCTGGCCCCTTAACACTATATTTATAGAATGTCTTTTTCCTGGTCATTCTTAGGCAAAGGAAGTAATGTTCTCCTAGGGGTAGAGGAAAATGTGAGAGGTAACTTATTCCCCTCCCTATTCTTCTTTCTCTTCTCCTTCCCCTTGTTTTCCTTCTTCCTCCTCTCCTTCCTCTTCCTTTTTCTTGTTATCTTAATAACTAGGGAGTTAATAACTTAACAACTGGCATTTGAGGGTGGGAGCCAGGAATGCTAAATGTTTCCCGACACTAAGAAAGGGTCCTGAAGAATGGAAAAGTCCACGTCCAAAATGCTGGGAGCAGCCTATTGATGAGTCAAGCAAGGGCTGAGGCAGGATGGCTCCACCAGGTGAGGGCAGCAGGGAGTGCTGGGGCTAGGACTGGGGCTTCTGGCAGAAAGCTGGTTAGGTCAGGCAGTAAGATCCGGGAGATGCTTATAGCTACAAAGGTAGCTGGGAGACGGCCACAGTTTCTGTCAGTACTTGGTCAGCGGGTCACACTAAACTCACAGGAAAAATGTCTATGGCTTAGTAAACAAGACATTAGAAGTCCAAAATCAAATTAACAGGTGCATCAAAGACATCTGAAGGCAGTTGGTGGTGTAGCGCTGTGGCAGGGTGCTCAACTCACACATGTGAGGCCCCAACACCACAAAGCAAACCAACAAAAACAAATAAAACCCCACACATGTAGCAGGGTGACCCCGTGGGTTTGCAGGGGTGGCAGTGCAGAAGCTAGAATTCCAGCCACGTGTGGCAGGTTTATAGAAGAGCTATAACTCCCAACCTGTTAGATGTCATATATGCTGAGTTTGTGCCCTGTGAATTTCGAAGGGACAACAGGGATTAAGAGTAGGAACTCCAAGGGACAACAGGGATTAAGAGTAGGAAAGGTAGGGCTGGGGATTTAGCTCAGTGGTTCCCCTGCCTGCTTCGCAAGTGCAAGGTCCGGAGTTCGATCCCTGGTACCAAAAAAAAAAAAAAAGTAGGAAAGGTTTATTGAGACTTAGCTCCTGAGAGACAGGAGGGGTCCCAAAGTGGGTTGCCACAGGGGCCATTTCTCCAAGAATGTTTTATAGAGCAAAATCACAAGGTGGGTACAATGGGGATCAAACTATAATCAACCAATGAGATTACAAGTAGAGCCACTTAGCTAATATTGATCCAATCTGGCCTTGAATTTCTTCTCTTTCTCCTTCCTCTTCTTTTTTTTTGAGATGAGGTCTCACTGTGTAGCACAGGTTGCCCTTGAACTCACAGCGATCCTCCTGCCTCAGCCTCCTGGTGCTAGGATTACAGGCGTGTGTCACTATTCCAGCTGTCCTTGAACTTCTGTTTCAGTCTCCCCTGTAGCTCTAACTGCAGGTGTGTGTCATTGTGCCAGGCAAGGGCTAGGTTTTGCATATGCAATTTGTCTTCCTTAGCCACAAGTTTTGCATCCCCTCATTCAACCAACCACAGATGGAAAATATTCAAGAAAAAAATCGTACCTGTATTGATCATGTACAGAATTTGTGGGTCATTATTCCCTAAACAATACAATACACTTTTCCTTTTAAAAAACATTTTTATTTCTATGCTTGAGATCCAGCCCGGGGCCAACTGCTGTAACACTGAGCCACTCCCCCAAACCCCAGTGTAACTACTGTTCATGGGTATTCACTTGTATCATGTTGGGCATTATAGGTAAACTAGAAGCGAAGCAAGGCATATGAGGAACAAGGCTCCCATATACTAGGCTCAATCCCCAGCACCAGAAAAAAGAAAAAAATAAATAAATAAAAAGAAGGAAGAGAAAGGAAGAAAAGAAAGAATATGAAATACATGGGAAGATATGTGAGGGGGTATGTGCAAATATGTACTTTTGTGTGTGTGTGGGTGTCACTGGGGATTCAAGCGAGGTCCTTCCTAGTCAGCTACATCCCTAGCACCCTCCCTCCCATATCATTTTGAGACAGCCTCTTACTGAGGTCCCCAGGCTGGACTCAAACGTGATTTCATTTATTTATTTATTTATTTATTTATTTATTTATTTATTTATTTGGTATTGGGAATCAAACTCAGGACCTTGCACTTGCCAGGGAGCCGTGGTGCCACTGAGCTACATCCCCGGCCCTTGATTTTATTTCATTTTTTTTGGTACCGGGGATCAAACTCTGGTCCTTGCGCTTGTGAGGCAGGCAGTGGAACCACTGAGCTAAATCACTGGCCGCCTTGATTTGATTTGATTTGATTTATTATTTTTAATTTTTAATTTTTTTGTTACCGGGGATCAAACTCAGGTCCTTGCGCTTGTGCAGCAGGCGGCGGAACCACTGAACTAAATCCCCAGCCCCCCTTGATTTTATTTTTGATAGGATTTCACACTGTAGTTCAGCCTGATGTTGAATTTACTACAAAAATTCAAGGCTGGCCTCAGACTCAGTGATTCTCCTGCCTCAGCCTCTCAGAGTGCTGGGATTACAGGCTTATACCACCATGTCTGGCTCCATGGCATTCTTTATAAAGGATTTGAACATCTGCAGCTACATTGAATATACAGTACCATTGATTGTAAGATGCATCCCAATTTCAGAGATACTATATAAAAAAAATAATGCCTTAGAATCAAATACTCAGTTTTCCACTCCATTCTCTCAGTAACTCTAAGAAACATTGGTAATGTTATGTTCATTTTCTAAAGGGAAAACTGAGGCTCAAAGAGAGTGGCTAACTTCTGTATTCAGCTGTGATCTTTCCTAGATAATATTAATGACGAGCTACCACTAGCTCTTTCCAACCCACCTGCTGCTCCTAAATCCCTGCTCCATGGCAATTTCAGTGGCAATTTTACTGACTCTGGGAACAGATTTGGGAGAAAAAAGTATCTGTTAGGGGCTGGGGATTTAGCTCAGTGGTTCTGCCACCTGCCTCACAAGTGCAAGGTCCTGAGTTCGATCCCCAGTACAAAAAAAGAAAAAAAGTGACTTGATCATCACACTGGGGATTGAACCCAGGGCCTCATGCATGCTAGACAAGTGCTCTGCCTCAGGGCTGTTTTATTTATAGTGCTACAGATTGTTTTGTTTTGTTTTTTTGGTACCGGGGATCGAACTTGGGTCCTTGCGCTTGTGAGGGCAGGTGGTGTATAGTGCTACAGATTGAACCTAGGGCCTCACACGTATCAGGCAAGCATCTATCAGTAAGCTACCTCCTCAATCCTTCCAAAATTGTATTTTTTGTTTTTTTGAGACAGGGTCTGGCTGTGTAGCACAGACTTGTGGCCTCAAACTTGTGGCGATCCTCCTGCCTCAGCCTCCCACAAAATTGTATTCTTTACACTAAATAGCTCCTCCCCCCCTTGCAGTACTGTTATCAAGTAGCTTGTTTCTAAAAAAGTGTCTCACTAACTAAACATTACCAGGTTCGGGTTGCTCGCCTCTCCTGGAGTTAGATTGCAGGTCCTTCTCATTTTGAACAAAGAATTGGACAAAATGAGGAAAAAGCAGTGGCAAAGTTTACTCAAGAAAGTATAAATGAAGTGCAGGAGCTGGCTCTGCAAAGTGAGCTTGGACCAAGTAAAGAGAAAAGGAGGGTGAGAGCAAAGATAAAAGTACATGCAATGTCTGGGAAACACAGTGTGGGCTATCATGGAAAGTCTTCATGGTTTCCATGTGTCTTTTTATGCAGTCTAAATCTTGAGGAAACCCACAAAAACTTCTACATACAAGTCCTGAGAGGTGGTGCTGAGATCCCATGCCTCAGGATGACATCAGGTCTAGGCTATCCTATTGAAAGCCTGGTCGAATTCTCTCAAGAAGTCCACATGCAGGGCTTTGGAAATGGTTCTGTGCATGTGTCTGGAATCTTGTAATTAACAGGTCCAAAAAAGAAAAGAAAAGAAAAAGAAATATAGACTTGTTCTCAGGGCATACTGGCGCATGCATATAATCCCAGATCTTGGGAGGCTGAAGCAGGGGATCACTGAAAGTTTGAGGCCAGCCTAGGCTACAAAGTGATTTTGAGTCCAGCCTGGGCTACAAAGTGAGTTTAAGGCCAGCTTGAACTGCACAGCAAGTGTCTCAAAAAAACAAACCACAACAAAGCAAAAGAAATAATTTCTGAAAATAATAAAATAATAAAATAAATAGAGACCTCAACACCCAGGACAGGTTACATAGAGAGGAGCTTGTCACTATTTGTTTTGAAAATTATGTAACAAACTTCCAAAACTAAATTGCTTAACTCTATTTTATTGGTATAAATACAACAAATCTCATGAGCATCAGCTACCATTTTACCACTATATAAGAGAAACAAAGTCAAATGAATTAAACATTAATGTGAAGAATAGAGATACTTTCATTTCCACTAAAGTCCCCTGTAATAAACCATCCTAGACATTTGGTGCAATTTGTTGTAATTGACTATTTGAAATGAAACAAAAGTGAATTTCACAAAACTTTTCTTTCTCAGTGGAAAATACCTTCTTCATGGGAAGTGGTTGAGCTTTTCCAACATCAAACATCATTTCCAAAGATGGATTATGAGAGGGCCCCATTCAGCTGTATGTCTGTCAATTATAATATTCCTTTGAAACTGAAAGGCTCCCAAGGATATCCCACTGAGGTCCAGGGACAGCCCCTCCCACCCAGGCCACACAATCGGCCTTTGCAGGTAGAGTAGGAGTTGGGAATGTCTTGGTGCCAACTACTTTTTGGTATTTTGGTTTTTCTACTGAATATCTTATTTCTGTAAGCAATCTGTGGAGAAATCCTGACAACACAGAGGTGCCACCGAGGACTACCACATTCTCTGCAAGTTGCTTCTGGGTATTGACTGGGCACTGTGGGAGGAAATCCAGTATTACAGTGGCAAGTGATTTCTCTTCATTATCTAGTTCAAAAAAGGATTCCCACAACCAAATTTCTGACTGGTCCAAGGAGATGTAAAATCTTTCCATTTAACGAGTAGTCAACATTTGGGGGTGGTGAGGGATGCTCATTATTCCCACCAATATTAAATGTTTCTGCTTGGATTTTGAGTCCACACTTGAGGTCACTTACGAGGCGAGTGTGTACATCAATGTCCTTTAAGACATCTTCTGGAACTGAACCCATCCCTGGGGGCCGCACCCTGTCAACAGTGCGCTGCTCCAACAGCTGAGTGTGCCGCTCCTTGGGCAGAGCTTTTCCTCTTTAGGAGAGGGCATCCCAACCACTCAGTACCAGGATTCCTTCACATATAGGTCTCACCAGGCTTTCCCAATATCCACAATCCAGGACCGTGGCAGATTTCATTCTAAGTGGCAGAAGAGCCATGAGAAGACAGAGTAAGAAAGACAGGTAGGAAGAACCTCAAAATATTGAAAAGAAGTTGAGTGAGAGTCTTTCTGAAGTGAAAAGGACAGAATATCTGCTCAATAACCACAATTCAGCGGTCTCTGGGTGCCACCAAAAGATGCTTAAATACAGTATGTGCAAGAACTCCTTCAGGTAAGAATATAATGCTTCTGTATTGATATTATAATGACAACTTGGCTTTTTAAAAAAAAAATCACATTAGGAATTATACATCTTGGACTTCCTTTTTTTTTTTTTTTTGGTGCGGGGGATTGAACTTGGGAGCTTTCGTTTGTGAGGCAGGCGGCAGCACCACTGAGCTAAATCCCAGCCCACTTTCTTTCTTTTTCTTCTTTTTCTCCTCCTCCTCCTCCTCTTCCCCACCTCCTCCTCCTTCTTCTTCTCTCTCTCTTTTTCTCTCTCTCCTCTCTCTTTCTTTCGCAGTACTAAGGATAAAACAGAGGACCTTAGCACTGAGCTACAAGCACAGCCCTTTTAAAATTTTGTATTTGATACAGGGTCTAGCTATATTTTCCAGGCGGGGCTTGAACTTGCAATCCTCCTACCTCAGCCTCTCAGACTACTATGATCACAGGCATGCACGTCAACATCAAAACCTTTAAAAGGGCAAGTGTGAATGAACCTGATGTAAGTTTTAGGGTCACTTGGACTGCTGTGGACTGGGTAGGAGAGATGCCGGAATGAGAGTGGGCAGATCCGTTGGGGGCAGTTCTGGTGAGGAGGGTAAGACAGGCCTGAAGCCTGGTGAAAGGCTGGGGCAGACATGCAGAGAGGGACAAGTGGGTGGGAAATATGTGCAGGTGAGGCAGTCAGGACCTGGTGGGGAGGGGCACGTGGGGCCAGAACACAGGAAGCCCAGGGTAGGGGCTCAGGGAGGCCAACAGGTGTTGTGGGGAATCAAGAATTCCATTTGAGGTATTTAAATTGGAGAAATCTAATTGGAAATGTTAATTAGGCAGAGGAAATCCGAATCTAGGAAGTCCAGCTGGTGATAGAAATGGGAGGGTCATCAGGGAGAGAAAGAAAAGATTTAGAAGTCTAAATCCAGGAGAAGATGTTTTGAATTATATCCATTATAATGAAGTGATTTCCACCTTCCAGGGTGACCAGGATTAGGAGGTCTGTAAATCTAGTACTGTGCTTCTCTCAGGTCAGTAAAAATAGGAATATTCTGCATTTGAATGAAGTACTCAGCACTGACAAAGAGAAAAGCCAGCATTCAGGAAGACAAGAAGGTATTCAGAGTTCCCAGCCTACCTCCCCTACTTCTTTGCATCTGTATCACTACAATAGTCTCTCCACACACAAACCAGGTAATGGCTCTGAGGATGCAGGTAAAAGCATCTTTGCCTTTCAATAAGAAAACCCACAGAGTTGGGCCTGGGGCCTCTCTCCAGTGAAAAAAACTGACTATACTTATCTGGTGGTAGAACACTTACATATAGTCACCATGCTGATCAATAGGTCTCCTGAAATTGTTTCTCCTGTGTAAATAAAATTCATGTCCTTAAATCGACATCTCTCCAGTCCTCTTATCTTGCCCCTCAGCCTCTGGTAACCACCATTCTACTTTGATTCCCTGAGTTCAAGTCTTCTATATCCTCTTTAAACAATTTCCATTAGTAAAGTTAAAGACCAAACACTCTGGATACCCCAGTTTCCCTCAGCTCACCCTGCTCTGTTTTATATATATATATATATATATACATATATATTCTATTTTTTTGGTATCGGGGATCGAACTTAGGACCTTGTGCTTGCGAGGCAGGCAGTGGAACCATTGAGCTAAATCCCCAGCCCTCTGTCCTGTATTTAGGGATAAAATTCTGGAAAAAAGTCACACCCACCATGGCACGGGTGGTTGAGAAGGGTCTGGATAGTTCCTTTCTGGCCATCGAGAGGTCTGTGAAGTCCTGGAGGGGAGAACTCTCCTCTAAGAGCAAGGCAGAGTACAGGGCCTCAGCTACAGCTCGGGCAGACATGGCTTGCATTTGAGCAGCATCTTGCTTTTGTGTAGAAAAGGTGAAGAGCCTGAGTATACTGGGAAAGGAAGACAGATTCCACAAAATTGTGGTGGTGAGGCCTGGCCGTGATCAGAGAACTTCATTTTCTGTTTTTTCGTTTGTTTGTTTTGAAGACAGGGTCTCGCTATGTAGTTCAGGCTGGCCTCCAACTCCCACCAATCCTCCTGCTTCAGCCTCTTGAGTGCTGGGATTACAGGCGTGTGCCACTGTACAGTGCCACCAGAGTTTTCTTCAGAATCCACTTACCGGAAGTGGCTGGCTGCTGCCATCTGCTGGACGAGTGTAGGAAATTCAGAGGATGGTTCAGTATCAGGAACTAGAAGCCAGCTGGTGCAGACTGAGGGTGGCAGCAGAGCAGGTAGAACTGTGTGGTTCGCACCTACTGAGAGGCTTCCTTGGAGCTCCAGGCCTCAGGAATTTCTAACTGCAGATTCATCTGGACAGCCATGCTGTAGAACTTCTGGGGGGTGGCTGTGGCTGCAGGAAAGGGCATTAACAGTCAGAAGAGCAAACCAAAACAATGTCAGTGCTCTGCAGGTTGGGGAAAGGCCAGGGTACTTTAGTATTTAAAGCTTTCATTAAGCCAGCCTCACTGCCCCTCAGTAAGGTTTTGAGGTCTGATTTAAACCTTCATCTCATTATCTGGATATCAGTGATCTGATTTTGTTGTTGTTTTGCAGTACTGGGGATTGAATCCTGGATCTCACATGATATTCCCAACATTTTAAAATTTTGAGACAGGGTCTGGCTAAACTGCTCTGGCTGGGCTCAAATAGGCAATTGTCCTGGCACCCCTAGGGTGCTGGGATTACAGGCACATGCCATTATGCCCAGATACCAGTAACTGTCTTTTTTGGGGGGGGGGTACCGGGGATCGAACTTGGATCCTTGTGCTTATGCAGCAGGCGACGAAACCACTGAGCTAAATCCCCGGCCCTTACCAGTAACTGTCTTGATGTCCTGACCCTCTTTGATATTATAGATAGCTAAGTTATAGAAATTAATATACAGAGGGATGGGAGGGATTGAGGCTAGGCACGGGCATGCACACCTGTGATCCCAGCACTTGTCTGTGATTCCACCACTCAGGAGGCTGAAGCAGGAGGATTGCTGCAAGTTCAAAACTAGCATGGGCCACATAGTGAGTTCAAGGACACCCTGAACTGCATAGTGAGATCTTGTCTCAAAAAAGGGGCGCGGGATTGGACCCTCAAGGAAGTCAGCACAACATATAAAGACATCAAGATTGTGGCTAGAGGGCTGGGGATTTAGCTCAGTGGTTCCAGTGCCTGCCTCACAAGCGCAAGGTCCAGAGTTAGATCCCCAATACCAAAAAAAAAAAAGAAAAAAAGACTGTGGCTGGAGCTGGGCAAGGTGGCACATACCTGTGATCCTAGTATTTAGGAGGCTGAGGCAGAAGGACTGCCATGAGTTCAAGGCCAGCCTAAATTACATAATAAGACACCCCTATCCCCAAAACAAGAAAAAAAGTTTATGGCTGGAGACTAAAGATGAAGGTGCAATGGCTAGGCTTGCTTGGCTCCCTAAGGGTTAAACAGCAATTTGAGATTATACTGTAATTAGCACATGGTCCAGTAAGTCCAGATAGGCATCAGACACCCAGAATATCTGGACCCATCCTAATATACCCTTGCTATGTGACTCATTTCCCTATTTTTTGTTTTGATTTGTTTTTGAGACAGGGTCTCACTATGTAGCACAGGCTGGCCTTGAACTCACTATGTATCCCTGGCTTGCCACGAACTCACAGTGATCCTCCTGCCTCAGCCTCCCAAATGCTGAGATTACAGATATGAACCACCATGCCTGGTTCCTTACTGAACCAATATTCACTAAGAAGCCACACTTGTATTCCTATTGATTGTAGTTTGACTCACGTTATACCCACGTTGTGACTTTGCTATATAAATCACTCCCCCATACCACCATGTAGAAGGAAGGCCCTCACCAGACATCAAATGCCAGCGCTTTGATCTTGGAATTCCCAGACCCTGGGACTATGAGAAAATGAATTTTTGATTTTATAAATTATCCAATCTCAGGTATGTTATAGCAGTGTAAATGGACTAAGATAGACATATTCCAAACTTCACCTGTCCTTAAGACCCTTCCTTCCTGAAGACCCAATTCTAAAGTGACTTTCTTCATAGGCTTTATGGCAAATGAACACAAGTATTTTGGTAATTAAACACCTTTATCCTAACACATATCCTGCCACTAAATTACTTATATATTTCTTGTCAACCTTTCATGGATTTATGTCCTTGACTAGATATGTTGAGCCAGAGGTGGAATTAGGGAACCTGTTTCTTTGTGAATGAAACAGAAAAGGCACTCAAATTTGGAGGGCTTGACTGAGAATCAGATATAGTAATTATAAAAATGAATTAATTTCTAAAATCGGGTATAAGTCTTTTAATAAGCCTGTAAGTTTTGATCTCCGGTACCAAAAAAAAAATAAATAAATAAGAAAAAAAGAAAAAAGCCTGTAAGTATAAATAAGGATGAGCTTCAGACATTTATAGCTAAATGGAAGGACCTCGAGGGCATACTCTTAAGTGCAATAAATCAGACCCATGTTTATTTATTTTTTAAAAGTATCTAATTTTATTATTTTTTC
>NW_004624870.1:704860-719600 GCF_000247695.1 Heterocephalus glaber
AGTTTTAGAAGTATGGCCATTTTCACTATATTGATTCTTCCTACCCAGGAACAAGGGATATCTTTCCATTTTTTTTATCCTCTTCGATCTCCTTCAGAGTGCTGTAGTTTTCAGTGTAGAGGTCTTTTGCTTTCTTTGTTAGGTTGATTACTTGGTTTGATTCTTGACAAATTAATTTTTCATTACAGAAACCATTTTCAAGTAGAATTAAATGAAGAACAAAATGTCACTGCATAAACAGAATGCCAATAAAGTTTAGTTCCTTGTTTTCTCTGAAAGAATTTACAAATAAATGAAATTTGTTAATCAATTGTGGGTATCCTGTCCCCCCCCATCCCTCAAGAACTGGGGATTGAACCCAGGGCCTTCTCACTGAGCTGCATCCCCTAATTCTTGCTAAATTGCCCAGGGTAGTCTCAAACTTGGGATCCTCCTGCCTTAGCCTCCCAGAGTGCTGGGATTACAGGCATGGCCTACCATGGCCAGCTTTCAGTATGGATTCTTATAAATAAAATTTAGCATATGTGCTGCCGAAGCGAGCACTCTTATAAATAAAATTTAAAAATGATTAAGTATGAAGATCCTGAGTAATCCTAACCCCCATAAAATGGATATTTAAATCATAAAGAATCCACTATTTTAGAGTTAAAAATTTGTTTTGGTAGTTCTGGGTATTGAGCCAAGGACCTTGCACATGCTACGGAAGCACTCTATTACTGAGCTACAATTTCAGCTGGAACCCACAATTTTATAATACCTGGATGTCTGCAAATAATTCTTAAACAGTATAGCAAACAAACATAAAAAGGGAATACATATTGTGGAGACCTGAATTTTTCATTTCTACTGAGAATGAAATCACCTCAGATAAAACATTATATAAAGGGCTGGGGGGGCCGGTGATTGAGCTCAGTGGTTTCGCCCGCCGCCTGCTGCGCAAGCACAAGGACCCGAGTTCGATCCCTGGTACCAAAAAAACCAAAACAAAACAGTAAAGGGCTGGGGATTTAACTCAGTGGTTTCGCCGCTTGCTGTGCAAGTGCAAGGACCCGAGTTCAATCTCTGGTACCAAAAAAAAAAACATTATATAAAGACAGTATGAGAATTAAGACATTCTGTTATTTTGGTTTTTCTTTTCTTTCAAGACTACAGTGAGATTAAGAATGATCAAGTAGGGCCGGGGATTTAGCCTAGTGGCACAGCGCCTGCCTTGTAAGTGCAAGGTCCTGAGTTCGATCCCCGGTACTGCCAAAAAAAAAAAAAAGAATGATCAAGTAAGCCAGGCATGGTGGTACCTAACAGTAATCCCAGGACTCTGGGAGGCTGAGGCAGGAGGGTTGCAAATTCAAGCCCAGCTCAGTCAACTTAGCAAGACCATTTCTAAACAAAGGAAGGAGCTGGGAATGTAGCTCAGTGCAAAGGCCCTGGGTTTAATCCCCTGTACTCAAAACAAAAAACAACTGAGGAGAACCTGTTGGGTGCCATAGCTCTGTTGAGTTATATTAAGTACATGACCTAAAAGGAAGCCTGTAAATCTGCTCTAGAATCACACTTGAAGTTTCCATTTGTCCTAAATCCAAACTGTTAAAACTAGAAAGTCCACTGCCAATCAACCTGTAAAACAGATTTTTCAGAATTTGATAATACACATTTTTATAACCTAAACTGACTGGTAGCATCATCAATTAGTCATAGCGCTAATCTAAGAACAAAGAAGGAGAAGCTATTTTTCAACCCTTGGGTCTGGAAGGTGAGTGGAAGCAGGTAAAAGACAGGAAAACTGCAGGAGGCAGCACATGCCTGCATGAGGGTCTTTCTGTCTTCTGTGGCACTGCTGTCACAAGCACAAGCTTGTGCTGGTCCAGCTTCCCACTGATAGAACTATACACTTCTGTTTCAAAGGTGGCTTTTTTATTAAAAGAAAAATTATTCAAAACACATGATAAGAAATTAGACTTTTATCAATTCAATATACAAGTAAGTTTACTTAAAGTCAGCTCAGTCACATATTTTAAAAAGTTCATAACCTCCTCTCCACAATGTCTACGGTCTAGAACAGGTTCAGGAAGCCTACAATCCTACCGAGGAACATCAACACATGATGATCCAGGTACTCACTGACATTTTCCTCTTTTTTTGGTGTTGGGAATTGAACTCAGGACCTCGCACTTGCGAGGCATGCGGAGGAACCACTGAGCTAAATCCCTGGCCCGGACACTTTCCTCTTGATATTGGGAGATGGTCACAAACAAAACCTTTCTTGCTGGATGAGGTGGAAGATTCACATAAAAGCTTCATAAAATGTCTATGAAGGAAATACTGGTAATGTCAGAAGAGTTCCAGCACTTCAATTGAATATAATCCTGTATTGTTCTTTTCTTGATTTAATTTCTGTATCTCCCGAAAACTTACTTCAATCTTGTTGAGCTCAGAATAAACACTTATCTGAAGAAAAAAAAGTTTCAGAGTAAGTTTTACCCTAATTTCTACATAGAAATAAGTTCTCCATGATTACTTATGACTTTTCAATGAATAATTAATTGTCTTGGGGTGCTGGGGATTGAACCTGGTCCTTACGCATGTTAAGCACATACTCTAACCACTGAGCAGACCAACAACCCCTCTATGAACAAATTAAAAGAATAAATTGTAATTTAGAAGCACAGATAGAATCAGTAAATATTAAATAATCACAAACCTGGGATTTCACAAACTTGTAAAGGTTTATCAGTAGCCTTTTTGCTTCTGGTATCATTAGAACAACAGTAAAATTAGCATCTAGAAGTAGGCATATCCAATCCATAATCTGAAGAGAGAAACAGAAAAAGGAAAGTTAAGACTAAGCTTAATTTTAGGTTAATTTATATTACAAAACCCATAATTATAATAAACTGGTACAAGAAAAATAAGTATTCATAAAAGCCTCATTTAGAGATGAATTTCTGAAAATTTTCTGCTTTTGAGGCAGGAGGGTAGTGAGCCCAGCTTTGCAGCATAGCAAGACCCTGTGTCAAAATAAAAAACAGAGTCAGACACAGAAAATGAAACCAAAATGGAATGTACTAGAGAAGAACAGGACAACTATTTTTATAATTTTAGAGTGGGAAGAGCATTAAGCATGACATAAGCCATAAAGGAAAAGCTTAATACATTTCAATAGCATAAAAATTTGTCCATATCGAAAATTCAAAAGCTATATTGAAGAGAATAAAAAGATAAATCATAGGGGGAAAAAATCCTCTAATGTATTTGATAAAAAAGACTAATTTCCTTTATACAATGAATGCTTTATAAGCAAAAAAAAAAGAAATACAATAGGACAAAGAACTTAATAGCTCTTGGAAAAAATTAAAATATGGTAACATTTGTTACCTATTTGGCAAAGAGTAAAGCTTGACAATTTCAGGCGACAGAAAGAATGGGAAAAATAAGGCCTCAAAAATCTTCGTTGTGGTGGTGGGAGTGGTTACAACTTTTCAGAAAGGTAGTCTGGCATTCTGAAAACTGAAAACACATGCACCCTTTCGTCCAGGAACTTCAACTGTGGGAATATATCCAACAGCTGTTCACTCCTAAATATAAAAAGCTGTTTTTTGTTGGGCGTGGTGGGATTAGAATCTCAGCATTTGAGAGACTAAGGCAGAAGCACTGCAAATGTGAGTCCAACCTAGGCTACATAGTGAGACCCTGTCTCAAAACCAAGCCAAACCACCAAAAAGATATCTATACAAAGATACTCATTGGCTGAGCATCTTCCTGCCTCATCCTCCCATGTGCTGGGATCACTACTGTATGGCTGCTGGGATTATAGGAGTGTGCCACCACACTGTGCTTACATTCTTATTTTTGAGGTTAGGGGGGACTGCCTACTACCTGTTTGTTTGTTTGTTTATTTATTTATGGTAACGGGGATGGAACTCAGGACCTTGTGCTTGCGAGACAGGCGCCGGAACCACTGAGCTAAATCCCCGGCCTTCCTACCACCTCTATAAACACTTTTTTTGGGGTACCGAAGATTGAACTCAGGACCTTGCACTTCCAAGGCAGGCGCACCACCACTGAGCTAAATCCCCAGCTCATGTATAAACCCTCTTTGTCTTCTCCCAACAAAGCTGAGGAAATTCTTGGAAAGGGTCATAATGAAGAATCAGGAAATTAGACTGTATAACATAAAACTATGGATCTGCAAAAGCATCTATTAAATTGAGACCTCTACTTAAATCGCCTATGGTCTGTGTATATAAAGAGGGAAGAGATTCACATAGTCTCCTCATGGAAGGGACAAGGAGAAATCAGTTACTAATTCCAGATGCTGACAATGTACACAAGCTCTTGTGCAAAGTGAAAAATGATCCGACCTGGCTCAGAGTTGGAGGGTGTATTCCAGGAAGAGTCATAGTAGCATTCTCACTGCACTTCAGATAAAGGAAGTACAAATACTGGAGAAATAGCTAAAAGGAAAAAAAGTCAATTTATTATTTTGGCAGAATACTTTTCCCTACATATAAATTGAATAAAGATACTGGAAAGAAATTTCAGAGGTTGTTCGATTTAACTACACATCAAGCAATTATGCCAGATATCTGGGGGCCCAGAAATAAAAAAAGTCTCCGCCAACACTGAGGAGCTCATCTGGTTTCACAAGCAATTTATGCTGTTTGTAAATAAGAGAGAAGAGAATTTTTTCTCTCAGCAACTGTTTTTAGTGTCTACTCATTCATAACTTAGATGGCTTAACCAGGACTGTAGGCCTGGTGAAGGAATACACCAAGTTCTCCCACCCACCCAAAAACAACTCTAGTCCCCTAGGCACCATTTTTCACCATGAGGACCAGGCACATCTTATTTACATAAAGAATCTGATAAGGGTTAGAATGCCCCAACAGTTTGGTCAGAGTGAAGCTGCACACCTTAACACCAAAAATAAAGTTCTATAGGACTTCCAAGAACACTTACAGTGATATCCTGTGCGGGGAGATCCTTCAAGTGAGGCAGAAGAAACGTCTCACTGTATGCTGAATGAAGAATGGCATTTCTACTTGGGACTAAAGGAAAAAATCTTACTTCAATAAATAAAAGTTGAGCTGGGCATTGTTGTGCACGCTTGTACTTCCAGCTACTGGGGAGGCTGACATAGGACTGCCAAGCTTGAGGTCAGCCTGGATAATTCAGTGAGAGCTTAACTCAAAACAAAAAGGCTTGGGAATATCACTCAGTGGTAGCGTCCTTGGGTTTGACCCACAATACCAGGGGTGTAAAATAAATAAAATTATATATATGTTAGTCCACTGAGAACATGAGTAATTTCCTTCCTAACTTATGCAAAAGTGCTACTTATGTCAATCACTGGACACTTTTCTAATCATTCGAGTTAATGTGGAATACTTCAGTATTAAATATATGTATGCGCAAGGTCCTGAGTTGTATCCCTGGTACAAAAAAATTAATATTTGTTTAGAATATTACCTTTTAGATTCAACAGAGCTTTGACTTTGGTATAGCTAAACTAAACATCTTCTTTTTGTGTGTGTGGTTTTTTTGAGACAAGGTCTCACTCACTATGTAATTTAGGCTGGCCCTGAACTCACTATATAGCTCAGGCTGGCTTCAAACTTGCGGCAGTCCACCTGCCTCAGCCTCCTAAGTGCTGGCATTATAGCCATGTGCCACCATGCCTGGCTTAAACTTAATCAAGAAAACAAGTTTAAGCAAATCATTTGAATGTACAATTGAATACAATCCATTTTCGAGCGGAAGCTGGAAAATGGAAGAAGGAATATCCTTAAATTATCTAATTACTCCTTAGCTCTTGCTTGGCATAGGACTCTGTCCCTAGAAAGCCATGGAGGAAGGGAAACCATGTTCAAAGGATACAGCAGAGCTGCCCTTTTGGGTATCACAGGGCACGAAGAAGTCTCTTCTGTTGAATCCTGAGGCTTTTTACTTAAGTCCCGATTATGGTTACTGTAGTTTTTTTCAGCATTGAAGCCATTTCGAAGAATTTCAGATTGCTCTTCCATTTTCTCATCTTGTTCAGTATTACTATAATCAAAAATTGACTCCATGTTGATATTAATTCCTTGAAGACTGTCATCACCAATGCTATGATATTAATTGAAAGCAATGGGTTAATTCTTATTCTTTGAACTTTTGGTGGAAAATTCATTTTCCAAGCATTGAAAGTTTTAGGAATCAAATAAGAGATTTAAAATGCAATGAAGGAAAAAGACCTCTGGATTTTAACTTACCTCAAGAACGTTTTTAAGCAAGCACATGTGACAGACTCAGGGATGTCAGGGAATTGCTGCAGACAGAGCTGTAGCATCTGTACATCTGTTTTTTCTAAGGCTGTGTCCATTAAGCCAGGGCACAAGCTAAGACAAAAATAGCAGAACCATTTTTTATGTTAATAAAAATGTCAACTGTAAAAGACAAGATCAAAAGAGTTATTACAAGTTCTAGGGGCTCCTAGAGATTTCTTAGTATTTTCTCTGTAGATGATCATTTCATCTACATATAAAGATTTTGCTTCTGCCCTGCCAATCCTATCCTAGTTGTGTCATTTTATTGCCAGACTATTTTGGTGGGGACTAGGTTTCAAAGTTTAATGGACAGATAAAGAGTAAGCATATGTGCCCTTGTTCCCCACCTTAAGGGGAAAGCATTGTATCTTCTCCATTCATATAAGGCATTCTCGCTGGAAGTATAGAGTACATGTCTTTAATCTGTTGAGAAGTTTCTGTTCTACTTCTAGTCTCCTGATAGCTTTTACCATGAACAGCTGTAGAATTTAGTCCAATACTTTTTCTCCAACTAGTGACAGGATTATATGGCTTCCTCCTTTCCTCTGTTAAAATGATGACTTTTGGGGGTGGATCTTCCAATGCTGAACCAACACTGCCATCCCTACAACAAAACCACTTTCTACATCCTGCCAGATCTGACTCCTAATAGTTTGTTTTGTTAAACAAATTTCTGTCTATGTTCATACTTTTTTTCTTCTATTATCTTTATCTAGTTTTAGGATTAGCACAATGTTGAGCTCCTAAAATGAGGGGAGAAGTGTTCCTTCTTTTTTCTGCCTTAAATGTTTGATATAATTTATCAGTTAAAATGTTTATGAGCCTGCTGTTGTCATATAGATAGGTTTTCAAGCTAGGAATATACTTTCTTTAATAGGTGCTATTCAAATTTTATATTTCCTCCAGAGTTAGTTTCATTAATTTGTCTTCCAAGGTACTTCTTAGAAGTTGTCAAATTTATTTCTAAAAAGATTTTTGTAATATGCTTTCTATATCCTTTTAAATTCTGTAAAATCTGTGGTAATGTCTCCTAGATCTTAATATTGTAATTTAAAAAATGTATAACTGATATTGTGTAACAGGAAGAAAAGGTCTAAAACAGCAGGGGAATTGGGAGGGGTAGGGGAAGGGAAAAAAGGGAAAGGAAAAAATATAAGAGGAAAAAATGGAAACAAAGTCTTTGCAAATAGGGAAGGGTGGAGGGGGTGAAGGGAGGGCAGGGGAAGGGGAAAAAAAATAAGAACCAAGAGACTCATGTAATGGTAGAAGATCTCAATGATGAATGTAACTGTATTTTATACCTAAAATGTACCAATAAACTTAATGGGGGAAAAAAAAAGTTATGCGTGTAAAATTAGGGGTACATGAACATCTACCTGTAGGAAAGCACATGAGTCTGGATAAGCTGCATCAGACAGTTCTGGGGATAAAATGATGGTTCTGCTTTACATCTGCCCAAAAGTCCTGTTAGTATGTCCCCAATCGCAGTATGAAAGTCAGGTGTCCACTTCGCCAAAAATTTACGTAGTTCTACTTCAATGTGTTTTTCTGAACCACTCTGAAAGGGCAGAATTGAAGAATTCAGGGTGGCACATTACTAAATGTCACTTTGAACTTAAAATTTCCTACATTTTCTCAAATCACTAACATAAACATTCCTGTAAAACAAGTTGATATTGTAATTTGTTAAGAAAAAACTGCAAAGAAAAAACTTCGAGGGTTCAAAAATCCTAATTTTTTGGGGGGGATGCTGGGGATTGAATCTACAGGTGCTTTACCACTGAGCCATGTCCCTAGAAGACCCCCCCCCCTTTATTTTGAGATAGGATCTTGCTAAGGTGCCCTGGCTGGCCTTGACCTTGTGATCCTCCTGCCTCAGCTTCCTGAGTGGCTGGGATTACAGATGTACACTACCATGCCTAGATGAAATGTAGTCTCATTACGCTCAAAGTAAAATTAACAATAACGTAGTACTGCACTGATTGACATTTTATTTGGTTTTTTTTTTTTTGGTGCCGGGGATCGAACTCAGGACCTTGCGCTTGCGAGGCAGGCATCGGAACCACTGAGCTAAATCCCCGGCCCCTGACATTTTATTTGTATATGAATATTTATTTACTAAACCATATTTAGAAATTAGCACCTAGAAATACAAATATTTAGAAAGCTAAATTATAGGCTACGTGTGGTGGTATGTGCCTGTAATCCCAGCATTCAGGAGGCTGAGGCAGGAGGAGCACCTCAAATTCAAGGCCAGCCTAGGCTAAATAGTTCAAGGCCAGCCTGAACTACATAGTGAGCCCGTCTCAACACCTCCACCTGAAAAATAAAAATAGAAGGGTAAATTACAAACATAGTCAATGCAAAGTTCAATGAGGTTTTTATATCAATACCAGAACAGTGATCTCATGAAACAATAGTGAGAGTCAAGCCAAGGTTTTGGATAACTCTTACAACCTTAAACTATAATACAAGCCAGGTGTGGTAGTACAATAATTGTAGCACTGGGGAGGCTGAGGCAGGGGGATCACCACCAGTTTAAGGCCAACCTGGACTACATACCAAGACCCTGTCTCAAAAAAAAAAAAAAAAAAGATATAACACAAAGCTGGATGTGGTGGTGCACACCTATAACCCCAGAACTCCAGGAGGGTGAGGCAGGAGGATCACAAGTTCCAGACCAGCCTGGGCAACTCAGCAAGACCCTATCTCAAAATTTAAAAAGTGTTGGGAATGTAGCTCATTGGGAAGGCCCTAGGTTCAAGCCCCAGTACTACATACATAAAAAGGATATGATACAGATGTTATAGTTATAAAAATGTTTATTAAAAAGGTAGAATAATGGAACCTCTAGTTTTACTTTTTTGAGAAACATCCACACTGATTTCCATAGTTGTAGGAGACCAGATTGAAACTGCACTGAGCAGACTTTAGATATTATTTATGTGGCTTATGAATTTAGCTACTGATTAACCTTATTAATCACTCCAAGGCCTAAGTGTGAACTGCTAATTGACCTCTCAGCTGGTGTACAGAGATAGACTTCCCTATGCCAACGGTCACAACTGAGGTCTCAATGATCGATGAGGTTGTGACGTCGCTAATAGCAAGGCAACACCGGGCTGGGGATTTAGCTCAGTGGTTCTGCCGCCTGCCTTGCAAGTGTAAGGACCCAAGTTCGATCCCCAGTACCAAAACAAAACAAAACAAAAAAGCAAGGAAACACTACAGCTGAGGAATCATGACTCTGTGCACCATTCTCTAAGATCAAACATTGTTAGATAACAATGGCAGATGGCTTGTTAGCTATGACCTGCAAGATAGCACAGGTGGCTTGTTAACTGTGACTTGGTTTTCACAGGTATACACACTTATACAAGCCTGGCAGTGCATTAGTGTGCCTATTCCCCACATTTGCCTTCACGCCCCCTTGCTATGTTGTATAATCATAAATACTGACTAATCCAGAGCTCTTGGTCTTAGCCAGGACAGAGCTAAGATCAGGTGGTCTTTAGCTAAGAGAGAGCTAAAGATTAACTTCCGGCCCTCCAAGTAAAACCTATCATTTGGTCATTATTCTTTATTCCTTGTTTTGTGTATATTATTCTTTTATCCCCTGATGTCCCTTCATCAGGTTACTGGGCTTCCCCCAGTGACTGGTCAGGCTATCAACCTGACAACTGGTGGGGCTAGCAACCCGACGCAGTGGTTGCACCACTGGAAGTAATAATCTTTGATAAATGGTGCTGGAAAAACTGGCTTTCCACATGTTGAAGATTAAAACTAGTGCATATGTTTCACTATGCACTAAACTAAAATTGAAATGGATCAAAGATTTAAATATTAAAACAGAAACCCTAAATCTACTGGAAGAGAGAATAGGTAAACTCTTGAGACATTGGTGCAGGCAAAGACTTTATGAACAAAACCACAATTGCACAGGAACTATCACAAAGAATCAACAACTGGATCTCACTATTAAAAAGCTTTTGCACAGAAAAAGAAACCACCAATGGGGTGAAGAGACAACCCACAGTGTGGGAAAAACTTTTTGCCAGCTGGTCCTGAGTTCAATCCCCGATACCAAAAAAAAAAATTTAATAAATAAAAAGGGCCAGGGATTTAGCTCAGTGGTTCCAGCGCCTGCCGAGCAAGTACAAGGTCCCGAGTTCAGTCCCCGGTACCAAAAATACAAAACAAAACCAAAAACAAATAAATAAAAAGAACTACTATCTAGAATATATAAAGAACTCAAAAAAATCAGACCCCCCCCCCAAATTTAAAGACCCAATCCAAAGATGGGGATCTAAAATGATTAGATGCTTCTCAGATGAAAAACTAGAAACGACAATATATGAAAAAATGTTCAACATTACTGGTCATTTGAGAGATGCAAATTAAAACAACACTGAGATTCCATCTGACTCCAGAAAGAATGGCTGTTATTAAGAAATCAACCAATAACAAATGCTGGTGGGGCTGTAGGGAAAAAAGAACCCTGCTCCACTGTTGGGAGGAGTGCAGACTGGTGCAACCACTGCGGAAATCAGTGTGGAGATTCCTCAAAAAGCTAAAACTAGAGCTTCCATTTGACCCAACTATTCCCCTTGTCTTTTCTTTTTTTCCTTTGTTTTCTTTCTTTCCCCTTCTTGATATCTTCCCCCCAAAATTAAAAGCATCCTACCACACAATATATGCATGCCCATGTTTATAGAAGCAATTTTTTTTTTTGGTACTGGGGATCGAACTCAGGTCCTTGCGCTTGCACAGCAGGCAGTGAAACCACTGAGCTAAATCCCCAGCCTATAGAAGCAATTTTTAATAGCTAAATCTTGGAAACAGCCCAAATGCCTATCAACCAATGAATGGATAAAGATGCAGTTGTTTTATACAATAAAATACTACTCTGCCATAAAGGATAAACCTGAGACATTTCTAACTAAATGGATGCACTTTGAGACCATACTCTTAAGTGAAATAAATAGGATACACATATTTAAATAACACACCATCTCCCTGGTGTGAGAAACTGGAAGTGTAAATAAGGACCAAAATGTATAATAGATATTGGGAAATGGGAAGAAACTGTTCAAATGGGAAGGGGAGGCCAGGCATGGTGGTACATGCATCCTAGCACTGGGAAGGCTGAGGCAGGAGGATCACTGCGAGTTCAAGGCCAGCCTTGGGTGCATAGGGAGTTCAGGGGCAGCCAGAATTACAAAGTGAGTCCCTGTCTGAAAAAAAAAAAGGAGGGGGGGGTTTGAGAAAGGGGGAGGGGGAAGGGAAGGAAGGAAGGGACAAGAAAACAAAGAGAACAGAAGGAAAAAATTGGAAACAAAGCTTTTGTTTTTTTTTTCTTTTTTGGGAGGGGGTACCAGGGATGGAACTCAGGACCTTGTGCTTGCAAGGCAGGTGGTGGCACCACTGAGCTAAATCCCTGGCTAACAAAGCTTACATAGATAAGGAGGGGAAGATGGGTTGAAGGGAATGGAGGGGAATGGGAAAAAGAAGCAAGATATATCATGTACAGGTACAAATTCCCTACGATGAACGTTATCATTATATATATTTAAAAGGTAACAATAAAAAAAACCTAGTTTAAAAAGGTAGAATAAAAAATAGATGGAATTTCCTTTAATTACTTGATTTAAAAAAAATATATATTTCCAGTGTTTTTATTTACCTTTATAGTTGATAAAAGTTGTTCAGATGCTGGAACTTCTGGCTGTAAACTTATTTCAGTTTTTTTTCTCCTTAACTGGAATTCAGTAAACAGATTAGGGTCTTAATAAAAAAGGCCTAAACATTTGGAAGAACATAAAACCCTCTGAAGAGACTAGTACACACTGTAGTCACACATTTGTTAAAATAAATTTTGTTATAGGGAAAAATGGTGTTATTCCAACTTTCAAATTAAGCATGTTTCAAGTTGGTTTTTTTTTTTTGGTACCGGGGACAAAACTCGGGACCTTGCACTTGTGAGGCAGGCAGCAAAACCACTGAGCTAAATCCTCAGCCCTAAAGTTTTGTTTTTTAAATACAAAATAAAAAGTACTCATGGCCAGGAACCAAAAAAACCCCAAAAAACAAAACTAAAAAGTATTCAGGAAGATATTACTTGCAATCTGTTTCATTTTTACACCTGGCCCTTATCATCATAAACATGCCCATAAAAAAATTAATATAGAATACACATAACATTTTGGAATAAAGGCCCTGAGGTTACTGAGTTCAGTCCTCAAACTGCCCTCATTAATCAGTGCTGTAAGAGCTGTATGGATATGCAGCATTAAAATAATTTAGCTGGGGGCGTGGTGGCACACACTTCTATCCCAGCACATGGGAGGCTGAAGCAGGAGGATCATCATGAGCTCAAAGCCAGCCTGGGCTATATAGTGAGCTCAAGGCAGCCTGAACTACACAGGGAGACCTTGTCTCAAAAAAATAGAAAAAAAAAAAGGAAGAAAGAAAAGAAAAGGGCTGGGGGTGTAGCTCAGTGCAAAGGCCCTGAGTTTGAGCCCCAGTACTGCCTCCCCATTAAAAAAGAAAAAGTAGTTTAGCCTTTTTTTGTTTTCAACATTTATCCTACCATGGCTCTTTCAACTAATGAACTTACAATTCTTGGCTGTTCTGAGTTTGGGGATCCAAGTCCACATCCCTGAGACATTTCCCAGTTTACAAAGTGGGGCATGGTCTGAGTGCCTATGTAAAGACAAAAAATACAGTTTCTGGAATCTTTTGACCTACTGTTATTTACCCAATCAAATAAAGAACACAATTGAAAAAAAAATTCATGCACAATTCGAGAGAGGCTTTTTAAAAATCCATGTAATTCTACTAACTTCATTGGGTATAATGGTGCATATCTGTAATCTCTACACTTAGAAAACTGAGGCGGGAAGACCGCCTGAGTTTCAGGCCAGCTACACAGTGAATTCAAGACCAAACCGAAGTACACAGTGAGACTCTGTCTTATTATTAATTTTTTTTCTTTTTTGGTACCAGGGATCAAACTCAGGACCTTTCACTTTTGAGGAAGGCAGCAGAACCACTGAGCTAAATCCCCAGCCTGAGACTGTTTTAAAAAAAAAAAAATTCTACTAACAATCTCAAATGAGTAAATCATAATTAGTCAAGAATTATATGTCTTGGGGACTGGGGATTTAGCTCAGTGGTTCAGCCGCCTGCTTCCGAAGTGAAAGGTTTATCCCTGGTACAAACAAAAAAAAAGAATTATATGCCAAGCCTTGCAACATTACGGCAAGAGATAAGTTTGACAGTAAACAGGAAAGGTAAAGGTATTTTGCCCTGAGCACTCTCCCACTGCCTCTAAGGTCAGAAAAGCACTGGGATTCAAAATAGTGTGGCTCTTCAGTGTGCAGCAGCATCTGCAATGTGACTGTTCCCAAGGTAGCTACCTGGATCAGAAAATTTCAATGAACAGCAGCAAATTTCAAAAATAAGAACAGGCACTGTAAACAGAAGGCTGTGAGAGCCTACATATGAAGCTGGGGGCTAATAAAATGGCTTATATTAATGAAGCAAATATATAAGTGAGTCTCTACCTGTATCTTGAGTATGCTTGAGTTTTCCAAGAGCACCGGCTAATGATGATGATCCACACTTGTATGGAACCACAGTTAGACATTTTCCATGTAGCATAAACAGATTTTCCCCATAAAACCACAGCTGCAAAAATGTTATTAAAACTGTAAGCAAATATTTTTCTTTTATCAATCTGACTCAATAAACCCTTATAACAGTAACTTATTATGAGCTATCTCAGTATGAGAATGAACACACCAAAGTGAAGAAACTTTCCAAAATAATATGGGGTGTTATCAAAAATACAGTGAACATGGCCAGGGATTTAGTTCAGTGGTTCCACCGCCTGCCTCACAAGCACAATCCCCAGTACCAAAAAAACCCAAAAAACAAAAAACAGTGACTAGTGCTATCAAATGCCATCCAAAGGAAAGGCCGATTCAGGAAAACATTACATTGTGAGTCCTCATCCACCTTGCTCATCAGATTTGGCACCATGTAACTTCTAGCTCTTCCCCAAAGACAAAATGACCATGGAAGACAGAATCAGAGCATCAAGGCAGCTTCAAGAGTGCAACTAAAGATACTCATGAAAGAGGACTTTCAGAACAGCTTCAGAAAGTGGCAAGAATTTTTGCCAGGGATTTAGCTCAGTGGTTCCAGCACCTGCCTTGCAAGAGCAGTCCCGAGTTCGATCCCCGGTACAAAAAAAAAAAGAAAGTGGCAAGAACAATGGGATAAGTGTGTTTGAACTAACGGGGATTAATACCAAGTGCTTTCAGGTAATAAAAAATTTAAATTTAAGCTGGGTGTGGTGGTGCACACCTGAGTCCCAGCACTTAGGAGACTGAGGCAGGAGGATCACTGCGAGTTTGAGGCCAGCAGAGGTAACA
>NW_004624870.1:722791-740581 GCF_000247695.1 Heterocephalus glaber
TCTAAAACATTGTGAGTAGGTGAGTAAAGTATATAACAGTTTATGCTACCATTTATGTAAAAAGAAGAGAAAACTGAGCTGGGTGTGGTGGTGCATGCCTATAATCCCAGCTCTCAGGAGGCTGAGGGAGGAGAATTTTGAATTTGAAGCCAGCCTGGGCTACATCATGAATTCAAAAGCTGCCTAAACTATATAGTGAGACCTGCCAAAAAAACCACCAAAAAAAAAAAAAAAAAGAGAGAGAGAGAAAATACTAAGTAGTAGTATTTACAAAAACAACAAAACCAACCCACCTGGAAGGAGATAGAAAACTCTAGCAGAGGGTACTGGGTTTTTTAGGAGGTACATGGGAGAGGGTAGAGGATGAACAAGGAAGAGAGAGGATAGAGGCTGAGAGAAGCACACAGTGTAAAAATAGTTAAGACCCAAAAGGACCTAAAGAATGGTAGCGTGCATGGCATCAGAGTTAATCCAACAGTTCAGTGCCTCAATTTTTTGGGGGTACTGGGGATCGAACTCAGGACCTTGCACTTGCAAGGCAGGCACAGTGCCACTGAGCTATATCCCTGGCCCATTAGCTACTATCTTAATAAGCAGAGGAAACCTAACTAAGTACACAAGTGAAGATGGTGAGCTGAAGGCTGTAGTCAGTAAGGAGCCTGGCCTGAATAAAGAGTGTTCTTCACCAAAACTAGAGGAAAAGGCTGGAAAAAAGTGCATAGAGTCTAGATTGTAGAGAGGTGAACTGAGTTTTGGAGCATAGGATGGAGTTTCCAGTCTTGTACTGACATAGATCAGAAGCATACTAGTAGTCCTCAGGTTGCAAGCTGTCCAAAACCAGTGCATTTCTATGCTATGAGACATCAGTAAGAATTCAATCCTATACTGGAAGACTTTCCAAAGTTTCTTTCTTTTCTTTTTCTTTTTGAGACAGGGTCTCACTGTGTAGTCCAGGCTGGCCTGGAATTCACTGTGTAGCCCAGGCTGCTCTCAAACTCATGGGGATCCTCCTGCCTCAGCCTTCCGAGGGCTAGGTAGGATTACAGGTGTGTGCCACAATGCCTGGCTATCCAAAGTTTCAAATGCCTGATAGGTACTTTCGTTTTTCTTTCTTTAGGATATCATAGTCATGATAATGGTACAAGGAAGTGTTGATTAACATGCAGAATAAAAGACCCATTCAAGTAGAAAGTTACAAGAATAATGAGTATGATAATAAAGAGAATGAATTGAGGTAGTAATAAAAAAATGGAGGGCCGGGGATACAGCTCAGTGGTTTTGCCGCCTGCTGTGCAAGTGTAAGGACCTGAGTTCGATCCCCAATAACAAAAAAAAAAAAAAAAAAAAAAAGGGAAAGGAAGACTAAAAAGTAAATTTGAAGGAACAGGCACACGTACCCCCACGCCCCCATCCTGACCCATATTTGGCAAGTACACTACCCAGCCCAGGATTTTTTAATTGACTGGATTTCCGTTACCCTTAGAAGATGGCAGTGGAGGTCCTAGGACTGCTACATGATCTTGATCCAGGGCAGTGAGTGTGACACCATTTCGAGTAATACCAGACACAACAGCCTTCAGCAACAGTGATCTCACTAATCTCTGATTTTTTTCTGTGTCACCTGGATATATTGGTATCAAGGTTTCATATATACACCCATCAGAGCCTGTTGGAAACAAACACTTGTGGTTCAGTAGTGGGTTAAGAACAGTTCTGTATCTATTATAATTAAATGTACTAGGTTGCTTATAAGATTTTAACAATGTGGTAAATTACCCAAGCAGAAAAACAAAGACATCACTCTATGCTTTCCTTTAAAGGATACTTCAAACATAAAATTGGGGTGAGGAATATTAGTAATAAAAATCACAGCAAGAAGTCATAATAACCAAGAAATAAAAACAGTATACACCTGTAATTACCTAAAAATATGGAGAGAAGAATAAAAACTATCTAGTCACTAAAAGGATATGTCCACGCTAGAGAGCTGGATGGGGGGAGAGGGTCCGATGACTAAACCCAGGGCTTTGCCAGTGAGCTACTCCCTGAAGCCCAAGAAATTAATTAGAATCTGATCACTGTATTACATTTCTTGTTACTCAGTTTACCCGAAAAACCATATAAAATTGCTGTTCTTTGTAGGTTAATTGAATTCTGCCAGTTTTATATGGTTCTAGTTATGCTGCAGAAAGATTTATATGACCATTTAGTTGTTTTGTTTTTTTTTTGGTACCAGGGATCGAACTCAGGTCTTTGTGCTTGCGAGGCAGGCGGCGGAACCACTGAGCTAAATCCCGGGCCCTGAACATTTAAGCACCCTTCAATGTTCATCATACTAAAACATGAAGCATGTTTTATGCCAATTACCTCATTTCAGTAAATGAAGAGTCTTTACAAACAGCTGCACATTGAAAAAATTCATAAAGATAACTGTGATAATATGGAAATATTTCCTAAATATTTTTTGTTTTTTGATTTGAGACAGAGTCTCACTTTGTTGTTCAGGCTGGCCTTGATCTGTGTAGCTCAGGTAGGCCTGGAACTCATGGCAATCTTCCTGCCTTAGCCTCTCAAATCCTGGGATTACAGGCATGTGCCCAGCATTTCCTAAATATTCCTGTTTTCTCCTCCATAATTTCTTCAAAATGACTTCAAATCTACAAAGGGCTGGAGGAGAGGGTACCACAAAGGCTGGTTTTTTGGGTTTTTTTGTCCTAGAAGCATAAGTCTGGGGTTATTTAGAACATTATGTAGAAGTAGATTGAAAGTATTTTTAAAAATGTTTAAAAAAAATCTACAAAAAGTAAGTGGCATAGCCAATGCTGCTCTATTACTCTTTGTCCATCTGTCTTACTCACTGTTCAAAGAAAGACACACTCAGTCTAATGGGTGGAAAAGAGGTATAGAACACTGATTGTCAAGCAGGTATTTTATGGTCCACTAGTTACTATGTCAAAGAACATGGCCTTATCACAAGGATAAAAAAGATTTTCCTTTTTCACAGGTGTTGTTTTATTTACTGCTTATGGCAAATTTAAAAACATGAGAGTTACATAAACAATGTTTGAAAACTGTGCTTTAGGGCTGGGGATTTAGCTCAGTAGCACCACATCTGCCTTGCAAGCTCAAGGTCCTGAGTTTGATCCCCAATAACAGAAAAAAAAAAAAGAAAAAAGAAAAAAAAATTAAACATTCCAAGTAAAAATTGTGCTTTACTTGAAGTACTTACACATAAATACTCCCTCAGAACACAGCACCAGTGACCCAATGCATGACCACACATGGCCAAGCGCAAAAGGTAAGAGCATAAATCTTTATCAGTTAGCAGAAAAAGGGAAGGATAACAGAAAATTCCAAGATTCTACACTATCCTATAATATCCTTTTATTAAAAATTGCTGGAAGTTTAAAGAAAACTTACTTAATGACATTAAAGAGATAAATTTCCGATCCACATAAGCAGTAAAATTCAGCGTGACAGATTTTTCTTCTTGTCCAAGCAAGAGACTGTATTTGCTTAAGTTTCGTGAGTTGAACATTTGTACATACGCATAATGATTTCCATCCTGCAATAAAAGGGTAATTTTATTTTATAAATATTGCCATTTTAACCAACTATATTTAATGTTAAAACTAGAAGTCACCCCATTCTAAATACTTCAATGAGTACTTAATTTCTTGTCCAATTAAATTTAAAATGATATAAATACAAGTTTAATTTAGGCTTGGAAATAATTCTAACTAATATACTTTACAGCGTTTAAAACTATTTTAAAAATTTAAGAATCTTCTGAAATACTAAAGTTCCATTTTAGTCCTAAAAATAATACAGGCAACTTTAAAATTCACAAAATAGGCCATGAAGTGAAGATATCACTTACTTTTTCAGTAATAAAAACTAAGACAGGATGCCTAAATACCACGAAAAACTTTGTCCACCTGAAAAACAAACAAATTTCAAAACACAAAAATCAGTTGGGCTGGGGATTTAGCTCAGTGGTTTCACCTCCTGCTGCGCAAGCGCAAGGACCCGAGTTCGATCCCCAGTACCCCCCCCCAAAAAAAATCAGTTGAGAAAAACATGAATCAGAATTTATACCATAGTCAATCAGCAGGTGCTAGTCTGTCAGAGGTATGTCTGGACTAAATGCAGGATGCAGTCAAGTTCCGAGAGAGAGTGAGAGTACAGCATGTGGTGACTCCCAAACTTAAAATGACCCCTCCAACCCTTTCTTTCAGAATTACTTTTGTTTTCAGAATTACTTTTGGGACTAGTGTACTAAGGAAAATCTTAGGATCTCATCTGCCTACTTCAAGTGACAGAGCCACTGGGAGGCTAATGACCTTATAACCAAGGGAGCACCGGTAGTTTGTGGCAAAGTGATGATTAGAACTTAATCAATTTCCCCAAACAGTTGCTTACACCACACAGGCATGCATCAGGTCAATCTAAAATACTGCTGTCCATATTGTCCATATTGTTCACTTACTAAATACAAGTCTTCGCTTTGACTTTTAGGAAATGTGATGAAATAGTGAGGATCAGAGATGTGAAATCATGAAATGTCCTTCTATCATTTGGGTGAGTCATTTTTTCAGGTTTATTCTAGAATCTGGAATGAGCTGAGGTCTCACAGCATTATTAAGATTTCAATAACAAGTTGTACTTTTCTCTAGAGAAAAAGGTTGTGACTTGGCAGTCAGGGAAATATGACAAAAACAAAAAGATCTTGGTTTGTTTTTTTTTTTGGTACCGGGGATCAAACTTGGGTCCTTGCGCTTGGGCACCAGGTGGAGAAAGTACTGAGCTAAATTCCCGGCCCTATAAAAAGATTTTGGACTTTTGGAATTATCTATTTCAGCTTAAAATGACTGGCTATCGGCCGGGGATTTAGCTCAGTGGTTCCGGTGCCTGCCTCAAAAGCACAAGATCCCGAGTTCGATCCTTGGTACCAAAAAAAGACCGACTATCCAGTTCTCTGTCACTGGAATAGGACTCATATGACCATGGTTTCCTTAATCACTATCACTCCAGCATCTTTTAGGGGATGTTCTTTTGTTTTTGTTTTTTTTTTTGGTACCAGGGATCAAACTCGGGTCCTTGGGCTTGCAAGGCAAGCGGCGGAACCACTGAGTTAAATCCCTGGCCCATGGGGGATGTTCTTTTGGTCAGTGTCTTCTGAGTGTTTTTTCATTAGATCTCTCTGTCTCTCCTCTCCTTTGGTGAGATGCTGGGAACTGAATTTAGGGCTTCATGCATGCTAGGTAAGCACTCTACTGCTGAGCTGCAACCCCAGACCTAGGTTACTATTACTATACTTATACTTCCGAACACAATAAAGAATGTAATAAATACACAGTATATTTTTTTTTTGCGGTACTGGGGATTGAACTTAGGACCTTGCACTTGCGAGGCAGGGGCAGTGCCACTGAGCTAAATCCCCAGCCCCACAGTACGTTTTCATTTTGGTAAAAATTCACTTACAAGTATTGAAACTTACTTAATCACTTCTCCATCACAGATAACTTTTTCAATTTTCTGCTGGGGCTCTGCAAGCAAGGCCTCTAAACCACGAACAGCACCTCCCTCGAACAGCACCAAGGGTTCTGTTCCTTGTATTGAGTGTATCTTATGTACCTCAGCTGACAACTGGAAAACATTAAAATATTTTTATTCTAAAAAATATATAACTAACATATGGGAAAAGGACACCTATAGAAGGCTTATTTATTTTTGGTAATAGGGATGGAATGCAGGACCTCATACACGTTAGGCAAGTGCTCAACTACTGAGCACTCCCAACCCCTTTTATTCTTTTGAGACAGGGTCTTGGTTAAGTTGTTAAGGCTGACCTCAAATTGGCAATAATCCTCAATCTCCTGAATAGCTAGGATTATAGTGATGCACCACCATATCCAGTTAGAAGGCTTATTTTTTAAAAGACTAATGTGTTTTCAGCTTGATTTAATTTCCTTTTGTAACTATATATGGTTCTAAAATCAAACACACACAAAAATATATTCAGAAGTCTAAATCCTATTCTTATTCTCTCTTCGCTGGGTCCTTTTCTCCTCCACAGGTAACCATTTTTATTCATTTTTGGCTCATCCATTGTGCATAAAGGAGGTCAGGGGAGAACTTGTGTCTCCCAAA
This sequence comes from Heterocephalus glaber, assembly GCF_000247695.1. Next base: position 728,945 of record NW_004624870.1, read on the forward strand.
ACTAGAGGTGAGAGGTACAAATAAAGCCATTAATGTTAGCCAGCCAGCTGGATAGATGTTTCAAGGGTCTAGGCAACACCTGCATTATATCTGAATCCTGTTGTGAGCCATTTCTAAAATGTGCCAATCATATTTAGAGTTAGACATTTAAAAGTAGAAGGAAGTTTTGAGATCTTCTTACTATCAGAAAAAAAAGGTTAATTAACACATTTTAGGTTATTAGTAAAAACGATATATTTAGTCATAGCTTTTTAAAAAAACTATCCTTTATGTTGCTCTTAAAAGGTACAATATACAAAACTTGTAGGATCTATTCTACCCATCCGAAGAAAGAGGACAAGTTCATCTGTTCTCATGAAGGACACACACAAAACACCCAAACTCATAGGAATACAGTGGTATCTCAGTTTACAAACTTAATTTGTTTTGCAATTTTGGGGAAGATAGCTGCATTTGTGTATGTGAGGGGAGGATGGCTGTGGTCATGTTTGTCACCAAGGCAGAGTTTGTGACAGGAAGCAAAATTTTGCTGAACATGAATTGTTTGCAAACCAAATCTGTTTGCAAACAGAAGCATTTGTGAACTGATATATTACTGTATGTATCAATTGATCATTTATTATTTAAATCATCAATCTCATGGAATGATGACATACATACCTTATAATCTATTAGTGCATGAACTGACATGTTATCAATATATATTGTAAGATAATTAGAAAGAAAAACTGATTCCAAGCTAAGCATGGTGTCGCACACCTAAAATCCTGCATTCTGGGTTGCTGAGACAGGAGGATCAATTCTAGTCCAAACTCAGGCAACTTAACGACTTAGTGAACCCTGTCTCAAAACTGAAAAAAGTTTGGGTCTGTGCAAAGACCCAGTATTGAAGAAAAGAAATAAATAACCCCCCCAACTGACTGCAACTTAGGTTTACTTTTCCAGCGCTATTAAGATAAAAACATACTGGGGCTGGGGATTTAACTCAGTGATTCCAAGTTAGAGCCCCGGTACCAAACAAACAAACAACAGCAACAAAAAGATAAAAACATACTACCCTATGAATGATCCCTTCACCAATAAGCTAAATAAATATGTTGGAAAAATCCAAAGACTTACTGTAGCCTTAAATACTTTATCCAAGTTTACATCTTCATTGTTCCATATTCTCAAAACCTGAAAACAAAGCATACAAGTTAGAAAGTATCCCATTCTCTTTTTACATATAATAAACCTAACATTATTTGACTTGTGTTGGATATATTATTATACAGGTTTTAAAACTCACCTTATTATCATGTACAACAATATGTTCTCCAGTTTGATAGTTGCACACAGCTGGACATGTTATAATTTGACCTTGTTTCACTGACCAGCTCCCCAAAGGTTTCTGATCAGAAACCTAATGAAAGTAAGAAAAATAAAATATTCAAGAAGTCAATTTCTGGCTTTAAAAGCAATTAGATTTACAAAAAAAATGTCAAAGACAGCATTTAACAAATTTCTTAAGAAAAAAAATAAGCGGTCACAATGTAGATTCCACTTATATGAAGTATCTATAACATAGTCACAACTGATAAAGATGGAAGAATTGTGGTTACCAGGAGATGAAGAAACAGTTACTATTTAATGAGTACAAAATTTCAATTTTGCAAGATGAAAGAGTTATGGAGATGGATGGTGGTGATGGCTGCACAACACTGTGAAAACACTTAATACAAATGAACAGTATGTACACTTAAACATAGTTAAGATGATACATTTTCTGTGTACTTTACCACAAATAAAAATTTAAAACTTAGTTGGATATGGCGGCACAGGCCTGTAATCCCTGCATTCTCGAGGATGGATTGCAAATTGTGGACCAGCCTGGGCTAGACAGTCTCAAAAACATGACCCCCTTCTCCAACCCCCCACTGGGGATAGAACCCAGGGCCTTTGCACTGAGCTACATCCTTGGTCTTTTAGAAATTTTAAAATTCTGAGACAGGGTCTCACTAAGTTGTTAAATTGCCCAGGCCCTGGGATTTAGCTCAGTGGTGCCAAGCCTTCCTGGCAAGTACAAGGCCCTGAGTTCGATTCCCAGTACAAACAAAAACAAAAACAAAAAATAAATCCCAAAAAACTGCCCAAACCATGCTAGAACTTGGAATTCTCCTGTCTCAGTCTCCCAGAGCCCTGCCTTACAGCATGTCACCACGCACAGCTCAAAAAAAAATTTTTTTTTTAACTTAAAAAAAATGTAATTAAAGCCAGGTGTCTTGGTGCATGCCTGTAATCCCAGCACTCTGGAGGTTGAGCCAGGAGGATCACTGGGAGTTCAAGGCCAGCCTGGGCTACATAGTGAATTCAAGACCAGCCTAAACTACATAGTGAGACCCTGTCTCAAAAACTAAAACAGTAATTAGTATGAAAATATAATTAAGTCTCTAAAATGAAAATGTAATAATTGACAACACATTATTAATAAACAATAGTGTACTGTATTTTAAAAAATCATTCCATTTTGCGTCTGAACAGGGGCATGTTAAATTAAGAGGGGATACCCAGGATCGTGTCCATTCAATTCCAATCAGCCACTGCTTTCCTATGCAGGAACTGCAAATCCACTGGATAGCCGAGGTAAAGACCAAGATTTAGCTCAGGAATCTAAGCAAACACTACAGGGAAACTATGGGCAATCTGTCCCCAAAACTTTAAGCAGACAGTTAACTTTTTGGCGACACAGAAAAATATATTCAGCAGCCCAGATTAAAATAACTGTTTCCTATAGGATCGCCAAAAGCAAAGTTAAGTGTGCTCAATTAGGAAATAGGATGAAAAGGAGGCGGGACCTACGATTTCCTGACACACTCCACGATTCCTAAAGTGAACCAGAGTTGCCCACTACAAGTCACTCGGAATTCAAGACTCTTACTGGATTAACAAGAAATCTCTGCCTCACTCGCAAAAAGGAAAAAAACCCAGAGCGGGGGATAAAGTGTGTAGACACAGAGCTAAAACATGTTCCCACCCCGTCAATGTCATCTTTAGCCGCTCAGTCTCAGTTCGACTCTTTGGTGGGCAGCAGGGTGCCCAAGACCCTAGGAGGGGATCTTAGCAAAGCCATCTGCAGAGTAGTCCTAGCAAAGGCACAGGTTCCTTTTCTTTTCCTGCCTGTCCCATGTGCACTGTGACGCTGTGCCACCTGCAACTCAGAAATACCTCCCTACAGCCAAACAATCCAGTTAGACTCTAGACCTCGTTCAGCGTCCTAGACAAAGCAAGCCGTGTCTCTATCAAGCTCAATCCACAATCTCTTTCTGAGGCTGGGAGAAAATCGAGCCTCCGACTCCTAGCTCAGGAAGGGGCGACACGGCAGCCAGGCGCTCATATCCCTCTTACCTTATAGAGGACGACAGTCCTGCTTCTGTCTGTCACTAGAAAATGGTCTGTTTTGTCGCTAGGTTCCACGCCTAGGAGTCCATCAGGCCCCGCGAACAGAGCTTCCGCAGACAACGTGAACTCTTCTCCCAGGGCTGCCATTTTGGGCACGCCTAGGGCTGGCCGCGCACAGTTCCAGCAGGCCTCGCGCTTTCTCTCGCGACAGCGGAAAGGGTAAGAGGGAGGGCGCTGCGACCCCTGGCGGCCCAAAGGGTCTCGCGGAGCCGCGGGTCGCCGGGTGGGCGGGGCCTGGTCTATGCGTCTAGACCCCTCCTCCCAAGGACACGCCTGCTCGAGTCCCGGATGTGCTCCAGGCCCTGGGAAATCCATCCTGTTGCATAGGGAGTCTGTTGCTTGCCAGTCTGTGTGTAGGGATTTGAGGAGTTTAAGGAGTGACTGAATATAAATGAACTAAAAAACAAAACAGCAATATAAAACCCTCTACGGCCTATAATCCCAGCACTCTGGAAAGTTGGGAAAGGAGGATTACAAGTTTGAGCCCAGTCTCGGCAATTTAGCGACTTAGTGAGACATTGTCTCAAAATAAAAATTAAAAAAAGTTAAAATGGGCTGGAAATGTAGCATAGTGCGAAGGCCTTGGGTTCAATCTCCAGTACCGCAGAAATAAATGTCTGGGAATGTAGCGCTAAGGCCCTAAGTTAATTCACAGTAGCAAAAACAGCAAAATCAACAAAATCTCCCTTGTTCAACAGAGTGCCAAAGAAAAAAAATTTATTCTTTTAGATGAACTCTCAACCACGTGCTGTTCATAGCTGCCTCTTTGCCCCTGGCTCCTGGAAATGTCTTGTCCTTGGGGACTTTAAATCCTGGGTTGTCTGGGTCTCTTATTCTCTGGGCACCAGGGAAGTTTCTCCCCAGCTTGCAAAAATTTCAAACTAGTTTGAAGAAAAAAGTGAGGTCAGAGTCTCCGAGGCAATTTTTGTTCAGGCTTCATTTCTAGGAGAAATTTGCATTCCTAAAATAAATTTGGATAATTCCATTGATTTTGTAAAAAAAGATAAATTGTGCATGTTCTTATGGAGAACCATCAGAATAGGCAATTAGTAAACAAATGTAAAAGGTATTAGAAAATACCTGAGTTAAATTATCTTCACAGATTACTATGTGACAACATTACAGCATTGGAGAAAGGGTAATATTAAGTATTGTCCAGGAACTGGAGTAAATTCCTATCAGGCTAACTGATCACTTATTTTTCAAAGTGACTAAGAAACTTGACTTTGTAATTTATGGTTCCCTTGTTAGTGGGAAAAGCAATACTGTCTGTGTTGAGATTCGGCCAATGCCTCTATAAAACCTTCTTTCCCTACCACTACAATCAGTCCCTCTAGTGAACCTTATCTGGTATATATTTCTTGTGTTTGAGGGCTCATCTTAGATTTCTCCAGAAAATCTTGACTGAGACAATTAAATGTCTGACTTTGGTCAACTGTGCTGTTGTAACATATATCATGTGGTACTGGGGTGACCTAGTTAGACCTGTATTTACCCCATTATATGGTTATTTTTTTGAAGGAACTCTGATTTTAGTATTAATGTCTGTCCCATAAATATCTGTGTAAACAGTGAAAGCTTAGTGACAGTAATGTGTTTGTTTTGTTTTGTTTTTGCGGTATCGGGGCTTGAACTCAGGACCTTGTGCTTTCGAGGCAGGTGGCAGCACCAATGAGCTAAATCCCTGGCCCCACTTATTTTTAAATAATAAAATCAGTGTGTGTTATCATAAATGCCAATAATTAATGAAAAATACTTTTAAAATAATTTAGTGAGAAAGGTGACATTATTTTACATTTTTTGCAAATCTCTTCAATGTCTGTTTTGCTAAGAGAAAATTGTATTCTCCCATCTGGTTTTATTTTTATTTTTATTTATTTTTTGGTACCAGGCATCAAACTCGGGACCTTGCACTTGTGAGGCAGGTGGCAGACTCACTGAGCTAAATCCCCGGCCCTCTCCCATCTGCTTTTAGACAGCTCCATGGTACCCAGAAAAAGGTAAATGGCATTTCAGTATTGTGAAAATAGTTCATCTTTGTGGACTTTCCGGAAAGGGTTTCAGAAAGGACTCCCACGGGTTCCTGTACAACACTTCGGAAACTGTTCTACAGTTACTCGAACTTGAAGGAATTGTAGAGATCAGTTACCTGCCTGAGGGAAAAAGGCATAGAGCTGCTTTTCTTAAATCCTGGATCAGGTGGATCTGCCCAAGGGAGTCCAAGGGGGAAGAAAAAGTGCGAGTGTTTCTGCCCCGGAAGTGAAGGCTGAGGTCTGCTGATTGACAGCCCGGAGACCTCAGCACAAAGGAAAGAAATGCTACACAATGCAACGGAACAACTACTTCTACCACTACTATTTTGGCTTCTTCTTCCCCTTCTCCCTCTCCTTCTCATTTCTCTCTTCCTCCTTCTCCTTCTACTGCATGCTAGGGCTCAAACCAAGGGCCTCCCCCATGTGAAGCAAGTGCTACTTGAGCTACAACCCCAGTGCTTAGAACTTCTCAGGGGTGCCAAGAATTGGAACAACTTCTGACTCTGGTTTTTATCCCTAAAAAAGATTATGGGACTGGAGATAAATTTTTAAATCTTCTTTCTCTCTTTCTTTCCTCCCTGCCCCACCAATAGATGTCATAAGGCTGAATTGCATCTCTCTCTCCTGAATATTGATATGTCATAGTTCTAACCCCCAGTGCCTTACTTCATGACTGTATTTGGAAATAGGGCCATTAAAGAAGCGGTTAAGGCAAATGAGGTCAGTAGGTGAACCTTTCATTGTGTTTTTTTTTAGTACCAGGGATTGAACTCAGGACCTTGCACTTGGGAGGCAGGCAGTGTCACCACTGAGCTAAATCCCCAGCCCATGGCTGGTTTCATTGTAATAAGGTATGGTCAGGGCACAGACATGCACAAAAAGAAGACCATGTGAAGACACAGGGAAAAGGTGGCCACCTGTAAGCCAGGGAGAGAGGCTGTTACGGCTTGTGTCTAGATGTCCCCCCAGAGCCTCATGTGGTCATAGGTGAGGCTTTTCAGAAATGGCTGGATCTAGGGTGTATGCTGCTGGGATCAAGATGTGATGCTGGGATTGATTCATGGTGTGATGCTAGGATTAAGGCTGCCCCGGCCTGGATGTGAGTTCTACCTGCCCTAAGGGTGGGTAGCCTGGATAAGATATAAAGATCAGGAAGAAGGTCGTCATTTGTTGCTTGCTGCCTTTGTCTACCCTGCTTTGCCATGAACTGTTTCTCCTCTGTGATGCCCCTCTGCCATGCCCTCCCTTGGAGCCAGACAACTATGAACTGAAACCTCTACATACTGTGAACCAAATAAACCTTTACTCCTTTAATTTTGGTTGTTGAGTATTTTGTCTCAGCAACAAGAAAAGTAACTAAGACAGAGGCCTTGAAAGAAATAAATTGTGAGGACACACTGATCTCAGATTTTTAGCCTTCAGAATTTTGAGAATATAGCTTTTTATTGTTTAAACCACCCAGTTTATAGTAGTTCATTTTGACGACCTGAGGAAACTAATATGATCAGATTTTACACAGGTTTTACCTTCCCACCTTCTATTTCCAGCTACACTATTCTCCTCCACAGAGAGGATTGTTTCAAATAAATTTTCCACATGCACAAGTTATATATGTGTCCATTTGCTTTCTGTGTCCCCATCTTTTACACAAGTGACAGTACAGTATATCTGTTGTTCTGCCCTTTGCTTTTTGGATTTTTTTGGTTTTTTGTTGGTTTGTTTGTTTTTTGGTGCCTGGGATCCAACTCGGGACCTTGCACTTGCAAAGCAGGCAGTGGAACCACTGAGCTAAATCCTCAGCCCTGCCCTTTGCTTTTTACATCTTATGCACTGATAAGGGTTTGAATGTTGTAGATCATTCCTAATCAGCACATGAAGAGCTTTCTCATTCTTATTTACCCTTGCATAATAGAGAATTGACCTCTGACAGTTTTAGCTGGGTTTTCTTTTTTGGTACCAGGGATCGAACTCGGGTCCTTGAGTTTGCGCAGCAGGTGGTGAAAACACTGAGCTAAATCCCCGGGCCTATGACAGTTTTACAATTTCATGAAATATGTGGGTTAGATATTGATAATATTCCATTTTTAGGTTAGGTTCAGAAAGATGTAGTTTCTTATGGTTATAACTTACACTGTGATAAATGACAAGGAGAAAAAATAAAGCTCAGAAGGGAGAAAATGAAGTGTGTGTGGGGGAAGGGAAGTAAGTGTGTTTGTGAAATTTTAGGATGACACTCCATTTTTTTTAAAGCAAAACATTTATTGGTACATTTTAGATATATGTAATGATAACATTCATCATAGGTGGGCTGGGGATTTAGCTCAGTGGTTCTGGGGCCGGCCTCAAAAGCGCAAGGTCCTGAGTTCAATCCCCAGTACCAAAAAAAAAAAAAATTCATCATAGGGAATTTGTACCTGTACATGATATATCTTGCTTCTTTGTTTCCATTTTTCCTTCTACACTCTCTCTCTCTCTCTCTCTCTCTCTCTCTCTTTTGGAGACAGAGTCTCATTAGGGAGTTCAGTCTGTCCTTAACTCACTGTGTAGTCCAGGCTGGCCTTGAACTCACAGTGATCCTCCAGCCTCAGCCTCCCAAATGTTGGGATTACAGGCATGTGCCACTATGTCTGGCTATTCTTTCTTTTTATCTTGTCCCTTCTTTCCTTTCCCTCTTCCCCCCTCTCTTGTTCCCTTTCTCATTTATACATTTCCCCCACCATTCCCCAATATCTATTATACATCTTAGTCCTTATTTCCACTTTCAGTTTCTCATACCAGAGAGACAATGTGGTATTTAAACATGTGTGTCCGATTTTTTCACTTAGGAGTATGACCTTGGGCTGGGGATTTAGCTCAGTGGTTCCACCTCCTACCCTGTAAGCACAAGGACCCGAGTTCGATCTCTGGTACCAAAAAAAAGAGTATGGCCTCAAGGTGCATCTATTTAGCTAGAAATGTCTCAAGCTTATCCTTCTTTATGGCAGAGTAGTACTCCATTGCATAAAAAAATTGCATCTTCTTTATCCATTCATCAGTTGATGGGCATTTGGGCTGTTTCTAAGATTTAGCTATTATAAAATAGTTTATAGTGTGCCACTATAAACATGAGTGTGCATATATCATTGTGGTATGATGCTTTTAATTTTTTTTTTTTTTTTTTTGGTACCGGGGATCGAACTTACGACTTTGTGCTCGTGAGGCAAACATGGTGCCACTGAGATAAATCCCCAGTCCACAAAAGCTTTTTAATAAGATGAGGTCCCAGTTGTTGATTCTTTGTAGTATTTCCCATGTGGTCTGGGTTTGTTCATGAAGTCTGGCTGCTTCTATGTCCTCAAGTGTTCTACCTATTCTCTCTTCCAACACATTTAGTGTTTCCACTTTAATATTTAGATATTTGATCCATTTTGATTTTAGGTTAGTGCATGGGGAAAGATATGGGTCTAATTTCAATCTTTGGCATGTGGAAAGCAGTTTTTCCAGCTTCAAATATTAAAGAGGCTTTCTTCCAGTGAAGGTGTTTGTTCTTTTGTCAAAGATAAGGTGGCTGAATATGTCTGGAGTTGTTGCTGCATCTTCTGGTCTATTCCACTGATCCTTGGGTCTGTTTTTTTTGCCACTTGCATGCTGTTTTTATCACAGTATCTTTGTAGTATAATTTCAAATCAGAGATTATGACGCCCTTTACCTTGCCTTTGTTGCCCAGAATAGTTTTTGCTATTCTAGGTTTCTTCTGGTTCCAAGTGAATTTTAGGATTGTTTTCACTAATTCTGTGAGACATGCTATCGGAATTTTGATCAGGATAACATTAAATCCATATAATAATTTTGGAAGAATGGCCATTTTCCCTATATGGTTCTTCCTACCCAAGAACAAGGGATATCTTTCCATTTTCTGATATCTTCTTCTATTTCCTTTTTTTTTTCTTTTGGTACTGGGGATCGAACTCAGCTCCTTCTGCTTGCAAGGCAGGTGGCAGAACCACTGAGCTAAATTCCTGGCCCTTTGATTTCCTTTTTCAGAGTACTGTAGTTTTCCATTTACTTCCTTCATTAGATTATTGATTCCTAGGTATTTCAATTTTTGGATGCTATTGTGAAAGGTGTTGTTTCCCTAATTTGTTTCTCAGTGAGTTTGTTATTTGTGTACAGGAATGCTATTTATTTTTGAGTGTTGACTTTGTATCCAGCTATGCTCCTGAATTATCAAATCAAGAAGTCTTTCAGTGGAGTTTTTGGGGTCTTCTATGTAGAGTATCATGTCATCCACAAAGAATGATAATTTACTTCTTCCTTTCCTATCCTTATTCCTTTTATTTCTTTCTCTTTTCTCATTGCTCTGGCTAATGTTTCCAGAACTATATTGAAGAAGAGAGATGACAGTGGACATCTTTGTCTTGTTCTTGATTTTAGAGTGAAAGCTTTCAGGTTTTGTCCATTTAGTATGGTGTTGGCGGTTGGTTTGTCATAGATGGCTTTTATCAGATTGAGATAAAGACCATCTATTCCAATTTTCTGTAGTGTTTTTATCATGAGTGGGTGTTGGACTTTGTCAAATGCTTTCTCTGTGTCTATTGAGATGATCATATGGTTTTTGTCCTTGGCTCTGTTAATGTGATGTATTACATTTATTAATTTGGATATGTTGAACCATTCCTACGTCACTGGGATGAATCCTACTTGGTCATCGTGTATAATCTTTTTGATGATTTGCTACATTCTGTTTCCCAATATCTTATTGAGGATTTTTGCATCTATGTTCATTAGGGAGATTGGCCTGTAATTCTTTTTGGTTGGATCCTTCTCTGCTTTTGGAATCAGTGTAATGCTTGCTTCCAGGAATGAATGTGGGAGTTGCTTCCCTTTCAATTTCATTAAAGAGTTTGAGAAGTAGCAGCTTTAGGTCGTCTCTAAATTTCTTGTAGAATTCAGCAGTGAATCCATCAGAGCCTGGGCTTATTTTTTGGGGGGGTACTGGGGGTCAAACTTGGGACCTTGTTTTTTGGGGGGGGGGGCTTGTGCTTGTGAGGCAGGTGGTGAAACCGCTGAGCTAAATCCCCGGCCCTGTTGGTAGGTTTTTAATTACATCTTCAATTTCATTGACTGATATTGGATTATTTAGAATTTTTTATTTTCTTGATTCAGTTTTGATAATTCATATGTACCTAGGAATCTGTCCATTTCTTCTGTGTTTTCCATCTTTTTTTTTTCAGCACCAGGGATAGAACTCAGTACCTTGTGCTTGCTAGGCAGACATGGTGCCACTGAGCTAAATCCCCGGCCCCTGCTTTCCATTTTATTATGATACAAGTTCTCAAAGTACATATTGAAGATCTTCTGGATTTCTGTAGGATCTGTTGTGATTTCACCCTTTTCATTCTTAATTGCATGGGTTTGAGTCTTTTTTTTTTTTGGATAAGGTTGGCTAAGAGTTTGTCAATTTTATTTAATCTTACAAAGAACCAACTCTTTTATCCATTGATTCTTTGTATCATTTTCTTAGTCTCCATTGCATTAATTTCTGCTCTGACCTTTTTAATTTTCTTGCTCATAGGAGTTCTGGAATTGACTTGCTCTTCTTTTTCTAGAAGATTGAGGTTCAACGTTAGGTTTTTTGACTTTGCTCAGTTTTTCTGATATGAGAATTTGCCACTATAAATTTCCCTCATAGTACTGCTTTCATTGCATCCCATAAATTCTGGTATGTCATATTGGCATTATGGTTTAATTGTAGAAAAAGTCTAATTTCTTCTTTAACTTCATCTGTGACCCATTGGTTGTTCAGAGGGTGTTACTTAATTTCAATGTGTTTATGAGGTTCTTGTCATTTCTTGTTTTTTTTTTTGTACTGGGGATCAACCCCAGGTCCTTGCACTTGTGCAGCAGGCGGCGAAACAGAGCTAAATCTCTGGCCCTCTTGTCATTTCTTTTGACATTGATTTCCAATTTCACTGGACTGTGGTCTGATAATATGCATGGATAATTTCAATTCTTTTGTATTTACTTAAGCATGTTCTGTGAGCTAGTATATTTTGGAGAATGTTCCATGTGCAGCTGACAAGAATGTGTATTCTGAAAGTGTAAATAAGGACTAAAATGTATAATAGGTAATGTGAAATAGGAAGAAAAGGGGCAAAGGGGAAGGAAGTGGGAGGGCTAGGGGAAA
>NW_004624870.1:741581-764361 GCF_000247695.1 Heterocephalus glaber
TTTTTTTTTTTTTTTTGGTACTGGGGATTGAATTCAGGACCTTGCACTTATAAGGCAGGCCCAGTGCCACTGAGCTAAATCCCTTGCCCAACTTTGATGGTTTTAACTGATATGTATTGACTTATCCTTGTCATGTTATTTCCCTGTTGTTGGTTCCCTTTTCCCCCCTGTTGAATTGCTTGCCTTGCCTGGTGGAGTCATTCTTTTGGATTTCATGAAGTTGTAGTTCTCATTATCTCTTTCTAGAATACCCTTCAGACCATTTTGGAGTGCTGGTTTGATGGTCATGAATTTCTTCATATGTTCTTAGTCATGGAAGTATCTTATTTCTCCATGAATTTTGAAAGATAGTTTTGCATGGGGTACATCAATCTGGGTTGGAGGTTGTTTTCGTTTAGGGCTTGAAACACTAAGGTTCATTCCAAGCTCTCTTTTTTTTTTTTTGGTATCGGAGATCGAACTCGGGTCCTTGCGCTTGAGCAGCAGGCAGCGAAACCACTGAGCTAAATCCCCGGCCACTCCAAGCTCTCTTTGACTTGGGGGTTTGTGTTGAGAAGTCTGGTGTGATTCTGATGAACTTTCCTTTATAGGTGATTTGTTTCTTTTCTCTAACACCTTTTAATATTCTGTTCTTTTGTTTGTTTGTTTGTTTTTTGGTGCCGGGGATCGAACTCAGATACTTCCACTTGTGTAGCAGGTGGCAAAACCACTTAGCCAAATCCCCGGCCCCAAATATTCTGTTCTTGTGTTGAATTTCTGGAATCTTGACTACTATATGCCTAGATGTAGATTTGTTTTGATCATGGCTAGCTGGAGTTCTATGTGCCTCACTTATCTGTTTGTCAAATTCTTTTTCCCTCCTTCAGAAGTTTTCTGCTATTCTGTGAACAGGTCTTTTATGTTGTTTGCACTATCTCCTCCTTTTCACTGACTCCAATCAATCTCATATTACTCTTCTTTGCATCATCTAGCAGGTGTTGGATTGATTTTTTTTGTGATCCTTTGCTATTTTTAAGAAATCTTCATTTTCATAGTCACTAACTGCAATCTTCTTTTCTTTTTTTTTTGTAATCTTATCTTCTATATCTGATATTCTGACCTCATGCTGGCACATTCTGCTGCATATACTTACAATGGAATTTTTAATATCCCGGATATCTGTTTGAATTTGTTTCATGGATTCCATTTCTTTCCTATGTTGGGCATTCATGGCTTCCATCATTTTCCTAACCTCTTCTCTTTTTTTTATCTTTATCTGCTCTAGAGTCACTAAGCATGTCTTTCATTATGGTCACCATCTCTGTGGTTATCTGAGAAACTAGTTCTGCTTTGATTTTTTTTCTAGAGCCTCATTCATCTGCTTTGTTACTTCTGATGTTATCACTTCAGAGAGTCCAGGTGGGTGGTTTTCAAATTATTTCACCTCATTGACACCTGGGTTTAACTTTGGTGAGCTGGAAGTTTGGGGTTGCATCCTGCTTAAATGTCTTCTCATTTTCTTTCTTTTTTTTTTTTTTAGGTTAAGTCCTGAGTTGATGCTTATAAATTGCTTATGGCAAGTAGCTTTATTGCTAGTATTTAGAGCCCTTTGGAAATGACCACTTCTCAGAGATGTCTTCCAGGTGTAGCTGGCTTTTGCGTTTTGAGTCTGTTCAAAGATCTTATCTCTTCTATTTATTAGGGATGAGAAATTGCTGCCTATTTGGCCTAGCCCCTGGTTCTTTGGGACTGGCCTATAATATTGTTTCTCACCCTTAGGCAATCTCACTCTTGGCTTACCAGGAAGAACAAATGATTAGAATCAGTATGTCACCTTGGCTAAAGTTGTACACTCAGCAATAACAATAGCATCAAATACAGCCTAGAAAATGACAAACTCTGGTAACTATTAATTTGCCACCTTTAACCATATGAATTAGATTTGTGGTTATATAACAAAATCTAAGCTAAACCAGAAAATTGTATACAGTAAATATGCCCTCAGTATGGTGATTTTACCCTCAGGGGTGAAAATTTTAAAAGGGTTAGGGAAAAGAAATAGAAAAATAGAAAAAGAGGAAGAGATTAGATGCAAGACTGGAGAGCAAAGGAAGATTATGTAAGCTTTGGTAAACCGATGAAGAAGACAGGAGGGAAAGAGAGAAGGAAGCAATAAAACAAGAACAGAAGAACAACAACAAAAAACTAAAAACAATGTTCATATTTATATAAAAATAGGAGCAAACAATCAGAAAAAAAGAAAAGAAAACAATAACAAAAGAAAAAAAGTTCACTTTAAGTTGTATCTCTGCTGTCACTGTTAGACAAAGTGGCAGACAGTCCAGATCCATGTTAATTAATCCCAACAAGCCAGTTGTAGGTTTGTGGGGAAGTAGTGGATAATCCCAGCAAGCTGGGATTAGTTTGAAGCTCAGGGTGGTTTCTGTCTGTGTGCCTGGAACCTGTTTTGTTCAGCCTGCAGCACTCCGTGTGCCTCCTGCCAGCTTGACTCCTTGACCTCCTGCTGTCTTGAATTCAGTTCCTTACCCTGATGGCGGCAGCCCACTGCTCTCTGAATTCAGAGCTCATGGTCCCTCTCCATGATGGCTACTGGCCAATTTTCCTCTCCTAGGGGGAGACGTCTGAACCTGAATAACTTACCAGCCATTGCAGTCTGCTTTGTCCACTGCTCTGTTCCATTGGTGTGTTTCTCTGTGGAGGCCCCTGGGGTTGCTAGTAGTCACCATGCATATGCAGGTTTAAGCCACCTTTCCATGCAGCGAGTCAGGGCTCAGGGAGAAAGCACTGCTTCCCACCTCCTTCTTCTGCATTGAAGTCTCTCTCTTCACTCTACCTGTGGGCGTCAATTCTCACATCAGATCTTTGGTGAATCTTGGAACCCACTTCCCTCTTTCCTCTCTTCCTTAAGCTACTATTTTTCAGCATCTGGACACCAAATCTGAGAGGCTATTTCTCTCTCTCTCTCTCTCTCTCTCTCTCTCTCTCTTTTGAGACAGGGTCTCACTATGTAGTTCACACTGGCCTTGAACTCACTATGCAGCCCAAGATGGCCTCAAACTCACAGCATTCCTCCTGCCTCAGCATCCTGAGTGCTGGGATTACAGGTGTGCACCACTATCCCCAGCAGGATGGTGTTCTTGAAAAGGTATCTTTCTTTTTCCCTATTTGCTTCTTTCTTTTTTATTTCCTTTCCTTTCCCTTTCTTTCCTTCCTTTCTTACTTCTTTCCTATCTTTTCTCTTTTCTTTCTCAGTACTGGGGATTGCAGCTACAGAGCATTAAGTTACATCCTCAGTCCATTTTATTGTATTTTGAGACAGGGTCTCGCTAAGTTGCCTGGGCTGATCTCAAACTTACATCCTCCTGCCTCAGTCTCCCCAGTAGCTGGTATTAACAGGTGTGTGCTCTTGCACTCAGCCAGAAAGGGTGACTTTTGAGTAGCAACACAGAGATGAAGGTTGAGAGCATCCTCAGCAACCCATGCAAATGTCTTAGGGTACAAATAGAGAAATTCATTAGAAAGCTATTGCAGTTATCTAGGTGAGAGATGATGAGATCATCCTTTTTCACCTTGTAACAAGTCTTGTCCAGCCAGGCATAGTGGTGCACACCTGTACTCCCAGCATTCCGGAGTCTGAGGCAGGAGAATTACTGTGAGTTCAGGCCAGCCTGGGCTACATATTGAGACCCTGTCTCAAACAACAAACAAACACCCAAAACCCCAAAGACAAAACAAAAAAAACCAAGTCTTGTACATCATTTTGTTAATGTAGTAACCTACTTGTTTTATTTTATCTTGATTTGTGATAATTTTTTCATTTGTTTAGTCACATACCTAGTTTCCCCAACCTTGTTGTACCCTTCTTTAGCATAGGGGGCCCTTGCCTGTCATAGCTTCCTGCCCATCCCCATTAGGTAGCATTTAGTAGACAGTTAAAATATACTTTTTTTTTTTTTGGTACCAGTGATCAAACTCAGGACCTTGCACTTGTGAAGCAGGCTCGGTGCCACTGAGCTAAATCCCCAGCCCCTAAAATATACTTTTTGATCAAATGAAATGACTTTATATTTTTTATTTTTGACACCAGCACTTGACCATGATCCATACAAAGAATTTGGTACACTTCTGTTTCAAGCCATGGTAATAAATAGAATATGGGCTTGATGCATTAGGATAAAGTCATTAAGACTTACTGGTTGGGAAAGCTAGAACAGCACTTGCATATTTGTCAGTTAATCTGAGTCTAAGTTTGGTAAACTGTTAAAGGAGATTGCAGTCCTTTCTGGAAAGGACACTAGCTGTACTAAGGGAACTAGGAATCTTTTGTAAGATAGTCTAAACTAGGAATGGGTCAAAGTCTTCTTCCAGTATCCATACATCAAGGTCAATGAGAAAGAACAGGGCTTGACTATTCATCACTGGCTAGAGACATTCAAGAGCTGGTCTTGATAGGCAGCTTGGCCCTGTACTTCTTACTATGTGCTGGGGATGTTCCCTCTGGGTTGTTTGCTGTGTTTATGCTGCTTGGCTGCCTAGCTATGAAGACCAGGGGATGGTGTTGCTTCTCACATTCAAGTATAGAAACAAGTGATAGATATACAGTAAACACATCCCATTACATAACAGGCAGGGAGGGATGCTTTCCTGTATTCAAAAGGGAGGATGTTGCCTGTTATGATTTGTCATGGAAACATGACAGTGATGGGTGCTATCGCATGAATGGGGCACAGTAAAGTTTTTGTCAAGGGAATATTTATAGGGGGACCATTTTGCAAAGAAGGTGGGTGATAGATATGTTTATATCACCAAATCTTCATATTATGTAGAAGTCATAGTGTTTCTTAAATAAGGTCTAAGGTGCTCTGAAATATATAAATTTATATGTATGTATTTATATAATATATATACATTTTAGAATCTGAAAACACCTTAGAAGTAAATGTTCACATCACAGCAAAGAATAGAATGCTATTTTCAAAATTTAGGCAGAAACCAGGTGTAGTGGTGTGTACCTGTAATCTCAGCACTCGAGAGGCAGGAGGATTGCTGTGAGTTTGAGGCCAGCCTGGGTTATATAGTGAGATCAAGGCCAGCCTGAACTACATAGTGAGACCCTGTTTCAAAAAGCAAAACAAACAAACACCTTCCCCCCAAAAAACACCAAAAAAATTCAGGCAGAAACCTCTAAAGGTGGTTTCTCCCTAGCAAAAATAAGAGAGAGGGGAGGAATCTAAGATCTTTTGTCACACTTTGGGGCATATATTTCAATGTAGTACACTCCTCATCTTGCCAAAATCCAAAGGTTGTTTCTGGAATATTTTTCTAGTATATATATTAAAGTTTACAATTTTAACCATTTTGAGTTTATGGTTCTGTGGCGTTAGGTACATTTACTTATTTATACAACCATCACCACCATCTGTCTAAAAACCCTTTCCATCTTCTCACACCTAACAATTATTTCCATCCCCTTTCCCCTCAGCCCTATTCCACTTTTTTTCCTCTATGAATTTAGCTCCTCTGAATATTTAAACCTATGAGGAGAATCATGTTTATCCTTTTATGACTGTCTTATTTCACCTGCCACGTCTTCAAGTTTCATCTGTGTTGTAGCATATGTCAGAATTTCCTTTTTGTTGTTGTTGTTGGTACCGGGGATTGAACTCGGGACCTTGTGCTTGCGAGGCAGGTGCCGGAACCACTAAGCTAAATCCCTGGCCCCCAGAGTTTCCTTTTTTAGAAGGAATGATATTCCGTTGTATGGATAAACTAGATTTTGTTTCTCCATACATCCATGGGCATTTGGGCTAGGGTCTACATTTTGGCTATTGTTAATAATGCTTTAGTCCACATGGGTGTACAGATACCTTTTGGAGACTCTGTTTCAATTCTTTTGTTGTATCACCAGACATGGAATAGCTGGATCACATGGCAATTTTACGTTTAGCTTGTTTTTGGAAACTTCATACTGTTTTTCACAGCGGCTGCATCATTTCACATTCCTATTAGCAGTGCATAAGGCTTCCAATTTCTCCACATCTTTGTCCGTCCTTGGTTCTCTCTCTCTCTCTCTCTCTCTCTTTCCTCCCTCACTTCCTCTTTTTGTGTGTCTATATACACATTTTTCTGTCCTGTGGACTGAACCCAGGGCCTTGCACATGCGAGGCCATCACTTTACCAACTCTACTACATGTCCAACCCTGGTTTGTTTAATGATAGCTATTTTGGATGTAAACCCTGTGATTTAATTGTAATAGGGGGCCATGTGGGGAGGAGACTCCCTTGCTGAAAGAGTTATGGATAGATGCATAGAATACAGTACCTGCAAGACAGTTTAGGAACAGTTTAGGCAGCTTGTCGTCATGAGGGGTCCAGCTTGGAGTTCGAGGAGCTCTGAGCAGCACTGAGACCTGTGGAAAAGTAAATGTTAGCAGGTGAATGTAAAGCCTGAGAGAGGCCTGGCATGGTGGTGCACACCTGTACTTCCAGCACTCAGGAGGCTGAGGCAAGAGGGTCGCTGTGATTTCAAGGCCAGTCTGAACTACATAGTGAGACCTTGTTAAAAAAAAAAAAAAAGCCTGTTGGAAGTAGTTGCTACTCACTGGAGCTAGAGGATCAGGGTGAAGCAAAAGATGAGCAGGGCTTTGGATCTGGGCAGAAACCACTGATACTTCTTCCTCATCTCCCAGCCCCAGCTGCATGAACTCATTCATTCCTCTCCCAAATATTCATGAGTGGCTCAGAGCTGTGCACTCAGCCCAGAAGACACTGATCAGGCTCCTATTCCTAGAGAGCTTTCAGTGCATCGTGGAGGCAAGCTGTGGCAGGAGGACGAGACCTTTACTCTGAGATTTGATGGACAAGGAGGACACAGGTAAGGGGGAGGCTGGAAGGCGGAGCGGCTGCAACAGGCAGAGACTGTGACTGTCTAGGGGTCTCTGTACCAGAGTAAGGAGTAGACATTGCATTCCAAATGCAATAAAGTTATTTGTGGATTTTTTTTTTTGGTACCGGAGATCGAACTCGGATCCTTGCGCTTGCGCAGCAGGCTGCGAAACCACTGAGCTAAATCCCCGGCCCCTATTTGTGGATTTTAAGCTGAAGTCTGATTTCTTTTTTCTATGTTCTCAATTTTAATTTTTATTGGTAAATGGTTGCAGTACATATGATCATCTTCCTTATGGGGAGTTGACACATGTATATAACACATCTTAATTCTTTTTTTGGTTCCCTTTCCTTCCCTTCCATCCATCTCCAAATCTGCAAAAGATGTGATTCTCTTTAAAAAAAAAAAACCTAAAGCTTCTAAACAGCTGAATTTTTCAAAATGAACTAATTTCCACATACATATCAGTTTGGATTGATGCTGATAAGTAATACTAAAAAGGTGTCCTTAATATCTGAAAGAAAAATAATATTAACATATTACTTTTTACTTGTGGAACTATTTGGAAGCGGTTCCTTTTTTTACATGAAATTTCCAATCAAAAAATATCTTTTCCAGAAATATATATATATTTTTTTATTTTATTTTATTATTATTTTTTTTTTGAGAAATATGTATTGAGGAAGCATGCTGAAAAGGTAAATTAGCCCTGTTCACCCTAGGTGGAATCCCAGCAATGTTACTGAATAGTGAAATTTCTCATCAGTTACTTCTTCCTTTTCTATGTTTTTCTCCTTATTCTCCTTGATTTGGCAATGGTTTTTGCTGAAAACCCCAGGGCCGGGTGGCCCTAGGTGACAAGTTGTTTAGGGCAGCCTTTCCCCTGAAGGGCCTGGTTCCAAGAAAGTTTTGCTCATTCAGTAGCTTCCTTTAACCTCATTCTCCCCCCCACCCCCGACTTCCGACATCTTAAAAGGCTTGATCCTCGGGAGACATGGAAGTGGCCCTTCTGCTGTTGCCCACACATGGCGCTTTTGGCTACTTAAAGGAATACACATATACAATTTTGTTTTATTGTAACAATAAACTCATGTACTAGGGAAGATATTATTATCCTTTTGGAACAAATGAGGAAACACAGAAATATTATGTGAACTTCCAATGTGATGTTTATAGTAGCAAATAAGGTCGTCGTCAAAAATTAGAATACAGGGGCTGGGGATTTAGCTCAGTGGTTCTGCCGCTTGCCTCGAAATCGCAAGGACTCGAGTTCGATCCCCGGTACCAAAAAAAAAAAAAATTAGAATACAGTTATTCCTTTCTGGTAGTCTAGAGTTCTTTACCTGATTTTCATTAATGCATATTTAACAAGACTAACCTTTTCTCTTCCCTCCTCTCTTTCCTTCCCTTCTTTCCATTCTTTTTCTTCTTTCTTTCCTTTCCCCTTTCCTCTACTTTCCTTTTTGTTTTTTGCTTTTTTTTTTTTTTTTTTAATACCGGGGATTGAACTCGGGACCTTGCACTTGCGAGGCAGGTAGCAGAGCCACTGAGCTAAATCCCTGGCCCCTGTTTTTTGAGACAAGATCTCACTCTGTAGTGCAGGCTGGCCTTGAACTCATGGCGATTTTTCTCTCAGCCTCCTGAGTGCTGAGATTACAGGTGTGCACCACCACACTCAGCTCTTTTAAATTTGAAATGCAAAATACTCGGTAGCCTCTATGACACTGGAGTTCCTGGCAGGGCCCAGGTGGGTGAAAATAGAGCTGGGCACCATTAGCACATGAAAGATAGCTCAAACACTATTGCAGCACATCACCAAGTACTGTACATTTTCCCTTCTAAACATAGGTCAACTTGTGTACCTCTCTTCCACTGTCACCTCCCCTGGCATCATGGTAATTGCTTTGTGGTCTCCTTGCTTCTTAGCAGTCTCCTTTGCAGTCTGTGACCTGTACGATCTATATTCAAATTTCTAATCAGATTAATTCTGCTCTCTGCTTATAAACCTTTAATATATTGTTCTCAGGATGAACACAGTCAAATTCTTACCTTGACCATCAGGTAGGGCTGCTGTTATGGATTATATCTTGATATCCCCCCACAGCCTCATGCACTTCCAGGTGGGCCTTCTGGGAGGTGACTGGATGGCAGGGGTGTGATAGTGATCTATGGATGAGTCCACTGATAAGTTTATAGCTGACCGTGATTTGGAGGTGAAGCCTGGTGGAGGAGATGGGTCCCTATGGGCATGGCCTGGAAAGGTCTATCTCTTCCTCCTCCCTTGATATCTTGCTACTTTCCACTGCCCTGCCATGAGCTATTTGTCTTCTGCTATCCCCCTCTGCCATGCCACCCTGCCTTGGAGCCAGCCGACTATGGACTGAAACCTCTACAACTGAGCCAAAATAAGCCTTTCCACTATTAAGTTGTGAGTGTCAGCTATTGTGTTCCAACAACAAGAAGGACAATGACCAAATAGAATACAGGATGCCCAGTTAAATTTGAATTTTACATCTGTAATCCCAGCACTCAGGAGGCTGAGGCAGGAGGATTGCTGTAAGTTCTAGGCCAGCCTGGACCACATAGTGAGACCCCTGCCTATTTCAGATTCTGAAGAATATGCTTGAGACAGAAGACAACAGATATCTAATGAGAGATGAGCCAAGAAAGAGTGGGAGGGGCTAGATCTTGCCAAGCTCTTGTGATTTAGAAAAAAAAAATCAGGATGCTAGGTCCCCTCTAATTTTAGGTAAACAATGAATAATTGCATGGGACATATGTATAAAATAAAAATCAGCCAGGTGTAGTGGTACACACCTGTAGTCCATGCACTTGGGAGCTTGAGGCGGGAGGATTGCCTTGAATTTGTGGGCACATACCGGGTTCAGGGCCAACTTGGACTACATAGTGAGACCCTTGCAAGCACATTTTTTTTTTTGGTACTGTAGATCGAACTTGGGACTTTGCGCTTGCGCGGCAGGCACTGGAACCGCTAAGCTAAATCTCCAGCCCTCTTGCAAGCACATTTGTTCCAGACAGAATTCTTTTTTTTTTTTTTGGTACCATGGATTGAACTCGGGTCCTTGTGTTTGCGCAGCAGGCAGCGAAACCACTGAGCTAAATCACCGTCCCCCAGACAGAATTCTTTATCCAGAAGTTATGTCTGTGAGGAAACTGTGGCCTGCCCTATGGGGCCACAGAGAGATTTTGCACCCTCTTGGACAAACTGTGACTATCTTCATTTTTATTTCAGCAGAAGTCTCTTTTTTGTGTCCTGGTGCGTCCTCTAGGAAGAAAGTCTCACAGCTTATCCCCTCAGGAGTCTGAGGGATTCTACTTTTTAAACTTTTAAAAACTTTTTCCTTGGTTTTCATCTGAAGTGTCAAGATAGGTGCAGTGGGGAGGAAAAGTATATTACCAAAAAAACACTCAAAATAATTGATTTGCATTTAGATCTAGATTTGAAGAGGCTCATATTTAAGATATGTGTGCCTCTCTGGGTGTATTTGGCTTAATTTCATATAAAAAAGAATCATTAAAGAGTTTCAGCTGAAGCACTAGTGTTGCTTAGCAAAGGCAATTAATAAAATGTTGGCCTTTCTAGTTTAATTAGAAATCTATGGATTAATCAGACCTGTCTCAAAAGCCATTCATCAAGGGCCAGGGATTTAGCTCAGTGGTTTTGCCGTCTGCTGTGCAAGTGAAAGGACCTGAGTTCGATCCCATGTACAAAAAAAAAAAATTAGCATTAAAAAAACAAAACAAAAAGCCATTCATCAAGTGGGGAGGGTATCTTATCCTGCTAAAAAGGTTTTCCATTTACATGTGAACTAGACCTAGGATATCAGAAAAAAATGAGAAGCTTTTGATATTTGGGTTTTTTTTATATGCTTTTTTTTTTTTTTTTTTTTGGTTCTAGAGATGGAACTCAGGTCCTTGAGCTTGTGCAGCAGGCGGCGAAATCACTGAGCTAAATCCCTGGCCTTGATATTTGTATATTCTGACAATAGCAGGCCATGTTGCTCAAGGGAATTTGAATATTATATTACTGATCCACTAGGTAATCAGAAATTAGCCAGTTTTTTAAATGGTTCAAGCACTCTCATTTAGTTCTGTCTCTCTTTTTTAAAAATTCTCTTTATAGGAGTAAAATAATTATTTCTACAACTTGCATGCATGGAAGGGAAACTGGACTTGCAGGTCTGACTTCATCGATGGTATATAGTTCAAGGAGAAACCAATTTCACCTTATCCCCCGCCCCACCCCACCCTGGCTCCCTAGTATTGAGGATTGAACCTCGTGCTCTAACACTGAGCTATGTCCTCAGTCTTTCTAATTTTTTATTTTGAGAAAGAATCTGACTGAAGTTCTCAGGCTGGCGTTGAACTTGTGACCCTCTTGCCTCAGCCTTCTGAGTGGCCAGGATTACAGGTGTATACTACCACACCCTGATATTTTATCATATTCTTGAAACATCATTCTTTTTCTTGCAACTTGGGACATTTTTCGAATCCTGGAAAAGGGCTCAAAAATTGTATTTCTTATATGTACTCTATGCAAACTTATTTCTAGTAAGGACATTGAAACATGATTTCCAACTGCTATAGTTTGGATCTTGAGTGTCCCTCAAAGACTCTGTTAAAGGCCTGGTCCCCTGGCTATGGTGCTATTGGGAGGTGGTGGAACCTTGGAGAGATGGGGCCTAGCTGGAGGAGGCTAGATCACTGGGATTGTAGCCTTGAAGGAGATATTAGGACCCCAGCTCTTCCTCTCTCTGTTTGCTGCCTGCCTCCTCTACCAAGCACTCCCACTGGCCCAAAGTAACAGGGACAAGTGACTATGGACTGAAACCTCTGAAACTACGAACCAAAACCAAATCTTTCTTGCATCCCAGTTGCTTATCTCAGGTATTTTGAGACAGTACAGGAAAGCTGACTAACACAGCCACAATTTGTAGTTAGCTTCTGTTGTTGAAAGGAACAGAGATTCACTTAGAATAAACTCTGAATATAGGAGCTTTGTGTATCAGCAGAGCTCAAGGGAGTGCCATCGTCTGCACATCTTGCAAGCCATGGCTTTGTGCACAGAACTTCGATTTTAAATGCTTGTGTCCCGCCCCTCTCCTTGTGATGCTTCAGCAGTAGCTTCCATCGCCAAATGGTGATCTTGTTTTTATGTACTTGCCATTCAGATTCAATATATGCCATCTGCTGTTAAGGGGAGTGTTTTACACATGTGAGGGGTCAGGAAGGTAATGTGACTTGCTCAGTATCACACAGCATTAGGAAATTCTAGAAAACTTCTCTTTATTAATGCAGCATGTGGTAGGTTCTATCTATGTTTGTTGGTTCATGTATTTCCCCCCCTAAAATGTCTTTTAAATGTTTGATGCCTACAATAACATGGATGAATCTTGCAAACATTATGCTTAGTGAAATAAGTCAAACACAGAAGGACCAGTGTGATAGGATTCCGCTTATATGAGGCACCCGAAATAGGCAAAATCATGGGGAAAGAAGTAGAATGGAGCTACTGGGGGCTGAGGGTAGGGATGGGTGTGATAAGGATTTTTCTTTGAGATGTTGTATTTAATGGGTACAGACTCATTCTTCATGTTTGGGATGAGGAAAACACTTCTAGAAATAGCGGTGGTAGTTGTATAATGTTGGGAATATACTTAATGCCATTGTGTCATATACTTAAAAATGGTTGATAGGGTAAATTTTGTTATGTATGTTCCCTTGCAGTAAATAACTAGGAAGTGTTTGAGAGTTATGACAATCATGTCATAGCAGAAAAAAATAATTGAGGTGGGGCTATTTCTCTCAGTGAAATCTTTTCTTAGATTTAAAAAATGAAGGTGTGGGGTGGGGATTTAGCTCAGTGGTTTCGCTGCCTGCTGTGCGAGTGCAAGGACCCGAGTTCGATCTCCGGTACCAAAAAATAAAAAAAATAAAAAATGAAGGTGTAGGGAACTTGGGAAGTTTGGAAACAGTCAGAGTCCAAACTAACTTGAGGGTAAATTTTATACCCTGTCCTTGTTATGTATGAGTCATGGCCATAATACTCTCCCTGTGGAGAATTTTCTGTTCCTCAGGGTTGGTGCTCACGTAGCTCAAGAGAATAGGATATATAGGCTGTTATGTTCCTTTTTGAGGGACATATATGCACCTTAGTTCAAACTTCTTTCCAGAAGTTAAGTAGAAGGATGAGGAAGAATTCTGGCTTGGGGTTGTAGCCCAGTGGTAGAGGGCTTACCCAGCATGCTCCACACCCTGGGTTTGATCCTCAGTACTGCAAAACAAAAAGACCCAAATGCTCAAGAATTCTGCTTTGTCCTTACCAAGGTTCTGTTATAATCAGGGAATCACAACCCCTAAGATAACTGTGAGCTCCAGTCTTTATTCTGATTCTGTCTTGGTTAACAAAATCTCCCAACTAGTCGGTGCTTTTTTGGGGGGGGGTACCAGGGATTGAACTCGGGACCTTGTGCTTACAAGGCAGGCGCTGGAACCACTGAGCTAAATCCCTGGCCCTAGTCAGTGCTTTTATGTGGTGGTTTTCTGGAAATCCTCAAGTAAAGATGTATTCAGTGTTTGTTAGCATTGAAAGCGTGGAAACGAAAAGACTTAGAATTGATGTTTGTTTATTCAATTAAATGCAGTTCCTTATGCTCAAGTGAGGCTTTCATTGCTCTTGTAGCCAGTTTCTCCAGTTTAGGAAGTTAGAAAAGGTATTGATCATTTAAAGAAACCATGGTGCTTCTTTGTGCCTTGACTCTCTCCTTCCCGTGTGAATACCCCATGGAAGGGTATTTGACCTATTCATACATTAAACTAGTGAACGACTTACATGGGACTTGGACGCTAGCAACTGCTTAACGTGTTGAGAATAGTGAACTTGTAAAAGTACATATACTTAGGGGCTGGGGATTTAGCTCAGTGGTTCTGGTGCCTGCCTCGCAAGCATAAGGTCCCAAGTTCGATCCCCGGTACCAAAAAAAAAAAAAAAGTACATATACTTATTTAAAAAGACACAAGCTCTCACTCCTATGTTGTCAGTAGAATTGTAAATTCGTACAGTTTTCATTGGAGGAGATGTTGGCAGTAAGTATCCAAGGTCACAAAAATGTTCTTCGACCCAGTAAATGATTTCTTTTTCTTTTTCTTTTTTTTTTGGTACCAGGGATTGAACTCAGGACCTTTTGCTTGCCAGGCAGGCACAGTGTCACTGAGCTACATCCCTGGCCTGATTTCTGGGAATTTATCCAAAACAATTTTTAAAAAGACATAAACTGTGTTAAAAGAGGTGCCTAGCAGCACTCTGCATAATGATAAAATCCTGAAAATAACATAAATGCTAAATAATAAAGGACTATTTAAGCAGTTTATGGATTTTCAACTATGAAGAATATTACATAGCTATGAAAAACAATAACCATACCATGTACCAAAAGCAAAGATGTTCATTCGTTTATTTATTTATATTTATTCAGTGCTGGGGATTGAACTCAGTGTTTCCTGCATGTTAGGCAAGGGCTCCACCACTGAGCTACACCCCAGCCCCTGGGAAGGTGTTTATAACCATTCGAAATCATCAAGGCATTTTGTAGCATCCACCAGTTATGCTCCCCAGAAGAAACAGCAAATTCATTTTTTAAAAAAATGGGCAGAGGATTGAACCCAGGGTCTTCTGCATGGTAGGCAAGTGCTGTCCCAGTCAGCTATAGTCCCAGTCTCAAAAGAACAAATTCTAAGGTAAGTGATGATGGTGAAATGTCACATCTTTGGGTTTTTATCATAGATTTCAAAAACTGCAAAGATGACATTGGGAAAAGTCAGACATGTAGAAATCTTTCTAAATTTCCAGGTGACGTTCAGAGAAGAGACAGAATGTACTTTTAGCACTGATGAGTGACTCTAACCACATTCTACACACAGGGGGAGTCAGCTACCTTTAGAAGGCTCTGGGTATGCTTAAGGGCTCAGAGCAATTCTATAGCCCCTGTCTTGCAGGGAGACTCCTTTGGGAGCTGGACAGTTAATTTGTTTTTGGTTTTTTTGGTACTGGGGATCAAACTTGGGACCTTGTGCTTGCGAGGCAGGCAGTGGAACCACTGAGCTAAACCCCCGGCTCTGGACAGTTAATTTGGAATAAGATTTAAAATTCACAAAAGTCCAGATTTGGCTGCCTCACCCCCTGCACTGGTGGTGGTCAAAGTGCCCTTAAGTTGAAGGAAGGAAGGAAGGTGAAGGAAAATGCCTTTAAGTTAGTACGGTCACAGTGAACACTACCCTTTTAACTTGGGAGGCCACCTAAGGACGGCAAAAAGAAGAAAGACATGAGAAAGTCAGCTAAGAAAGGGAAAAGGTGGGCATTGTGCTGCATGCTTGTGATCCTACACTCTGGGGGTCTGATGTAGGAAGATCACAAGTTGGGGCCCAGCTGGGCAATTTAATGACTTAGTGAGACCCTGTCTCAAAATACAAAATAAAAAAGGGCTGAAGGCGTAGAGGGCCAGACCAGAAAGAAGTGATCCAAAGACAAAGTTTGTGACAAGCTCAATAACTTAGTCTTGTTTCAAAAAGCTTCTTGTTGGTGCACACCCATAATCCCTGCATTCAGGAGGCTGAGGCAGGAGGATCGGCATGAGTTTGAGGCCAGCCTGGGCTACATAGTGAGTTCAAGGTCAGCCTGAACTACATAGTGATACTCTGTCTCAAAACAAAAACACCCAAAAGGCTACTTGTGACAATCTCTACCGTAAGGAAGTTCCCAACTATAAGTTTCTAAGCCCAGAGGTTGGGGAAGGTGCATGAACAGATCCAAGCAATTTTACATTTGGAAAAATAAAACTTTATCAAGTTAAAGGAGATACATGTCTTTTGTGTCTGCCTTCTGTGCAGGTAGTTGGTACTTCCCTTATCGTCCAGGTGCCTATTCAACCCATTAATGTTGCTTACAGAATGTTAGGGTTCAGGAGGTCCTGAGGCCGTATCGGATTTCTTTGGCTACACTTTAGCTCAGTCCCTCAATGTTGGGAACAAGAGCATTAAGGCAAAGTATTAGCCTGTTCCCAACTTTCCCAAGAGCAGGAAAATAGGTAAATACTTAAATTTGAGTGGGATATCTTATTAGTTTGCACAGCACAGGAGAGGGAGAATTTATGGGAGCACGGACTATCAGGACCTATTACATTAAGCTCAAAATGTCAATCTGCAAACCTGAAAACTGGGTTTGCCGGGATCTACCACACTGAGTTAAGCATACACATACTGGAACGTTTATGTGCGCACACAGGTTGATTGTTGTTTCTAAGCCATCAAAACTTTAGGTTTGACATATATATGTGTGTATGTATATATATATATATGTTTTTTTTTTTTTTTTTTTTTTTGAGAGGGTCTCTCTGTGTAGTCCAGGCTGGCCTTGAACTCAATCCTCCTGCCTCAGTCTCCCAAGTGCTGGGATTACAGGTGTGTGCCACTACACCTGGCTGACAGTGACATTTTTTTATATATGGATATTTCAGAATAAGGGCTTGGAGAAAGGACACATGATGGATCCTGAACTTGAGGCCAAGGTGTAGAGGCTGTGACAAGAAAACACAAGTTTCCAGGGGATGTAGCCTAGTGGTAGAGGAATTTCATACCATGGGCAACCTCTGGGTTTAATTTATAGTACTAAGGTGGGGGGAATGAGGAGAAAGAGAAAAGAAAAGAAAAAGAAATCCCAAGTGGGATGTAGGGAAATAAGGAAATTTTAGAAAAAAATGTGTTTGTTCAGGAGTCTATGAGTTGTGCTCAAATGAGGTCATGCCTTGATTAAAAGCTAGGAGTGTTATAAATATCTTTATATTTAACATTAAGCACCCAAATATTTAACGATCCCATATAGTTCAGCTCCAGGAATCAGCCAGCACCTATCCTGCTGTACCCAAGATTATAGGCTGAAAGTCAGATAGCTACTATGTGCGGAAAGTTTGTGTTTTGAATAGAGAATTAAAAGGCAGGGTAAGGGTGGTAATGGTGACGTTGGAGCTACAAAAGCAAACATGTTTTAGTTAATTGGATTGAAATTATGTGATTTGGGGAAACTTTTCAGTGTAGAAAGCTGTTGGTGCACTGTTACAGGAAGGTGAGTGATGAAGCCCGTGAAAGATCAGATGTTGACATGGTTTTATGATTGAACAGAAGAGCATGAAGCAAAGGGTGAGCTGTGGCTTTGGCTCTGCAGAGCCAATGAGCAAGGAACACTAAAGCCTTGCTGTTCCCATCCCCAGGGCACCCTTTTGTGAACAACATGAGCTACTTGAGATGGAGAAACCGTATCAGAGTGCTTTTAGTTCACCTTAAAAAGTACCTCAACCTGCCATGGAGAGAATATGGTGTCCTGCCAGGGTCATTCCAACAGACTCCTCTGGGCCGTGTGGCCTTGAATTTGAGAGGGAATCAGATGCCTTCTAGATGGACAGATGAGGCTATGTGTGTATCCCACAGGTTTACAGGTTTACCTTGGGTACTTTTTGGCTGGTTAATTTGAGCAGGCACCCACTTTTCGTACCACGGGTCCTGTCCCTCAGAGAACCATATGCTGGTTATAGGCCAGGTCCTTGAACTGGGTCTAAGTAGCAGTATGTGGCTTGTTCCTTCTTTCTCTACATCTTCTTCCCATCAACCTGCAAGTTCACTGTGGCCAACATTCCCTTGACTGGCTGAGGAGAGAGAGGAACTTACACTTGGAAAGAAGATTGCTTTGTACTTTATTTACAACAGAATGTAAGAAAAAGTAAGTTATTAACAATAATAAATAACTGGGGGAGGGGGTACGACACAGTACAGCCATAAAATGATACAGAAGTATGGTGTATGTGAGGATCAACTTCCACTCGCTCCACTTGTCGTCTGTAACACTGCATTCTAACACTTGGTCCTTCAGCAGTGGCAGTGGTATTTGGACTAATTTAACCAATCAAGATCCCAGCTCAAAATGTAAACACTAAAAATTACACTTGAAGCTACACATCAATGACATAGGGATAAAATCAGTTCAAAGAACCTCTTGTCTTCTTGGCGATACAGAGAAACTGAAGAGAGAGACCGGCAATCAACAGGCACGACTTTAACTGAAAGCAAAATTCTAAAGCATCGGTTAACTTCATAACAACATGACAATTAATTATGGCATCTGAAAAGTTCTCAACATAATCACATTCTCTTATTGCACTAACTCCTACAAAGCTTAAACACTTACATTTCAAATGGTAAGAGATTGTTTTGAAAGTAGAACAGGGAAGAACCCAACATGTTTTGCCTCAGCATGCCAACCAACACTGCTATTGTGTGACACTTCAGTTTCAGCAAGAATGAACAGTCGAAAGTAGTTTATTTATGATCAAGTTACATTCACTGGACAGGATTTTTTCCCCTTAATTTTAACAACTCAGATGGCAGATACCTAGTCTACTGAGTCAAATGATCAGAAGTACTAAAACTGCTTAGACAGTTCTTCTCTATTGGATTATCTGATTATACATTTTATGTAGAGTAAATTATACTCTGGCCCCTCTCAAAAATAAAATTCCCAGGGCCGGAGATTTAGCTCAGTGGTTCTGGCCCCTGCCTCGAAAGCACAAGGACCTGAGTTCGATCCTTAGTAAAAAAAAAAAAAAAAAAAAAAAAAATCCTATTGACCTAGGCCAGCCAGTAACCTATTACTTTGTGATCTCTGAGCCATGGAAACATACTAAAGAAAGTAGAATTATTTTTCATTTTGCTATGCTGAGGATCAATCCCAGGGCACCTGCTAGGCAAGTACTCTACCACTAAGCTGTATCCCCAGTCTAGAAAGAAAGTATAATTTAGAAATATAAATAAAAACATTCACCTTAAAACTTGCACTGAAAAATGATTCATCAAGATGTGTCAGAATCTACTCTCTTAGTTCACTGTTTATTATAGTGCCTTGAAATAAAACCACATAATTACTTGGGGGGGGAATTGTTGGGTTTTTAAGCATCTTCATTCCATATCCTCAACTACACTACTTATCTTCACAATCCAGAACATGGCTAATACATACCTCTAAATAAATTAAGACTACTTTTCCACATATAGATGCAAAAACAGAAGGGTGTATAAATAAGGTCACCAATAAACTCAGATTGTTTCAATCATAATGGTGGCAACTAAAAATGTCACAGCCTCTTTCATTGTTATCTTTTTTCCTTTGCTTTATTTTACTACAGCTCAAAATGAAATGATCTTTACAGGTGATTTCTGACAAAGTTTATGCAGTAGAAACACTGAGACCTTCTTATCCTGGAAAAGCACAGCCAAAGCAAGAATGCTATACTACAGTCAACAAAAACCACAGGGACATTTCACATTTGAAATCCACCCAAATTAATGAAGCTTATGGTCATTTTGATGGTTTCTGCTAACATCAGAGATGAAGAGGGATGGACATATGTATTAGCCTATGGATTATCTATTTTAATTTGGCTACCAGATACTTAAAACTGGTGGTGTGTGACTCACTACACTATATTTATATATATACAGGTATAATACAATTTTGGTGAACAAAGCTGAAGGTTTCCACATTGCAGACAGAGGCACTGAGTTAAGGATTCTGTTTTTCCTCAAACATGCTTAGCAAATTCAAGTTTCTGCTTTTTTTTCCTTTTAAATTTCCATCATGCAACCATTTAATTTCCATCCTTATAAGATAAGAATTATTAATGTTATATATACACACTCATTGCAGGCTTGTATCCCACAATAACAAATTCATGTATGGAGAAAGTGAAATGATAGGTAGAAACCAAGGTTTATAAAATATTGAAGTCATTTATGCCTTGGATGACTAGATTATTCAAAGCAACTAAAGGAATACCTGCAACCCCCCACCCCTTGTAATGCTCACAAACCACACGTAGACAGAAAAACTAGACATACTTTAAGAGCACATATTTGTTGGTTAAGAATCACACTATTGTGGGTAGCTTTGCAATTGATGTCTGTGGTATTATATTGGCTATAAAAGAAATAAAAGTCACAAAAGGAAATCAGAAATTAGCTTTCTAAAACATATCAAGTCGTTGACCTTGACAGCAGAAGCTACTTTATGAAAAAGGAAAATAGCAATGGTATTCATGGAAAAATTTGGTGCCAGATATGAAAACAACCTGCACAAGAAATTTATTCTATAATGAAAATAATGATCCCATCCCTACCCTGATTTCAGCTTGCAAATGGTAAGCAACTACATATACACATCCACGTATTCTGCAAATAGAATTTTGCTTTCTGAAGCCAAAAATTCCCATTAAGTACTAGTACGTGGAGAGGGAGCCATTGAGAAGTTCAAGGGGGTTGATAAAAGACTAAGTTTTCTCACAAGCAAAATTCATGCTTCCATACCATGCAAAGAAGGTGTCTTACTATGATACTATCATTCTTAAGTAAAAGGTGTATGGTTGATCTAAGCTATACGCAACCAGTTTCCTTTGAGTACAGAGTCTGTTTTCCTTGTAAGCTAAATGTCAATCTATAGATAAAGAAATGATCAAGACACTTGAACACTTTGGTGCTGGGCTCACGGGGCCAGCGCCTGCACCTTGGAGAGTGTTTTGACCTGAACGACTACACAGAGTGTCGAGCACTGGGAGGGGGAGCAGGCAGGGTCCACTGGCTGAGAGGCTCTGAGGGTAGGAGAAGATGCTCCTTGGTTTGTTTGGTTTCCTTTGGAATCTTGTGTTTTGGGAAGGTCCATTTCCTGAGGTTGGAGGTTATGGCCCAGAAGGCAAGCTAGGTAGGGCGTGGGCCTCAGAGATGCTCAATTATCTTGTTCTCTTCCTCTCTGGGAGGACAAATGTCAGTGTTGAGATTCTGCTTGCTCTCCCTCAGGTGTTTAAAGGCAGTGAGGTGCAATCGTGACAGATTGCTCTCTTTAAACCAAAGAAGAGCTCTCTTCTCTGTCACTTTGATAAAAGATCTTATCTTCTGTCAACATTGATTCTAATCTTGCAGAAATGAAAGCAAGACAGAGAGACATTTGTTATTAATCCTGCCTCCCCCCACTTTGTTTTACAAACAGGAGTCAGAAATTCTCATTCTCTTCCTCCACTTGGCAGTATTTTCTTGATTTCCACAATATCCTCAATATTTGAATTTCTCTCTTTCCCCCCTTTCTCTTTCTTTCCTTTGTGTGCAGTGCTGGGGATTGAACCCAGGGCCTTAAAACATGCTAGACAAATGCTCTACTACTGAGCTACAACCCCAGGCCCCACTATTTGGATCTTCTTCCCTATGGTCTGGGGGTGGGCAATCCTTCCCAGGGAAGTTTGGATGTTACTAAGAGTAAAATCAGGAGGGAATCGTAGATGATTCTGTTTCTCATGATTCACACCCCAGATATTCTCACAGTGTTAAAGTCCAGTTAGCTTACTCTACCCTTGAACTTCTTCGAATGGGCAAATAATTAATGAATTCTATTCAGTTAATTGAAAATTCTGAGAAATCTTAAAGGATGATGGAAGCTGGCAAGTCAAGGTTTGTTGGTACCTGTAGAGAAAAGAGATGTTTGTCTCACCTGGGCCTCTTGATTCCTAAACTGAGCCATTCTAAATAAATCAGTTACGGTGACATTCATCCATGCAACTCTGGAAGATTTCTGAGGCCACAAGGGCACAAAGGGGAAAGCTATTAAAAGACAGATACAAGCGGAATCTTTATTAAATTCTGTGAAAGGTATAAATAAGTTATTATTAATTGCACTTGGAGCCTTTATGGACTGATAATTAAAATTTTCAAAAATTTAAATAGTTAATTAGGCCCCAAATCCTGAGTCAGACTAACCAAAAATAGGAATCTCAGTAACTATTGGTATTCAAGTATTGGTGGTCAACAGTTCAAAATTTAACAATTGGTTATGTGATGCCTGAGAATAGTTTTGAGAATTTCAGGTTTGATGGGAGGAAAGTGCCTTCACTACTTTACCACACCTGGCAACAAAGTGGTGTAAACTTCCATATATTTACTCTTGAAGTCCATGCCAACCTCAACAAATGCCAATGAACAAGGCTTTCTCTCTGGCTGACAGTGGTGGCTATAGAAGATTCCTTCTGGTTTTTGCAAGGCTTACATCTTACATGTACTATGATGCTGTGTGGCACACTTAGGGATTCATATTATTTGTGAAATTACTTAACCACATGCACACTCGGAGATCAAAGGAACATGTCTGAGTGACAAGGCAGTCTTTTCCTATACCAGAAGATTCCTTAAAAAAACCAAAAAACAAAAATAAAACCCAAAATGAAAATACAAAACCCCATGAGATATTCATATGGAGTTACTCTGATTTGGGCCGACATGGCTTATCAGAAGAGTGCATCCCAGGTAAATTCAGGGTGGCTTTTTTCTCAGGGTCTGGAAGCGTGAGAGTTTCTGGAGCAGACTTCTTCCGGGGCCGATCTTTGGGAACACTCAGAAATTCTGGCGCGTCTGTGGACAGGGGTGTGGATGGAGCGCTGGACGGGGCGCTGCGCACTGAAGAAGGCAGCAGGGGTATGCTGGAGATCGAAATTGCAGGTGGGAAAACGCCGATTTTCTTGTTGGTGGCTTCCTGAGTGGCTCGTTCGAATTCCCGGACTTCATCCATTGTCATGTCTTCAAAGGGAAAAACAGAGAGAAAATGAGCAGTTATTTATGAGAGATACAAATGGATCCGTCATTACATTTGTTTTTAAAGAAGCTACAGGGAGGGCCGGGGATTTAGCTCAGTGGTTCCGTCGCTTGCCTTGCAAGCGCAAGGACCCGAGTTCGATCCCTGGTACAAAAAAAAAAGAAACAGCAACTATGGGGAGGGCTGGGGATTTAGCTCAGTGG
>NW_004624870.1:764461-825137 GCF_000247695.1 Heterocephalus glaber
GGGACCTTATCATTGAAGGGAACTTTTAGTAATTCCCTCTTACTGAGGCATCCCTCTGAAAACAATATTCTTTTATGAATACCCTCCCAAGACTTTCCACAAAACGCTCTTCAGTGAGTATTTTAAGTATTCTAAATAAAGATTTAAATAGGAGAGTGTAGACCTAGACCTGGGGAGTGTGTTTTGTTGTTGTTGTTGTTGGCATGGTGTAGGGTATATGGAGCTATTATTAGACCTGGTCATCTCTTCCATAAAGAGAAGGGAATTAAAGCAATCCATGGCTCTGGAATGATACATATTTACATATTATTGCTGACTTTAGATCACAAATGCTAGCTTTGTAGGATAAATTCAGGAAAATCATCAGCATTTTTTAACATGCTACCTTCCTATTCAATAAATTACTTTTTGCATTCTTAGGGGGCACCAAGATTCTGTTGTTAGTAGTTTCCTGACTGTATATTCATCCTGAGATTGTTTAGACGCTATTTTAAAATTCAGATTTAAAAAGACATTAACAAGTATAAACTCTTGATAATTATCCCAAAGCTGAGAAAATAAAACCATTTCTCAAGGCAATTCAAAAGAAAAAGAATAGAAAATGAAAAGAGAGGATCATTTAATGAGTGAGAATTTTTCAAGAGAAAAAAAGCATTATTTAGAATTCAACAAGTAAATCAGTAATGCCTTTTAACAGGCATTGCCAGATAATGTAGGTTTTCCAAATACCTAAAATGTTCTTAAGTGAGAGAATAAAAACATTTTCAAACTGTAAATCTTTCCCTAGTATATTTAGCTAATTATATATACTTAATTACCTCTAACATAATATATTGAAAATATACCAATCACTATGCAAGAATCATTTATATTTCCTTCTCAAGGTCTATGGCTTGTTATCTCTTCTCTGATTCTCAGAAACTGTATTATCGTTGTTATTCTTAATTACTGTCACTCTGGCTATTCCTAGTATCCTTTGCCACCTTTATTTACTGAGGAAAGAAAACCAGGCAACTGGCTTATTATAATAAGCAGAGTTAAAAAAAAAAAAGAATAAGCGAAGTGAAGGCCTAAGGGCTTGTCTTTGAGTAAAACTTGAACTCTGCTGCCCACGGATTTCCTAAATCTCTTTTGGCCTCCAGAGTCCTGCTTTTCATTCTTTCTCGTCCTCTGCCATGCACTTAGTAGTTGAAACTTTCTTAGTTGATAATGCATGGCTAAACGACCATGGAAGAACACAGCCACTTTAGAAATATTAAGTATGGAACAAACATTCATGATACAGTATTAGTCATTAGGTTTTATAACATTGAGCGAACCAGAAACATTTTTTTTTTTGGTACCAGGAATAGAACTCAGGACATTGAGCTTGCCAGGCAGGTGTGGCGCCACTGAGCTAAATCCTCAGCCCCAGAAACATTTTTTTATAAAATGAAATCCTTAACAGGATTTCCTTGTAAATAATCACTAAAATTTCCTGAAGGGTAAAAGTTTTTTTTTCCAAAAGGAATTAAAAAATTACAACTATGTTGATATAATGCAAAATACAGAGCATATCAAGAAAATTTGTATCTATAAACTTACTACTTTTAGAAAATACTAAGACTATTAGACAAGCTAAGAAATGAGATCAAATTTTATTTAATTAATGTATTTTTTGTGGTGGTTTTTTTTTCTTTTTTGAGACAGGGTCTGGCTCTATAATCCAGGCTGGCCTTGAACTCACAGTGGCAATTCTCCTGCCTCAGCCTCCAGAGTGCTGGGATTACAGGCATGTGCCACCACGCCTGGCAGAGATCAAATTTTTTTTTTTTTTTTTTGGTACCGAGGATCGAACTTGGGACCTTGCACTTGTGTGGCAGGCACTGGAACCACTGAGCTAAATCCCCGGCTAGATCAAATTTTTAAAAAGTTCAAAGTATTTACTTTGAAGTAAAGTCAAGACTTTCAGAAAAGTTTTAGTGAATTGAACTATCATGTTTGTTTTTTTTGTGTGTAATAAACACAGGGTATTTGTATAATAAAATCTTTTTCTAAACAAGTGGCTGAATATGTTGCTCTGCTCCCTGCATCCAGAAGGGGGCAGAAATAATCCAAAGCACAGAATTTTGATTTTCCACTCACTTATGGGGTCTCTTAGAAGTTCCCTTCCAAAGGCTTTGAAACCCCTCAATTAAAAATGAGACTGTTATTTCTGCATTGCTGTGCTCATGGATATTAATTGTGCATACTTTCAATCTGATTTATTC
The DNA here is from genome assembly GCF_000247695.1 of Heterocephalus glaber. The sequence goes on from NW_004624870.1 coordinate 766,711, forward strand.
CTGCTTAGGTTGATGACTTAAATTTCTCTTAGCACCCATGCAGTTTTTGTGATACACAGCAGCCTCTTGTGTTTTTCATTATGACAGAAGAAAGGCTATGGAAAAATAAATGATCCTCAATTTCGTGAAATTCCAAAGAATAAGGGAACTGTTGCAAGCATCCAAAATAACTGCTCTGTGTAACTTTCCAGAGGGTAAACATTTCTTGTGCCGAAGGCATGGGAGCAACCATGACTTGCAGCCAGAGAGTGCAGGAGGCTTTTCAAAGGGGTGTGGGGGACAAGCATTCTAGGGTATCTTCTTTGACATAGTAAACTTACTTAATAATAATAAAAAATAATAATAAAAACTGAAAGCCAAGCAAAGAGCCTTAAAGCTGTAGGCTTTAAGATCTGAGAATGAGAAAAGCACCGGGCCCAGTGCCCTTTGACACGCAGCCTTTCCTCCTTCCCCGTGGCTTCCTTTGTCATATTTATAGTGAGCAGCTTTCCAAACTGGTGGAAGGGGAACTGGTGTCTAACATTCCTAAAAGAAAAGGTAACTGAAAATGATGGAAATTCAAGAACAGTTTCCTTAAGGAATACTTCTATCTTTAGAGCAGGGAGAGAGGAGGGGCAGTCTTATCAGAATGGATCATGCAGAGAGGAAACCCTTCAGGTAGGTCTGGCCCCGGCAGTTTCCTGCAGATCCAATCCTGGCAAGCAACCATGGGAGGGAGGAGTTGGGGCCACACAAGCAGTCACGTGCATCCAAGGACAGAGCATGAGCCTTCACGTGCATCCAAGGACAGAGAGAGCATGAGCCTTGCAGGGCGCATTCCAAGACATGCTCTAGAAATGTAACTAAAACTTCCCCAAGTGCAGCCAGAAGGTCTTCACAATACCAGTCCCTTTCAGTTTTCTATAACTACATTCTTGATTTTTACAAAAACCTAATACGTATCATTCTGAGAACTCAAGCTGGAACCCAAAGTGATCATAGCTCTGGCTGAAGGTATACATGATTTGGTGATTGCATTTTTCATTTGTGAACTATATTTCCTCTTCATTAGCATGAATGCTTGAAAGTTTGTTTGTTTGTTTCTTTATTTATTTAATATTACTGGGGATTGAACCCAGGGCCTTTGCTCTGAGCTACATCCCCAGGCCTTTATTTTTTAAAATTTTGAGACAGGTTCTCATAAAATCACCAAGTTGCCCAGGCTGGGCTCAAACTTGCTATCTTCCTGCCTCAGTCTCCCAGAGAGCTGGGATCACAAATGTATGCCACCACACACAGTAAGGTAACTATATTTAAAATGCTGGCATGAACCATACAGTCAGCTCTCAGTTTCCAATGTGTGACTAAATAACCTAAGGGTCTGAGGCTTTTGCTCAGTCCCAGGCCAGATCCACCCTGCAGCCCAGCACATTCCTAGCTCATCAGCCCTTGCCTGCTCAGGCTGTGTGTATGCACAGACTGCCACGCTACCTTGAGATTACCCTAAGAAAAAAGAACTGATTGGGTAAAACAGCTATACAGAACCCTAGAAAACATTTCAAAGCACATATAAAGAAAACTAAAATAGCAGATGAGCCAGAAGTCTTCCTTTGAATGAATAAGTGAGTGTTAACTATGTTTTGAAAAGTTACTGACATGTTCTAGTTTACATATGATACCCATTTTCACTACTGTGCTCTTTTATGGTTTGTGCAGGCCATTTTACTAGTACCAAAAAATGTTTCCACTTTCTATGTTCTTGGTTTTATGACCCAAAAAACCCCCAAGTCAAGCACTTTTAAAGAATAGAAATGTCTAGAAAAGAGAGGTGATGCTGCCTGCTTTAGATGCAGTTCAGCATCTTCACAAACAGCTTCTGGGAGATGATGTTTTTGGAGAAGGCAGGGAAGGAAGCGTTTGCATATTTCAAAGATCAGTTTACGTGTTTCTTTTGTACAGGGCTGGCAACATGTTTTAAAAATTCTACATACACTTGTTTGGGCATGGCTCTCTATGTCATCCACAGTGGAGGAATGCTGATTGCAAACTTTTATGTTGGTTTGTTCATGCATGTTTTTCTCGTATTCTCGAACATCATCCATTGTCATATCTGAAAGAGGTTAAGATGTTGGCAACTTCCGTTATTAAACGCAAACTTTAATGGGGAGACTTTAGGGAAAAATGGTAGCTTAGCATAGCCAAGGAGGTGTAAAAAAGCAGGGGACTGACTAACTTTATGAAGAGTGAGTCATAAAGTTAGTAAAAACAGCCAAGGGGGAGTGAGGGCGAGGAAGTTAAGTCAAAACAGACTCAGAACACAGAAGAGTGGAAATTATTTAGGGGTGATTCTTGTAAAGTGATCTCAGTGGTAGAAAGTATTAGCGTGGGGACAGTGCATAGCCTGAGATCTCCTAAATCTTCATTAGAAGATCCCTTTGGGGAGGGTCAGGTTTGTTTCATTTAATACTTACCTTCACATACCTTTCCAGATACATTCAGAGAGTTTTTAAATTAATGCATTCAACAACAGAACGGACACTTTCACTGCTACTATAGGAGACAGGATGTAGAAAGCTGAACCATGACGTTCACTGGTATAAATGAGATTTGGTGCAATTCTCACATAGAGATGGATTTTTGCAGAATATATGATGTCAGAGAGTAACCTGTACCTCTCCACTGAACTTCAAGTCTAGCCTAACAGCTTGAAGATGGCTGACACTACTTCCACCCACACTGATCTATAAATAAAATGGCACACGACAGGATTTTGGGCCCGAGTCTGCAATTTTTCAGTAATTCAGGATAATGATCTCTTAATCCAGCGGTTTTCAACAGGGGACAAGTTTTTGGCATTTTTGGTTGTTATAACTGCAGAGAGGGTTCTGCTGGCCTCTGTCTGGTGGGTAGGGACCAGAGATGCTATGGAACATTCCACAATGTACAGGACCCCAGCCCCCAGCAAAGCAGGATATGATCCAAAATGTCAGTAGTGCCAAGGTTGAGAAATCCTATCCTAATCCAACTGATAACAAACTTAAACACAACTCATCCATCTTCAGTATGTGAAATACAAAAAATTGGTAATTAGTCTCACTTTAATGCTTCCTTCATTTTATTCCCTACCCTCTGACCCACTCTTTTGCTATTTTGCAACATTTTCGCAGCAGTTTTCCCAGATAGGCATTCCTCTATTGCTGTCTCCACAGAATTTTAACTACATGTCCCTTTACCAGTGAAGGTTTGCTCAACAATTGCTTAATCTACCACCCCATCACTAACTGGTGTGGTGGAGGATTTGCACTGGATGTTCACAGTGGGGAGTTTTCCTTAGGGATTTGTTGCATCATGTGGTCTGATGTCTTTTTATATCAATCCATGTGTCATGTGAGGGCTTCCTCATTTCCAAAGGGCAGGCATGCCAGAGCTAATGATTGAACTCAGTGTGGTCTGGGGCCAAGACGGCTCTGAAGCCAGACCCAAGCTGTTTTATTTAGCTCAAGATCCCCCTCCCACCCTGGAATCATCAGTCAACAATCTGTCTATCAGCAATGTAAGTATCAAGCATGCTAAGCAGCAGTCTGGCCAAGCAAAGAGCATGCTTTTCTGTTAGAAAACCAAGGAAACCAAAAAGCAATAAAGGGATACTGCCTTAGGATTAGAACAAACATCTTAGTTAACAGTAACAACACATTCTTCAATACACTCATTTTAATTTCAATGGTTGATCATAAACTTTCTTTAAACACAAACATACCTGGAATGAATACTAAGATATCACTTTTAGCTAGAAGTTTAAAATTTAAAGATGTTTCTCTATATAGACACTTAATTTAGAAAATAAAAGCAAAGGAGTTTTAGTTTTATTGCTCTAGTGAATCCCAGCAGAAACTGGTCTTTATCTTTAATTAGCTCAATGTTAACAGAGGGGCTTAAATGGTGTTGACTATGGGATTTCAAAGATATATCAATTTTATGGAAGTGAAAAAGGGTTTAACAGCAAAGATGTTCATTACTGCCTTGTTCATAATAATGAAAAATTGAAAACAACTCAAAGAACTGATAGCACTGTGCAGTCATTAAAAATGAAGTAGAATATTAATATTATTATAAACAGCTTTGATATATTGTCAAATAAAAAACAGAAGGCAAAACTTGTACATGTATGATTTTAGTCAGAAAATCATCACCTACATTTAAAAACAATGAAACCATATACTTCAAATTTTAACAGTGATTATTTTGAGGAGTTAGAATTGCAGATAATTTTATTTTTATTTGTTTTGTATATTTTGTATATTTAGCTTTCATAAATTTTTTACATCAAATATGCATTATGATTGTGGTCCTTAATGATGTTGAAAAAAAAATGTTTGTCTAAATTCTGAAATATCCCCACATACCATAAATGTGTATGGAGATGAAGCAAACATTTCCAATATACCCTTGTAATTTATAGCACTCCTGACCAAGTGAAAATGTTCCTGTTTATCTGGTGAAATGCACTGTGTCTTGCTTTTGCAACATATAATACCTCAAAATCTATATGAATCAATTTTTTAGAAAATTCACTTACATATGACCAATGACAGGTTATACTTTTAGAGATGATCTATCTTCACTGCTGATAGATTTTCATGATCAGTGTGACTTCTAACAATTTAGGTTTAGCCGGGGATTTAGCTCAGTGGTTCCGCTGCCCGCCTCCCAAGCACAAGGTCCCGAGTTAGATCCCCAGTACCAAAAAAAAAAAAAAGTTTAGGTTTAGGCCTATTTGCTTGCAGCAAACAAATGCCTACAGTGTAGCAGACAAACTCTTATGAAAGGAACTCTATGTCAGTTATTTTGCAAGTTAATTTGTAAATGATCATATCAACTTACAGATTTTGAAAGGTCACAACTGGTTTTTCTTTAGTAAGGCCTCATCAATGGAAGGTTTGTAAATAGATGAGTAACCCTGGAGATAGCTGGGAGTGTTGGAACCAGAACTTCTGATAAGGAGTGTGCACCCTAACATCTTTGAGACTTTGCTATAAGAGGTTCACTGACAGAATCATCACTGGAAAGTATTCTAGGAATATCAATTCCCTCCTCACTGCACTTCTCGGAGGCCAAATTTCTTTCCTTGACCTCTTGTTTTATTTTTATTTTTATGGTACCGGGCATTGGATTCAGGACCTTTTGCTTGCCAGGCAGGCGCAGCACTGCTGAGCTACATCCCCGGTCCCTTGACCTCTTGAGAGGCCATTTCTTCCTCCTCTCTTGCCCTCCTTCAGGGGAGGAGAGCATACACCCTAGTTTAGTATGTACCTCGGGACATGAAGGTCAAACTGCATGGGGCCTGAGTAGAAACTTCCCCTGCTGTGACAAAGATGTTCCTGTGCCAGGGGATTCATGGACTGAGAAGTCTTCTTTGGTTTTTCTTTTTCTTCCTTTTTTTTTGGTACTGGGAATCAAATTCAGGTGTGGTGCCACTGAGCTACATCCCCAGCCCTTTCTTTGTTTTTTCTAAACTACGAAGTAAAGGTTTATATTAAAGTGCAAAATGTTTTTCAAGTATGGTCTTACATTGATTCAACCATTTCATCATTTATTTATTTATTTTTGGTACCAGTGATCAAACTCGGGACCTTGGACTTGCAAGGCAGGCGTGGTGCCACTGAGCTACATCCCCAGCCCCCATTTCATCTTTTAAAAAAATAAAATATAGTTTGTTATTATTTATTTATTCTATCACTCAAATAATGCATGAATTATGTTCCATAAAAATAATTCAAATAGTACTGGATTATATAAAAACAAGCGGTTGCTTCCTTTTAATATTTTTCATCAATCCCATTGCTTCTCCCTGAGATAACCACTGTTAAGAGATTGAGATATATGCTGGTAGGTAATTATTCTATAAAGTATCTATTAAGTATAGTATCATATGCAGTATGTTACACACACACACATACACACACACAAATACAGTCTTCTTTATTTACATATATGGTATCTCATTTACATATATGGCTGTTATTATGCCATACTTGCAAGTAGTTTTGACTTACTTTTTTCTACTAATGGAAAATGTACATATTTCTATATTAATATATACAGAACTACTTTGTTCTTTGTAACTGTTGCACACAATATTCATAGTATGGGTGCATCATAATTCCCTTTACCATAGGCCTGTTAATGGATATTTACACGGAAACTAATTTTTAACTTTTATAAACACCACCACACAAAATTGCTTTTTACCTATACTCATGAGGTATGTAGTTGTTTTTCCTTTTTCCTTCTTCTATTTTCTTTTCGTTCAGGCTGGCCTTAAACTCACTGTAGCCCAGACTGACCTCAAACTTGTGGTAAGCCTCCTACCTCAGCCTTCCGAGTGCCAGGATGACATGTGTGCACCATCATGCCCGGTGAGCACAACCGTTTCTTAAGAATACATTTTTAGAAGTAGAATGGTTATGTCATAGGTTATTTGTACCTATCTTTTTTTTTTGGTACCAGGGATCAAACTCAGGACCTTGCGCTTGCGAGGCAGGCAGCGGCACCACTGAGCTAAATAACCGCCCTGTATCTATCATTTTAATAGCATATTTTTTACATTATCACTTTATACCCAGAACTGGGTATTACTGGTCTCTAAAATTTTTGCTATCAGGCAAATGTAATATCTTGTTGTTGTTTTCTTTACATTCCTTATAATTGGTCCTGAGCTTATTGGCCATTTGCATTTTTTTTCTATGATTTACTTATTCATTATAAAAAACCACTTTTCAGGCCAGGGATTTAGCTCAGTGGTTTCACCACCTGCTGTGCAAGCACAAGGACCCAAGTTCGATCCCTGGTACAAAAAAAAAAAAAAACCCGAAAAAACACCACTTTTCTATTGGGGTACTAGATTTCCAATTTAAAGGACTTCTTGATATGCTGTAGATATGAATCCTTTTTTTTTTTTTTTGATATGAATCCTTTTTTTTTTTTTGATATGAATCCTTTTTAAAGTACATATATTGCAAATATTTTCTCCTCATCTTTCTTGCAATAATTTTATTTACTTATATATTTTAGTATCAAATGTCTTGAATCCAGAACCCAGTGCATGCTAAGCTGGTGCACTGGGCTACCCTCTCAGTGCAATCATTTTATTATCTTGTGGTACTGGGGATTGAACCCAGTGACTACTGAGCTACAGTCCCTGCCCTTTTTATTTTTTGAGACAGGGTCTTGATGAGTTGCCCAGGTTGGCCTCAAACTTGGAATCTCCCTGCCTCAGCCTCCAGAGTAGCTGTGATTATAGGCATGTACCACGGTGCCAAGCTCCTAATCATTTTAGTTTTGAAGAAGGCAGGTTGATTTCATAGAAAGAGGAAGTGAGATGGTATATTTGAAAGGCCTTAGGATACAAGTCAGTTGAGCATACAGAGATACTACAAATGGTCTGGAACAAAGCATCTGGAGGCACGAATTTTCCTTCAGTATGTTACAGTTGGAGCAGCTAAAATTTTAAAAAGGAGAGTCTCATACTAATTCAAAGACGCAGTATACTTTATTTTCTTCTATAAACATTTCTCCATTTCCAGGCTCAGCCAAAATAGAAGTCATTTTTTTCTCACTCTAAATAAAAACAACAGTCTTGAACAAGTGGGTCAGGGAGGATCCAGAAGTCATGAATTAGATTTGGATACTCCTTTGGCTCTGGAAAAATGGTGGCCATCCTTTGGGAAGCATCACTGGGGTTTGATACATGCTCATTACAAAAATCTTTGGGTGTCCTTTTTTAAAAATTGAAAGCAGCTTATCCATAAGGTTTGGAGCATATCATTTCCATGTAATTCAGACCACTAAAATCCAGAACTATAATCTACAGTAGTTTTTTTTTTCTTAATTAGGGGTAAAAGAGAAGGATTACAGATTCCTTTGAAATTCGGATGGAAAGCTCTGAGTTCTCTCCCTAAAAAAATAAACATAAGCACACATATGTAAAATGTTACATTAGAGTGATGACACCCAAAATCATATTTCAGGAAATATGGGGCCATTGGAAAATGCTGGCTTGGTGAACTCAGCCAGCTAAGGCCAGTCCCTAGCAGACTTCTCGCTTCTCTGTTAGGCCTGCTCTAGGGATCCCAGGCTGATTTCCAAGTCATTTTCACGAGACTGTTTCATCTGTATCAGCCAGAATTCGCCCTTCCTTACTTTTCGGGGAAGAGTTAAGTTTTCAAAGACATTTGTGAGGTTCCACTCAGTCATAGGTGCCCTCTGGCAATCTTGAGTGTTTCTCTTTCAAAATACTGTCAGATTTGTGAAGCAAAACCATGCTTTAGTGAAGCTGGGCTGGCTATTTTTATCTGCCGCCCCTCTCACCCCATCTTCTGAAATTGTTGTTGTTTCTCTGATTAGTGTTCTAGTCATGCAGAGAGACCCAAGGCTCGCAGCTAATGACCAATCAGGGCTTTGAAAGACAAACTCAACTTCTCCAACATGGAAACAGTTACACTTTACAATGAACATGAGCAGAATAAAATCTGTTTAGGGAAATGAATAAAATCTGTTTAGGGAAACAATTTTGTGACAGCCAAAGGCTGGAACTCAGAAGAGATGCAAAATTGATCCTTGGGTGAGACAAGATCACCATCCTCTATAATATCTCTTTTCTTGACTTTTATTTAAGCACTGGAGGTGGTGAGTAATTAGAGAGGAAGACAGCCAGGGCTGCCATGGATGGTGCAGCAGGGTGTACGGAGTGTGCGCCGGAAGGGCACACAGTCCTGGAGGGAAATGGGGCTCAACTGTGTCCCCAAGCCCTGGCAGTCACTGAGCGTCCCCGGAAGGAGTGCCTTCATTCCTAACTCATCTGTTTACCAGGACTGCTTTTCTTTAATTGTCACGAGGCATCAGAGTTTAGCAGTTGGCCCTGAAGACATCTATGATTTTTCTAGACTAACCTATTTGGATTGAATTAATTAAACCGTCCTTGCAGTCCTATCTGGCTTACAGCCAAAGCTATAAGTTAGAATTTCAGAATCATCTGGAGGGCTTTTAAGACACAGATAGTTGGGCTAGACACACCCCAAAGTTTATGAGTTGGTAGGTTTGGGGGAGGGGGAGGTCTGAGAATATGCATTTCTAACAGATATTCAGGTCCAGGGACCTTATTGAGAACCAGTGCAAGAAGTTATAGCTACAAGCAAGGGTTTCTTTACTTTGGAGCTTTCCCATGTTTACTAATGAGAGTCTCTTTGGGCCTATACCGACCAAAGAAAATTAAACAAATTCAGATTGCCCAAACTGAAAGATTATCCTTCAGTGGGTCCTTGGCCTTGGTAACAGGGACCTTGAATAAGTGGCTGAGAAGGGCAGGGGCTGTTTGCATTCATTTGGTTTCCTGAAGTTCTGTATCAAGTAATGAAGGAGTCACTGTGTTCCTGGCTAGCTCAGTTCAACAAGCAGTAGTTCATGGGAAATTGAGGGTGTAGGTCTCAGAGCCCCCTGATGAGTGAAGAGGCTGCCTGTTTTGGTTGGGGCTATGACTGTGGATACAGGAGTACAAGGCACCCTGATGATCTACATACACTAAAGCTATACTCTTTTTTGCACTAATATACAGTACCTAGGGCCATCACACTGGACTATACCTCCAGCTCTTTTTATTTTGAGACAGAGTCTTGCAAATTTGCAAAGTTGCCTGGGCTGGGCTCTAACTTGTGATACTCCTGCCTCAGCCTCCTATAGTGCTGGGATCACAGGCATGCACCACCCTTGTCAGCACAGAAAGGATTTTTGGATCAAGAGACTCCTTCACCTAACCTACTGTAAGTAAACAGGTAGGTGTTCTCACAGGTCTCCAGCTAGCAATCTTCCATTTCTTTTGAGACAGTATTCTAGATTTGGTCTTCTATAATAATTGGAGAATTTCTCTCTCTGTCTCTCTCTGGTGCTAGAGTTTGAAGCCGGGGCCTTGCACACATTAGATGAGCATCTCTCTTTCTTACTTAAATGCCTTTAAAACTCTTCCTTGCCTCCGGTCAGCTGAGATAGAAAATAATCAGCCTCCAGCCTCTGTATCCAGCCATTCACTGACCAGATATGCACACGCATGTTTTTCCTTTCCAAATCCTGTCTCTAATCAAACCTCCTTTCCTGATGAACAGCTTGGCAGTGTTTTGCCCCCTTGATCAGAACCTGCCTGTCCTTCTGTTGCTGCCTTTTTTGAAAAGCCCTCAATGGCATTTGGGTACCAGTGAGAAACCCATCCAAGTGCCCTGTCTGCTGGTCCTCAGAGTGGCAGATTTTGGACACTTCAGGTGCCTGTCCCTTTGCCAAGTTTCTACCAGTTCAAGACTACTATCCTTTGAATATCTTTTTGATAGTTTCTTGGTGTTGGTAACCAGGAAACCATCATGAGTCCAAGACAGGAGAGGCCAGAAATTCTTCACTTTTTTTTGGAGTCTATTCTCCCTCTGAAAATCTGAGAAAAGTTAGCTAGAAAAAAACACTCAAAAGTATTTGTTTAAGGATCAGAGGAAGGAATCACAGGAGACTCTGTTTACCTGCCTCATAAAAGACGGCACAAATAGAGAGGTCTTTGCCATGTTAGGGTAGCATGACAACTAGTCAATTAGGGTGGCATCCTGGGGTATGTGATAAGAGAGAATAAATAATGATCTGCATTTAGACAAGCCCTGGAAGAGGCATTTATTTTTCAGAAGGTGCAGATCTGGGGAAACTGAGAAAAACAAAACAAAAAAGCCCATAGTCTACAGAACCCTGTCTTTAAAAATGTGGCTCAGAAACAGCTGGCAACATTAATGACCATCACTGTCTCTGCCCCTTCTTCCTAACATATCCTTTTTCTTTAAATTAGGTACTTTTGCTAAGAAAAGGGAGGGAGATACTGGAATAATGATGGAAAGGGACCAAAATACAGCACTCGGAACAAGTTTAAAGTGACTTAGGAAAAGGCCAATGAGGAGAGCATTTCATTAGACAATCGACCTGAAAGTCAGATCTAACCTAAGTCACCCATTGGGTGTGTTTATTTCTATTTATAGCCAAGGACACAGCTATCTTGTGACTAATTCTGGTAATACAGAAGATTCAAGGGGACAAAATGATTGTGCTGAGGGTCTGGGAAGAGTGGTCTATCCATCATGGGATGCAGCAAGCCTTATTTTCATGTACTGACAATGTGCAGAACTTATTTAACTCTTCACATTTCATTAAAAATAAAAGCCAGAAGAGTAGTTCAATTAGAGTGAATGGGGCACCTACGCCTAGCCTGTTTGACCTTGAATACTCGTAGAACCTCTGCATATTTGGTAAGGGATTGTTTCATGTGTTCTCTGAATCAAAAGACTGCTTTTACTTGACATGATGCTTCAGGGAACTTTGATCTTGAATTGAAGTTTGGAATAAATTAGAATGGATTTGAAATCCATCCAACAGAGAATGATACAGCCCTTCATGTCAACGATGCAAGCATCAAGTATACTGAGGTCCTACTTAGTCAATAGCTCTGTGGCTATTTTAGATTAAGCTTCTATAATTACATCTTTATTATGCTCCCTGGACAGGGCTATTTCAAATACAGGAAGCAGTAACCTGCCTTTGTTGTTGTCTTCCTAGGTAGCAGTTGAAGCCAGATGTACTGAAAGCCCAAGTCAACATGTTATGAAATTGTTCTACAAGTTATTTTGGGGAAATTGACTTACCATACCACTCATCAACCCATGCAAAAGCCTGTCTGTGTCCAATCAGTAGAATGTCTCGGACCACCTGAAAAGCAAAAGGACATTGAAATCATACCTTGTTTGATGACTCTTTGAAAAATATGTCATTCCCGATTCCGGAAATCTTGGCAGTTATGGATTCCTCAATCCCTCTGGCTGTATGTGAGGACGTACACAAATGCTGCATTAGCTCAGCCCCATCTCTTTCCATTGCACGCATATGCTTGCTGCAAATTAATCCTTTCATCTTACTTGAGTTAGGCCAGGGGGTGTTCAAACTAAAGACAACTACTTGATAGTCATACAGTAATGGGCTGTGGATTTAGCTCAGTGGTTTTGTCGCCTGCTGCGCAAGCGCAAGGACCCAAGTTCAATCCCCAGTACCAAAAACAAAAAAACAAACATACAGCAATAATTTGAATGAGTCTCTAGGCTAATCACCTTGAGATTTTTCATTTCTCTTTAATTAGAATTATACTTTTCCTTTGTAGAAGGGTATATGTCTCGCTGGTGCTCAGAGGTTGTAAATGTTGGAAATCAAGAACACTTTTTCTCAACTTAGCACCTTAGGATGATCCTATCTCAAAATTTAAAAACAGGCCAGGAATGTAGCTTAGGGTACTAGATTCAATCCCTAGTACTGGGGCTGGGGAGAACATTTTTCTGTGTTGTAAGTCACTTCTAAGCAGAGAGCACTTAATATTCCCTCTTCTCTGATGAAATATCCTCAATATTGATTCAATTAAAAGTAAATCAACATATAGTGTGTGAGGTAAGTTAATATCCTTCTAGGCTTCACTTTCATGTAATGGAAGAAAAAAGAGCATTATTTTATTGAAAGAGATGAAATAAGAGACTTGAACTGAAATAGAACATAATAGGAATGCTAAGCTTCACTGGAGACAAAAGGAATGAAATTGTTTCTTATAGGATACATAATGGCAATGGAAGGCTAAGGAAAATAAAACACACCATCTGTGTTATGTGTGTAGTACTGGTCATGTGCTTTTACTTCACGGTATCTTTTGTGTAAATATCTTCTTTTATGTTTCTTGGATACTCAAGAGTCTCCCTTTAACATTCCTGCCAAACAAATCTAGTGATTGTCAAAAATCTCTCCTGGAAGGTTCCAGTGTGTTTCCATCAATGAAGGACTTTAATTCGGTGAATTAGTAGACAAGGGAAGCATTTATAATGAAGCGTTTACTCCTCCAGGCCTCTGGCTATCTAGTGAGGCTTTGCTGATTTGGAAGAAGAAAACACGTAATGAATATAAGAAACAATGTGCAGCCATACACACTTGAGTGCTGAGTGTGTCAAATTCATGGAAATCAAAAGAACAGCACTGAGGCACCAGTAAATATACCCTAGTACATTAAAGCACAACACAGCTGTTGGCTGGAAATGAGAATTCAATAATGTGCTAATGGCTTCTTTCGAACAATTTTTTTCACTTTAACTGTGAATAGATTCTAAAAAAACAAACCAAAAATCACCCACAAACAAAAGTGTTCAGAGAATGGCATCCCTGACTCCTTAAACCCATGCAAATGCTACTCTCAGATACTCATTAGCAACTCCTGGGCCACAGCAGGTATCTTTGGGGGATGTAGATAATGCTTCATTTTATTTGGAAGCAGGCAATAGAATGTTTGTGACTGAAGCATCATCCTTACAGGCATTTTAAAGAAATGGATTCGCAAAACGAGCTTAAGTCATCTGTGAGAAAAGAAACAATGATCCACGTGGCAATCTAAATACAGATTGTGAGAGAAAATAAAATGCATTTTGATAATGACCCTAGTAAGAGGAGATGATGTGGGGTTAAACAGCCATAAAAAGAAGAGAGGAGAGAGAGAGAGAGAGAGAGAGAGAGCACGCGCGCGCTTGTAGGAAGTCAAGGAAGAAACAGATACAGACAGAACTGAGGTTGCAAAAATATTTTCTGGAAGTTGTGATTGTTTTCTTGCATAATAACCAAGTTAGAGAAGGAAAACAAAAGGTCTCAAATTTGATTTCCATGCGTCTCACCCCATTCTAACTCCTGGCTGGCAGAATGGGCTTTGGAACTCAGCAGAGGATCACATACTTCTGTGTGCAAGAAAACACCGAGGCTCTCGAATTTGTCCCAGACTCTGCCATTACAACCAGCCTAAGTTTCGAGGAGTTGAGGGACAGACAATCCATTCCATAGACCATAGACCTAAATTCAAGAATTATACTATCATCGAATTGGCCCCCAGTCAGTAGACAAATCCATCTAAATAACAAAAAGCTCAGAGCATTAAGTAAAAATTCCTGTGCCCCCAAAAGAATTTTGAAAAGCTACTCTTTATCAGCTTTTAAGTGGAAAAATAAACAGATAGTTTGCCTATCTGGAATACATAGACTACTTAGGGAGTATTTATTTTTACGGAAATGAGAATAGCTATGAAGGGTAACGCTCCACACTGCATTTTCCATTATTTTTTTTCCCATGTGAAGTATCAGGTTAGAAAACTTAAATCATCACCAAGTAGGTTCTTGCTACAAAATTAAAATGTTTGGCCAAAGTGAAATCTGTGTTCGGGGTGGTTAATCATTCTTTAGTAACAGAATTATTACATGAGCAGAAATGCTGAGGTGTGCCGTTCAGTAGCACAACTGGGACTTCTTGTTCTGTTTTGTGGGGCACTGTCTACCTTAGGTGCCTACGTTGGCAAGATCTTCCGTGTGGGACTCGTCCTCGGGTGCTGTGCACACAGATAAGCCTGCTGGCCTCTACCCAGTTCCCTCTGCCTGGAAGCAGATTAGCTGGACGCCAGAGAGGGAAGGACATTTTGAAAGCCTCACTTCCCAAATAAACTTACCCAACAGACATGGAGGTCACAGAATGAGAGACATAGGGTACAATGTCTACAAATAGCAGTGGAAAAAAAATTAAACCCATTTATAAAATGAATTTTTACCCAAAAAGTGTTTTTTAGATACAGTTAGTTATGTGGTATTGGCTCAGCCCCATGCCCTGGGGGTACATCATGTACTCCAACTTGACAATAAAGGCAGTGAGTGACCTTGTCCACAGGCTGGGAGCTGCTTTTTGATCACCTACCTTGTGCACAAATTGTTCCACTCTGGTCTGAAGCCCCCAGACTTCAAATTTCACGGTCACCAGCTTGTAGGAGCACATGATGGGCTGATGACTATCTCTCCAGCCTTCCCTTAACTGACCCCGGCCTGTCTTCTCTGACTTGAAGTGTTTAGGATCCTAGAAGAAATACAGCAAAGAAATTGACGTATTAAAATTTAACCAGCTATATGAAATATCCAGAATAGGCAAATCCATAGGCAGGAAGTAGATCAGTACTTGATTGCTGGGGACTGGGACCGGGGCGGGGGGAGAACGGCGGTGTTGTGGGGTGATTACAGTGTTTCCTGTGGGGATGATGAAGATGGTTCTATGATCTTCTGAGTATAAATAAAACCCACTGAGTTGTATACTTGTTTAAAAGGATGAGGACTGTGGTGCAGCTCTGAGCCCTTGCCTACCAATGTGAGGCCCTGGGTTTGAGCCTAGCATTGGGGAGAAAATTATAAGACATCTTAATTTAAAAAGGGGGAATTATAATTAATTGGTAAAAGGGTAGCTCACCTATGTAAATGTGAAAAATGATTTAAAGCAAAGTTTATGACATTGTTTTATATTTTTTCCTTGCTCTTATGGTCAGTAAAAAAATTTTTTTCACTGTTAGGGGTTGCATCCAGGGTCTTCACACTGGTCTACATACCCAGTCCTTTTTTTTTTTTTTTTTTAAAGAAGTATCAATGAAAAATTTATTGAGGGCAAGAGAAAGTTCTTTAGATAAATTCCATTTTTAGTGTAATAAATTAATTACAGTTATCAATGAAAATTATTTTGAAGCTATTCTAATGTTTTGCATTTCTATAAATAGTCTTGGGTAAACTAAAAAATATACTTATGAATAGCTCATTCACCTGGTAAGATAAAGGTTCCCGTCCCTGTTCCAGACAGAATGTTTAAGGAAGTTTCACTGTGTTTTTGTTTTAATAAGTTGTGAAAGTAATTCAGCTTATCGTGGCAAATTCAATGCTGCATAACAGAAGAATGAATTTTGTCAAGTCACAAAGTTGTAAGTTGAGTGACTCAACTTTTTAATGAAATTAAAGTGAATAATTTTACTTGGCAGACTTGTTGGTTGGAAAAATAATCTCTTACCAACAAAACCAAGGATTTCACTAAGAAAGAACAAGTTTCAAGGCAACAAAATGGCATTTTCCCCACTTTTTGTCATGCTACCTACACCAGACTGAACTATGTGCACAAAACCCCAAACCCAGGCTCCTAAGCACTGGTGATGATAAATAGCAATTTCAATGGTTCCATATGGAGAGAAAGACTTGAAGAGTATTCTTTGTGAGATCACGCCCCCAGTGAATTAAATTTAACTAAGAAATTTCAATGAAATAGATTGGGACTGAAATGGTTGCCAGTCTAGTCATCCAATGGGGAACATGGAAATTCAGACAAGGTTTGGGTACTTCTGTTCCTTTTTTGAGTCCTCTTGTTACTGTTGCAGTCACACTGTTCTTTTGTTCTTGTTTATCTTAGTTTATTCCATTATTAAAATGGAGAAAAAAGGGATAAACAGTATGTAAATATTTGATTTGAAAGCTGCTCCACTGTGGGAGGAAACAAATATATAATTGGTTCCAAAGGCCATCTTCAACTCCTGCAAGGTGCTCTATGTTCTTGGCTTGCTCTAATAATACAGAAGTGATAGGCATCGTTTCTTTTTTGCTACCGGGGAATGAACTTGGGTCCTTGCGCTTGCGCAGCAGGTGGCAAAACCACTGAGCTAAATCTCCGGCCCCTTGGGCATCGTTTCTTAAGTGACCATGAAATTACGAATCAAAGTACATCAGTTCTCTCTCTGTCCTATACGTACCAGAACATGTTTTGGTCAGATATAAAATGGAATAATTTCAAAGTTGGTATATCTACATGTTGAAAAGTCTTGCAGGGAAGAGTTTCACCCTGTCATGTTGACTTAGAGGTCCAGGTTTTCAAAAGACACCTCTCCATACTTGTTTCTGTAGTAGTCCATGTAAACAAAGCACAGGTAAGAATGGTCCTTCTGCAGCTGCTTTCATCGAACAGCAGTACCTGAAAGTGTGGTGTTGGCTAAATGTGACACAGGCAGAGGGTGAGCCTCTGTGTTGAACACCCAGTGATCTAAAGGTAAAAGGTCATCACTGGAGAACAGCAGATACAAGTATTTTAATGTTTCAGCGAGAAAGAAGCTCTGCTGTATATCATCATGTGTAGAAGTAGAGGAATATACATCTTTGACCCCAGAAAACCCACCACTGACTGGGCAATACTTTTCAATAGCCGGTGCTGCTTCCCAGCCCCACTGCCTGTATCTTGGATTATGAGTGAATCACCACTACCCAGTCCTTTTTAAAATTTTTATTTTTGAGACAGGTTCTTGTTAAGTTGTGAAGTTGTCCAGGCTGGGCTTAAATTTGCAATCCTCCTGCCTCAGCCTCCCAGAGTCCTGGGATTAAAGGTATGTACCACCACACCCAGGTGGGTCAATACATTTTTTAAAAAGAAGAGTCCAGCTCACTAATGAGAGTGTAAATTAGTTCACTAACCTTGAACAATTGCTCAGTGATAACTTTAAAAATCCACAAAGCTGGGTCGGGGATTTAGCTCAGTGGCACCGCACCTGCCTCACAAGCACAAGGTCCTGTGTTCGATCCCCAGTACCAAAAAAAATCCACAAAGGTAAGCACGTACCTACTTATGACCTTACAGGTTAATCTGAATGTAATATGTAAAATCTCCAGAGTTTTACACATAAGATTTATGAAATGAAAAAGATAAAAAGGGGTTAAAAAAGTGTTTAACCTTTTAATATTTGCTCAATGACTGCCATGGAAGTTGGCTGATTCTGACCCTACAGGATTATTTTTTGAGATACTTCAAAAGAAATGTATAAATTAATCAAATACAAAAATGTTAGTAATTGTTTTAAAATATAGGTATAATATTCATTACTGTAAAGAAGACCTGAAGCCACTCAGGGCCTCGTGTGTGCTGGGGATACAGAACCCCAGGAGGCAAAGAGCCCAGGGCACACAGCAGAAGACAGTATAAAGCAGAAAATGCTGGTTCCCTCCCAGGAGAGCCCTGGGGCCCCTGTGTGGACCACATGAAACCTGAAACCAGGCGACTGTGACTGCATAGGCCTCCTATCTCAGACCAGACTGTGGCTCAGGGCTGGATCTGAGGGGCCGAGCAGGCTGCTCAGGAATAAAGGCAGGAGTCTTCATTCAGGTCTGGCCAGGTCTGCGGGGCCATCTGTGCCACCGGGCATGGGCCTGCTCTGTAAGCACCTCTATGCCAGGGTTACCATGTTCAGGACTGCAGCTCCCCCAGAAGGCACAGAGCACCTCCAGGCCCCATCCCCACACTAGGCCAACGCCAGCCTTTCACCAAGGTCCAGGCAGAGCCCCCACCCCCCACTACTGCTCTGTGGCCAGGCTGACCTCCCAAAGAAGTCTTGACTGGGTCACTCCCTCCTCAGAATCCATCCACAGCACATGAATTTAGGATAAAATTAAATACTTGGCATGAAATACTAGGCCCTTTATGTTGCTGCTTACCTTTCCAACATCTTTCTAGACCACCATGCCAATGCCACAGTCCCTTCCTTAGGAAGCTCCCAGGAGCCCTGTTCTCCAAAGCCCCCAAGTTCTCGAACTTTCTAGGCAGGTGTTAGTTCCACTTGCTGAACTTCCTTTGCCCCAGCCTACCCTCCTCTCTGACTCTCTCTTCTTTTTCTTCCTTCCAGACTGAACTCAAGCGTCACCTCTCAAGGACCCTTTGCTGTGTCGCCCAGAATGAGGACTCCTCCCTTCTGCTCCCAAGCCACCTCTGAGCCTCCAGGCAGGTGATACTGGGATCACCATTTGCTCATCTACCTCCACGAGACCGGACCTCCTGGAGTGCAGTGGATCCCACTGCCCTAGTCCTGGTATACCATAGATGCTGAATAAATGCTTGTGGGATGAATGCCTAAACCTTTTTTGAACCATCACACATACGTGGCTGGGGCATCAGCAGCCTGTTAGCCAAAATAAGTAAGTTAGGGGCTGGGGATTTAGCTCAGTGGTTTTGCTGCCTTCTGTGAAAGCACAAGGACCCGAGTTCGATCCCCGGTACCAAAAAGCAAAAAAACCCCCCAAAAACAAAATAAATAAGTCAATACCGGTAAGACTTACTAGTAAGTTAATACTTACTAGTTAAAAATAGTATGTGTGCAGTAATAAGTGTTGACAAAGGAAGCGCGAACTCTCATACATTGCTGATAGGAATGTGCAATGGAGTGGCCACTTTGGATAGCACTTCAGCAGCTCTTCAGAAGATTAAACAGAGTTACCATTAAACGCACTACTTCCGCTTACAGATATTTACCTGAGAGAATTGAAAACATGTATCCCCACACAAACTTGGCCACGGGTGTCCAAATTCATAATAACAAGAAAAAAAGAAAAACTAACAACTCAAATGTCATCGACCGATGGACAAAATGCAGTATATCTATGCAATTGGATATCTTTCAGCCTTAAAAAGATACGAAGTACTGTTGCATACTCCAACACAGGTGAATTTCAAACAACGTGATGCTAAATAAAAGAAGCCAGTCATTAAAGGCCACATTGTACAATTCCATTTAGGTGATCCTATTGCCAGTATGTGAAATGTCCACAACAGGCAAATCTGTGGAAAAAATGTAGATTAGTGGTTGCCTAAGGCAGGAGGAAGAAGTGGTACAGGGAATGACTGATAATGTTTTCTCTTCTTTTTTTGAGATAGGGTCTCGCTATGTAGTCCAGGCTGGTCTTGAACTCACTTTGTAGCCCAGGCTGGCCTTAAACTCGAAGCAATCTTCCTGCCTCAGCCCCCTGGGTGCTGGGATTAGAGGCGTGCACCATCACAACTGGCCAGTGTTTCCTTTGAGTTGATTAAAAGGTTCTAAAATTAGATTAATGTGATAGCTCAGAACTCCATAAATATATTGAAACCACTGAATTGTACCTTATGACATATGAATTATATATCAAAAACATTTTAATAATAAAAAAACACAGCCAGGTGCATTGATGCACGCCTGTAATCCCAGCACTCGAGAAGCTGAGGCAGGAGGATTGCCACAAGCCTGAGGCCTGCCTGGGTGATATAGTGAGTTTAAAGCCAGCCTTGACTACATAGTAAGACCCATCAAACACACAGTCTAGTAAAATCCTATGCACTGCCTTAGTAGGATTTTCAGGATGTGGCCCAGCTCTGAGTTTGGTGTTCTTTTTACTTAAAAGTTATCCCATCATGGTCCTCATGCTAAGCACATGCTTACTGAGTTTGCTCTGCTGGCAGGGTATGGACCCACGTGTTACATTGTGTTTTCTATATAATGATAATACATAAGAGAGCAGGAGAAACTTTGAGAGATGCTGGATAGGTTTATGGCAAACTGTGGTGACTGTTTCATGGGTATACATTGGTCTCCAAATTCATTAAGCTAGATATATCAATTATGTAGATTTTTGCATTTAAATTAAATAGGATGTTAATTTTATGGAAAAAAAAGAATAGAATGAGAAGACCAATAAATCAAAAGCTGTATCACTAGACAGACTATGGTAATTTCCAAAGATGACCATGACCAATTCTTCCCCTCATTGCATTGGAACTTTCCTTCTCTTCTTGAATCTAGACAGGTCTGTGATTTGTTTTGGCCAATAGAATATAGCAGAAGAGACACTGTAGCAGTTTAAATACTAACAGAAGCTGAAAGCTGAAAACTAGAAAGCGGATGGGCCAGGGATTTAGCTCAGTGGCTCCTTGCTTGCCTCGAAAGTGCAAGGTCCTGAGTTCGATCCCTGGTACCAAAAACAAAACAAAACAAAAGGCCTCAGGTGTCCCAGCCAATCCAGCCGAGACACAGGAAGGAAAATCCATCTTAGGTATTTCAGTCCAGCCGCCCACCAGGAAGAGCAGATGATTTGCCCAGTGAAGCAGAGTCAAGATGATAGAGTTGTAAGAAATAAAGTATGGGTGGGCCAGGGATTTAGCTCAGTGGTGCTGCCGCCTGATTCACAAGCGCAAGGTCCTGAGTTCAATCCCCAGTACCAAAAAAAAAAAAAAAGAAAAAGAAAAAGAAATAAAGTATCAGGATTGTTTTAAACTAGTCAATTTTGGGGCAGATTGTTCTCCAGCAAGAGGTAACAAAACAGATGTATGACGTTGATCACCAACGATGGAGAGAATGAATGACGCTTTGTTCTTTCACAGAACATACTCAACATTCCTACCACCAGCCATATGCCAGAGAGCTGTGAATGAGGAAATTCATACCTGCCCAGTTTGTTCTTGTGAACTAAAATGCAGCAGCTAGAGTTAAACAGAGAAAACTGGTTTCTTTCTTCATCTGTCTTTGGATTTTCCCACCATGGGGCAAATGATGGCTGCTCTCGACTAAACCCGCACAGCCGTCTGTTGCTCTGGAGGACAGGGCTTCTGCTCTGTCTGTGGCTGACCAGAATGCTGATGGGCAAATTCTTGTGAACCTGGGTGGAGGTTATCTTATTTGACTTAGCAACTGGGTAAGTAAAGGATGGTGACAGAGCCAGAAAGCAGAGGAAAGCAAGAGGCCGAAGCACCCAGAAGCCTGGAGTTGCTGGAGACAAAAATCTCGGTGAGCAGAACAAGGTGGGCAGGCTGCAGAGAGACAGGAAATGAAATGAAACCAGGGCCTTGGCCTGAGCTGCCTTCACAGCCGTCAGAGCGTGTACTGTGAGGGAGAGCGAGAGCAAGAGGCCTGCAGAAAATTGTACCTGGACATGCTGATCGTGCCCCTCTCGAACCTGCTCATTCACGGACTGTATTTAGCTTGTTTCTTCAGCCAATAACTTCTGAGACTGAAATGGTACCTACTCCAGGATATTCATGTCCATTCCATAGTTTTCAAGCATAAAACAAGAGTCTGAAGTCTTAAAGGCAGAAGCCTGGTGGATTGCGTTTCTAAAGCAGCTGAGAATGACAGACCTCACAGCAAACTTCAAACTGAGACCAGAAAAGTACAGTATGGCTTGCTCAGCTGAAATCTCAATCATACCAGGAAATTATAACATTAGTTTAGGTTACTGAAAAATAAAGTTGCAAAAAAGGCCTAGATGGAAATGAGAAGTACATTGTGTTTTCAGGGTTCAGGATAGAATTTTAAGCTGAAAGTAATCATTTGGTTTTATGTCCTCGACTTTGTGGATAAGGACACCGAGGCCTAAGAGCAATGAAATATCTCACTCCTAAATCACAGGCTTTTGGTGATAGGCAGCTTCCCCTAATTCTAGCCCAATTTTCTTTCCATGACATTTACTTTTAATATTAAACAGAAGAAGGGTGTTTGCTGTTATAGCTGGACGCCAAAGAAACAATTAACAATTGGGCTTTTTATGGCAACTGTGTGTCGATTTTTTGCTAGACTGGTGTCATATCTACAGCTGTTGATTTCATCTAATATAACTCAAACATGGCCTATAATTAGAGATTCACATTCAAAGAGCTGGAGGGGCGTAAGGGAGAAGGGTTTACCAAAGGACACCTTTAATCAAACTCCAGGCCAGAAATGAACATTCAGTTGAATGCATTTGAATGGAGCTGGGAGGGGGGAGGTGGAGGGGGCGGGGGATTTAGCTCAGTGGTTCCACTGCCTGCCTCGCAAGAGCAAGGTCCCAAGTTCCATCCCCGGTACCAAAAAAAAGAAGAAGAAAAGATGGACGGATGAAACCAGCATGTTTTATCTGGAATAGCCTGGTCATTTTCTCACTTGAGTTTCTGAAGATAAGTACCTAAATTGCTCCATTCACACATCAGCTGACTTTCCTTACAACCTCTTTGTTTTTGTGTAGTTTTCAAATAAATTTTTGATTTATATTTTTATAGCTTCTACAGTATTTTGGTTCTGATTCAAACTCCATTATCTCACTTATCTTTTTTTTAAATAAAAAAACTGGGTTGTTTTATATTTTAAACTTTCTTTTTAAAAATGAGGTTTATAAATGAGAGATTCTAGTCTCAAAACTACTGGAGCTCAACCAGTGCCGGGAGAAAACACTGTGAGAGTTCTCTTCAGTGGGTTGAATGGTGATCTCCAAAAGATATGTCTGAGTCCTCACCCCTAGAATCTAGGACTATGATCTCATTTGGGAACAAAGGTCTTTGCAGATGTAATTAAGCTAAAGATCTCAAAATGAGATCATGCTGGATTACATAGATGGGTTCTAAATCCAATGACAAATGTCCTTCTAAGAGGCAGAGGAGAAGACACAAAAAGAAGGTCATTTGAGGACAGAGGCAGATTGGAGTTGTACGGCCACACTCTAGGGAACTCTTGGAGCCACCAGAAGCTGGAAGAGGAAAGGCTAGTTCATCACCTTGATTTTGGGTTTCTGGTGTCCAGAGCTGTGAGAAAAATCTCTGGGGAGAAGGTACAGACAAAGCAAGGTCACAGCTCCACTGTTCAGATCCAAATGGGCTTGGGTGCAGTTGCGCACCCAGCTTTTCTAAAGCTCCCAGGTGATGTGAATGTACAGCCAAGGCCCAGCCACTGCTTTTAGGTACAAATATCATTTCTGTGTTTTATCTAGTTTTTTCTTTTCTTTTGGTACCAGGGATTCAACTCAGGACCCGAGCTTATCTCTGTGTTTTAGATGAGGAACCGGCTCAGAAATGATCAGCAACTTACCTACAATCCTCTCAGACCATCAGTACCAGGAAGGTATGGTCTGAATACTCTCACCCCATGTTGAAACTTAATCACAAACGTGGCGGTATTAGGAAGCGGGCCTTGGAAGGTGATCGGAGCCCTTGGAAAAGAGAATGTAGAGAGCCCTTTCATCCTGTCTGTTGTGTAAGGACACAGCAAGAAGGTGCCATCTATGAACCAAGAACTGGCCCTCAACAGACACCAGATCTGCCAGAGCCTCCATCTT
The DNA here is from genome assembly GCF_000247695.1 of Heterocephalus glaber. The sequence goes on from NW_004624870.1 coordinate 790,482, forward strand.
GGATTTCTCAGCCTCCAGAGCTGTGAGAAATAAACATCTGTGGCCTATAAGCCACATGGTGTGTGGTATTCTGTTATTGCAATCCACATGATTGAAGACACAACCTCTGTAGCCACGAGGACAGGACAATGTTATCTGAAATTCGGGCACAGTCTTTCAGGAGAGCTCCAGCATCCTCCCTGTGGAATGATGCTCATGACAACACTCTTGTGGGGTCATTGCAAGGCTTAGATTAGATCATGTTGACAAAGTTCTCCGGGCACACACACAAAAAAACAAAACAAAAAACCAAAAGTGGACAAAGTTCCCAGCTCAACATGGCGCAGGGAAGGTGCACAATGCACAGGAAACCTCCCAGAGTGACACATGCCTGAAAGTACCTGTTATGGCTGTGTCTGGCTGTTCCCCCAAAGCCTCATTTGGTCATAGGTGGGGCTTTTTCAGAGGTGGCTGGATCTAGTGTGTGATTGATTCACAATGCAGAGCTAGGATTAAGGGCGCTGGGATTAAGGTGTGTGATTACTAAATCAGTCCACTGATTGGTTTGGCACTGCCCTAAACTGGGTAGCCTAGATAAAATATAAAAGGGGCAGAAAGAAGCTGTTAAGGTCCCTTGCTTTTTTTGCTACTCCTGCCTGCCATGAACTGTTTCTCCTCTGTGATGCCTGTCTGCCATGCCACCCTGCCTGCCTTGGAGGCAGCCAATTACGGACTGAAACTTCTACCAACTGTGAGCTAAATAAACCCTTCCTCCCTTTAACTTTGGGTGTCAGGTGTTTTGTTGAAGCAACGAGAGAAAAGTAACTAAGACAGCATGTGACAGTCTTCAGTGCTCAGATCCAATTTATTTCCCTCTTTCTTTTAGGTTTTAGAGGCAAGAAAAATATTATGTTCCAAAAGGACAAAAGTGGAGAGTAAGGCTGATTGCCCTGACCGTGAGCTGTTCCCTGAAGGGACTTTATTTAGGACATCGGGAACCACCCAAGCATGGAGTCCCGAGCACAGTGACCCTGCTGGGAAGCCACCTCCCAGGGCAGGATGGGTTAGCCTCAAAATCAGGCTTTGTGCTTTTTTTTCCCTTTGAGACAAGATCTCACATGTAGTCCAGGTTGGCGTCAAATGTGTGATACTCCTGCTTCAGCGTCCCCTGAGTGCTGGGATTATAGGCACATATCACCTTGTCTAGCTGACTTTGAGTACCTTAAAATGACTTACAAGCTTTTTTTTTTTTTTTTGGTACTGGGGATCAAACTCGGGTCCTTGTGCTTGCGAGGCAATCGGCAGAACCACTGAGCTAAATCCCCGGCCCCCATTACAAGCTTTTTTCAAAGCATTAAGAACCATACCCAGACATGTGCTATCCTTTCCTTCTAGTAATTTTCCAAACTGGGAGTGGGGAGAGCACTTCTCCCTATGGGGGAACTTGGGTATGTTCTTTTGCTAGCATTCCTCCAGATTGGGCGACATAGAAAACAGAAATTTATTGTCTCACACATAGTTCTGGAGGCTAGAAGTCCAAAATCAAGGTGTCATCAATGCTGATTCCCTCTTTGCCAGCTTTCAGCAGCTTGCTGGAAATCTGTGGCGTCCCTTGCCTTACAGAAGCTTTACTTTACTTGGCAGAGACCTCAAGATATCTTTCCTATGTATATTCGTGACCTTCCCTCTGTGCTAGTCTGTCCCCGTGTCCAAATTTCCCTATTTTATAGAGACATCCATCCTATGGGATTAGGGTCTACGACATGACCTCACTGTAACTTGATTACCTCTGTAAAGGTCCTATCCTACATACACAATCCCAGTTCACACTTGAAGGACTAGGGGTAGGACTTCAACATATCTTTTTTTGTGAGGAGACACAGTTAAACCTATAATACGGTCAGAGAGGTTTTCACAAGGCCAGTCTTCTAGATGCCTGGTAATTCTTCATTACTCTCACTCACTCAGTCTAGGAGAGCCTGGACCCCAGTAGCTGTACATAGCTGGATCCATTCGGTGGACACTGAAGTGCGTTCAAGGTGATGCTCTTGCCTGATGGGGCCTATGCAGCTCCTCCAGCCCAGCACCTGGATGGCTGCAGGCATGTGGGGCTGTGAGTTCCTGGCAGGAGCTGATCAATGGATCCACAATGAAGTCTCTGGCTCTGGATGCTGCTGGTCCTCCCCAGAGTCGGCCAAGAGCAAACTGGACTGAGCTCATGTCAGAGCTGTTTCCTTGGGGCCGGATGGCCTTGACTGGCCACCCCTTCCCTTTGACACACAATCTTTACAGGGCTTTCCCTCCATGGGTCAGCACACCGGCAGGCCCCACTATCTTACCCTGAGACACGGCGGACAAAGGTAACTCAGGGCTTCCTCCTCAATGCAGCTCATGTAAAACTGTGTCCCCTGATGGGTTACGCTTGATCTCACACCTAGAAGGTGCAAAGAGAAGCCCCCTGGAGATCTTGGTCCAGCAGGAGCAGCACGTGCATCTCGGAGGCAGTATTATGAGCTGACATTCACCGAGATATAGCATCTCCATGATTAATTATGCTTTCAATTTCAACCACAAATAACTAACAGGGACTTGCCCTGTTAATTGAAATTAGAAGTTTTTGATAAATGTTAAATGAAAAAGGACTAAGCAGGAGCCCTAGCCAGGAATTGCTACATTATATAACCATAATGCTCAGACCTAAAATAGGAAGAAATAGGGTGCATATCATACATTAGATCCCACCCTGCATTCTGGAACTGGAAGACTCTAAGGTGTTACAGATATTGTTCTCTCTCCCCTCCACTGAATGGCCATTTCAACCAGATAAAATTAGCCCCCAATTTAGCACAGGATTTCCTGAACTTGAATCCTAAGAGGAATACACATGAAAAAGCCAAGAAGCTTTCAAAGAAGCTAGTCCCAGAAGACCAAATATTACACAATCTCATTCATATAAAATGCTTTGAACAGGAAAATGTATGGAGAAAGTAGATTAGTAGTTGCCTTGGGGTTGGAGGCGAGAGGAGGTAAAGGGATTGGGAGGTGATAGCTAAAGTGTATGGAGTTTCTTCTTGGGGTGGAGAAAATATTTTATGTTTGGTTACAGTGATGGTTACACATATCGGGAAAATAACTGTATACTCAAAACGGGTGACTTGTATGGTATCTGATCTATAGCTCCATGAAGTTGTTAAAAAACAAACTCAGTAGTTTTCAGCATATACTTGACAACTGACCTTAAACTTTACTTAAAAGGACAACGGTGAGGCACCAGCCTAAAAAAAAACACACAAAAAACCCCAAAACCCGAGATGTAAATTACAGCCAGAAGAGCCAATTCTTGCTTCGTTAGCAGTTAATACCCAAAGTGCTACTTTGAAGGCCTTTGCTCTTGGCACTAGAGTGTACCACAGACTCAGCAATCTGTGCCATTCCTCTGGAAAGTGACTCTTCTAGGAGTCTGGCTGGGAGGTGTGTCTGACATGTAGAAAGGAGAAAAAGTGGTCGTGGTGGGGGGAGCACTTCAGTGTGTGTTTTGTGCCCTGCTCAGTTATAATTTAGGGTTAGAGACCCTCAAAACTCACTACTCTGAAAAGAGTGAGCATGAAAATGGAAATCTGAGCACACACCACAAAGGAATTTAATAGTCTATGGTTTCTAGACCTGGGGATGTCCTTCTAGGGGTGAGGGAGAAGACCAAGGCAAAGGGGAACCCAAGGGAGGTCATCAGAAGAAAGTGAGGGATAGAAGGAAAGAAAAATAACCATTTGAACGAATGTTTATTAAGTGCTTGTTCTATGCCAGTCTGTGCTGAGAACTGAAGACACATTCTCCCATTCAGTCCTTGGGATGTAATGAGAAATACTTTTGGTCTTTGACTCCCTGGTTCCTGGGACAGAGCTCCTAAAGCCCTTGGATTTCCTGACACCGGGTGTCTTTGCTACCCAAAGGAGCCCCTTCCATCACACCTGAGTTCATACTACTGAAGTGACTTGGGGTAGAGTCCCCAGACAGCCTCAGGACGGGACTGGTCATCAGAACAACCAAGTGCTTAGAGGGCTGGAACTTACCGTCCAAGGCCCAACCCCTGGGGTGCAGAGGGGAATGCTGGAGATTGAGTTCTATATAAACCTTCGAACAATGAGGTCAATGATTCTGAGCCCTTCTGAGTTGGGACCACATTGACTTCCTAGGAGGGTGAGTGTGTTACTCACCTTTCTGTTACTGTGATGAAATACCCGAGATAGATAGCTTGTAAGTAGAAAGGTAGTCCATGGTCACCTGTCCCTGCCATGGCACAGTATACATCATGGGTACATCATGGTGAAAACACAAGGCAAAGGAGGCCCGTTCACTTCATGGTGGGGAAGAAGCAAATGAGACAGGAAGGGGCCAGGGTAACAATATCCCCTTCAGGAAAATAGGCCTTGCACTAGGACCACCTCGCAAAGGTTCCACTACCTCCCATAATGCCAAGCTAAGAGGAGAAGCCTTTAACACACCGGCCTTTGGGTGACATGTCCAGATTCCTACTATTGTAGTAGAGCATCCACAGAGGGCACAGGAGCTCCACGAACTCCACTGCCTCTAAGGCTCTTGTCCTAGATGTCTCTCCCATTTGGCTATGCCCATGTTGTATCCTTTATAATAAACCAATACATTTAAGTAAAGTGTTTTCTTAAGTTTTGTGAGACTTTCTAGCAAATTATTATACCTGAAGAATGAGTTGTAGGAAGCCCTGATTTATAGCTAAAAGAAGTGGGGGCAGTCTTTTTCTTTCTCTTCATCTCTCTCCCTTTCTTTTCCTGTACTGGGAATTGAACCCAGGGTCTCTGAACTAAGCTATATCCCCGGCCCATTTAAAAAGTTCTGAGACAGGGTCTCCCTAAGTTGCCCAGGCTGGGCTCAAACTTTTGATCCTCCTGCCTCAGCCTCCCAGAGTGCTGGGATTGCAGGTGTGCAGCAAGCATGAATTGGGTCTAAGTCTGGGAACCAACCTGTATGTCCTCCTCCAAACTTCCGGGAAGACTTAGTAATCTTAACCAGTCTTACAGGATGGTAGTGCTGAGGGAGGGTCTGTGTGTTCCTGGATCAGCAAATAGCTTTTGCCCAGACGCCCCATTCCCATCTCTATATTTGACTGTCTCAGAAGACTCATGTTGCATGGCTTCAGAGTTAGGCAAGAAGGCCATGGCGATGGCCCTAAGAACTCCTCTCCTCTGACTCATAAACAGCCTGGGAAGGGGCAAGAGATGAGAGGCCATCTCCTCACAGGCCCCAGGAAATACCTGGCCTCAGTGATTAGCAGCTGCCTGAAGGATGTAGGGTCGTGACTCTTCTTTGTTCCCAGCCTTGGGCTCTGTTCCCAATTTCAGTGTAAGAAGAGGCAGTAACTGAATATCCTGTCATACAGTCCAAAATGGTTCTTTCAGGCACAAATGCAAATGGAGATAACCTCTAATCAAAGTCATTCAATGAGGTCATGCAAGGGCACACTGGAGAGGACCCCACTTTGTAACTATTGGAACATGCTGGAGTGAGAGACAAGGAACCTAGGGCTTCCAAAGCCAAGTGAGTCAACATTCTCCTCTGAAGGAGGCTTGGAGGACTCCAGTTGCCCTGCAGTCTTAGAACTGGGGATACCTTTAGTGACTGTCCCTATCCACTGATTTGTGCAGTGTTCTTTGGACACAGGCTATGAAGAAACATCAGTAATCTGGGTCCACACTGAAAATATACAAGTTGGGCCATAGATAGCTTAAGTTTACTACAAGGAATGCTGATAACAGACTCACCAATATTCTTAAAGGGCTGCAACATGGCAACAATGACCTGCACCGGGTAAACTGTCCCTAAATCTAGCTTGCTCCTCATGTACTGAATTGTTTTGGGAAACTTAGACCTCCAACTTCTTGAACAGAAACTGGAATAGAGATGTTCAATGAACCAACCGATTTGCAATTTGAAGACAATAAAGGGTTTCCATTTTATGACTGGATTAGATTGCAAACTTATTTTAGCTTTAGAACTCATTTTACTTTTTCAAATGCAGTTATTACTTAGAATCCCAACATATAAAACAACTAAAAGTGATGAGTGGACTCCACTCCTTCTGCTATTGTAACCTTCACTGTTTGACACATTTCACTCTTTACTCTGCCTGGGAGAAACTCTGTGGTGTTCTAGATTCTGGGTGCAGAATTAAGGGGGGAAGTTATTTTGTTTTTTTGTTGTTTTGAGACAGGGTTTTGTTATGCAGTTCAGACTGGCCTTGAACTATGTAGCCTAAGCTGGCCTCAAACTTGCGGTGATCCTCCTGCCTCAGCCTCCCCAGTGCTGGGATCACAAGAGTGCTCCACCATGCCCAGCCGTGAAAAAGTTTTGAAATGAGATACCCCTAGGTTTGAATTTCTACTCCAGCAACTGTTGTGTGAACCAAGTTATTTAACTCCAAGTTTAGTGTGGTGAGGACAAAATGAGAAAAGGAGTATTTCCCACATAGGGGACTGTGGATGTATTCTTTGGGGACCATGACTATTTTTTCTTTTTAGGATGCATTCCTATGTTACTCAGTTGTAGGATAGTTAGTTTTTATTTTTTCCAGACCCAAGCAACTTTCAACCAATCTGCTATTTCTTGGAATGTTTACAAAGGGGAATATTTTCCCCCAGTGCTAGGGATGGAACTCAGGGCCCTGTATGCAGTAGGTAAGCACTGTACCACTGAGCTACATCTCCAGCCCAAGAGGGAAATCTCCCCAAAAGACAGAGAGTGGACTTCTGTCAGATCAGGAAAACATGGTGTGAAAAGCCCTTCCCCTACCAGTCTTTCCTTATGGTACTCTGCTCCTAATGCCAATGAGCCTTGAGCTTAGCAAGATACACTGAAGGAGGAAATGATCTCTCAGAATAATTTTCAAAGATAACAGCTGTTGGGCCGGGGATTTAGCTCAGTGGTTCCAGTGCCTGCCTTGCAAATGCGAGGTCCACAGTTCGATCCCTGGTACCAAAAAAAAAAAAAGTTAGATAACAGCTGTTCATTCCTCTAACTTTACCTGGAGGAGGGATCTTGGTGTGGAAGAAGCACAATCTTTGGGGTTGGACGTGTTGGAGTTTGAACCTAGGCTTCCTGAAACTCCGGGTGAGTTACTTAGATTCTCTGAGCCTCAGTTTTCTTATTTATAAAGTGGACACAATATCTATTTTTCAGATGTTGGGATTAAACTGAGTGAAACAACTTAACATTGGCATTAAAAAAAAAAAAAGTCAGCTCCTGACCCTCTAAAGCTACGTGTAGCAAGTCTGTGAGAAATTTGTTAAAAAATTTAAGGCTCAAGTTAACAAGCTAGTAATTGTATGTCTTTCTCTGGGCCCCTTAGCAAGAAAAGATGAAGACGAGCACCGTAATAGCATCTATTATTTCCTGGATATTTTTGGAGCTGAAGCTGAACAGTTGTACTTGGAGTCTGAATAAATAGAAGAAGTGGAAGAGACAATCACCGGGTCAAGTCTTACTACTCGAGGGGAAAAATATCACTTCCAACATCAGAGACACAGTGGTAGCTAGAAGAAATAAATTTAAATGAGGGTCAGTCTGAAGCAATGTAGGAGGAAAAAGTGCACAGATGTACATAATGATTAACACTAGTGGCTGGCAAGGAAAACATTGGTCTCAACTCTATGACCGTATCAGATTTCCAACAGAGAATGAAATTCAAAGCCACTAACCCTCCTCCTCCCAGGAGAGGAACAGGCCCTGTCTCGGGCTTACACTGCTATCCCCACTTCCCAAATGAAGTGTCAGTCAAATGGTTTATAGCACTAAAATGGTGTTAAAACTTGAACACCGTAAATGGAGTTTTCTTAGGCCAAGTTCCCTTACCTGGAATAGATAGTAGGTGTAACAAGATCCTTGGGGATTCAGGCCATTGGTCACTTCTGACTGGAGCTCCTCATCCCCAGTGGCCAATCAACTGTCATGGCATGAAAAGTGTTGGGAAGCTTTGCTCTGAGATCATTTCCCCAAGCCTGGTGCATTTACATAAATGCCTGGATCCCATCCTAGTGAGTCTGGTGTGGTTGGTCTGAGGCTGGGGCCAGGTATCTTCCTAAAAAAATCTTTTAACAAAAAGCTTCTCAGGTGATCCTGACCTGATGTGGAAACTGCTCTAAGGGCCAAAAAGTACTAGTGTTTTAATTTAATAAGACTAAAAATAGCAGGGGCAGATGCAGCTGGCCCAAGTTCTGAGCAACTTGTGGATTCATTGCCTGTTTCTTTGAAAGTTCAGGGGGAGATTCTCCATTAGATAAGGTTGAACAAGAGCATGATTACATGTGTTCATTCCTGGCTGACATTCTTGGGCATTTTGGCTCCTGCTTTCTTCTTTAAAAAAATTTTTTTTTTTTTGTACTGGGGATCAAACTTGGGACCTTGCGCTTTTGAAGCAGGCGCCGGAACCACTGAGCTAAATCCCCAGCCCCTTCTTTTAAATTCTTTTTTTTTTTTTTTGGTACTGGGGATCAAACTCAGGTCCTTGCACTTGCGAGGCAGGCGACGGAACCACTGGGCTAAAATCCCCGGCCCCTTTCTTTTAAATTCTTAAACATTATTATTATTAATTTATTTTTTGGTACCAAGGATCAAACTCATGACCTTGTGCTTGTGAGGCGGCCAGGGCACCACTGAGCTAAATCCCCAGCCCTTACTGTCTTTTTTTCCCCTAAAATGCACACCTTCCTAAGAAGGCTTGTGGCAGACAGTGACAGAATGCCAAGATGACCTTGGGCATTGCAGTGCTCGAGTGCTCCCTCCAACACGCCTTGAAATTAACTGCCATTGAAACAGTGTTAAGAGATGGGACCCTTAAGAAGTTATTAATGTCATTATCATGGGAATAGGTTAGTGATGGCAAGGGTGGTTTGTTATAAATTCAGCCTCTTCTTGCTCCTTCCTTTTGCATGGGCTCCTTGCATGTCTGCCATTGTATGATGCAGTGCGGAGCCCTCCCCAGATGCTCTTAGACTTCCCAGCCTCCAGAACCATGAGCAAAATGAACTTCTATTGTTTATAAATTACCCAGTCTCTAGTATTCTGTTATAGCAGCAGAAAATGGACTAAGCCGGGTGCCATCCTGGGAGCCTAGTGGCATAGACTGACCAAACTTGGCACAGCAGTGAGTGGAACTGCTAAGGCTTCTCAGAGGTGAAGTCACAGGGACACACCACTGGGAACTTAGGTTAAACAATAATGGAAAGAACAGCCATTCTTTCTAAGCTTCAACAGTACAATTTGGTTGGGCTTCTGAAGGATCTGCTGAGCCTGCAGAGAATTTTGAGACCCTGAGAACTGGAGCTGTTGGAATCGGCCACCTCCTGAAGGCACCCTGTTGCAACTGAGTCACTGTCCCTGCAACCTGTCTGTAGGTCTCAAAGACAGAGTCAAAACAGGAGAAAGAACACTTGTTAAAGGCTTAAAGGGCCAGGGGCCCTTTTACATGGCTTGCCTTTGCCCCCATTCCATCTCATTCTTCTGTGCCCCATTCTTTTGAAGGGAAGAAGGATTCAAGATGCAGAATGACAATGATGAAGCACAATGGCTGTGATCAGCTAGGAGCCCTCCCAGGGCCGGGACCCTCACCGTGGTGCACAGAGCATGGGCCGGGAGCCCTGATTCACAGGTTCTCAATGTTGTCTTTTGCACAGATCCCTTTACAATTGTTTGTCCCAAGGAATTTTGCTTGGATAAATTCTTCCCTCTCTGGCTATTCCTTCTGGGGCATAAGAGCCTTTGCCCCAAGGGTTCTTTCTTAGCTATTTGGGGCTGGAGAGTGGTTGGAACTGGACTGAGGACTTTACGTGCTAAGCACATGCTGAGCCATACCACCCTCTCCTGAGAGCTCTTACTATTGAGCCAATGACCCAATACCACAGCACCAATTCCATTCCTGGCAGAGACATAGAGTCTCTGGTTTTGATTAGTCATTTAGGAATTCATTTGCCTGGATTTTGTTTGACTTACTTGGTCTGGTATTGCCCTACCAAATCCAATTGGTAAGATTTGCAATTGAGGCTGTAGCCACTGGGTTCAGGGGAACCTCATTTGTGCCAATTATCATAGCAGTTTAAATCATTTTTTTTTTCCTTTGAATAATTTTTTTGTAATTTTTTTTTTTTTTTGGTACCAGGGATCGAACTCGGGTCCTTGTGCTTTCGAGGCAGGTGTTGGAACCACTGAGCTAAATTCCCAGCCTCATCTTTGAATAATTTTTTTAAAACCATTTTCTCTAGGATAGAGTTGGGCACTACCATTTTCCTAGTAGTCTCAATAAAAATGCTTTGCTCAAAATCTTGCAGTAGCTCTACATTATTAGACCAAAACAGAGGTAGTGGATTTAAAAACCAGCCTGAGGCAAGGTACTACAGCAGGATTTAGTGTCCTGGCTTCCTCTGATTTGGGAGGAGTGAGGCCTGAAAGTGAATAGCTATGTGATTCCTGAGAAGTGAGCTGTCAAGCCCTCCCCTCCTCTCCCTTCCTCTTTTCTCTTCTCGCCTTTCCTGGAGAGGTGTTGGGAATTGGACCCAGGGCCTCATACAGGCTAGGCAAGCTTTCTACCACTAAGCTATGTCCTCCTCAGCCTCCCAGTTGACCTTCTAAAAATGATGCGGCCCCACGGCTGGGTGTAGTGGTACCCGCCTGTAATCCCAGCACTTGGAAGTTGACACGGGAGGAGCACTGTGAGTTCAAGGTCAACCTGAACCACATATCGAGACCCTGTCTCAAAAAATAGCAGCAAAGCTGTTGAAAACTGGACTCTCACTTAATGCCCCTTTATCTCTAATGTTTTTATTGGCTACCAAAACATTGCATTACCACCATCAGGATGGACGAGGGGAATCTGTTCATGAAAGAGAGAAGCAAATGAGAGAGAAGAGCAGGCTGACAAACTCAGAGGTCCTAAACTTTGTGGTTTCCTGGAGCCTGGTCTCACCATCCCCATGAGGACCAATTTCTCTGGTCAGGTCACAAATAGTGACCTCTGCTTTGGAAGCCCTGTGTTACCCACCGAATAAAGCCCGAATTCCTTGACTTGCCATTCCAGGCTTTCCCCTTCTACTGACCTTTGGGTATGCCCGGGACTCCCTGCCCTGGCCCCATCTGCCACTGACTCTTTGATCTCACTCCTCCTCAAACTTTGGCTTGCTCCCATAAGACTGTGAGTCAAAGGCAATATGGCTGTTTCTCCAGGAGCCATTTGACCATCCACCTACTGACTCAACAATTCTAAATTCTGTAGGTTTAGAATTTACCAAAACATTAGAACAATACCCAGAAGATATCTATGATTGTTTTTTGTGGTACTGTAACAGCAAAAGAATGGACACACCTCAAATGTCCACCAAAAGGAGAATGATATGAACATGGAACATTCTACACCATGTAACTCCAGCTAGAGGTGTATGTCTGCTGCAGAAAGGTGATGAGCTTGCTGGGTGTGGTGGCATACGTGTGTAATCCCAGCATTTGGGAGGCCGAGGCAGGAGGACTGCCAGCCTGGGCTACATAGGGAGTTCCAGGTCAGCCAGAACTACATATCGAGATCCCGTCTCAAAACAAAAACAAAACAAGAAAGATGGCGTGCTCACACTGTCAGCGAGACAATGCATGTTGTAAAGCAGTGTGCGTAGTGTAATCTGGTTTTATAAAAGGATGTGATGTATGCATTATGTTTAGATATGAACACCAACTTGAACCATAGCTCTCTCCGTAATGAGGGATCATAGGACATTTGCTCTCCTTCTTTTCTTGTGATATTGGGGTCCAATCCAGGGCCTCACACATGCGAAGCATGTGATGTACCACCAAACTGCATCCCAGGCCCTGACATTTGCTCTTTTGATGCTTTGTCTCTGTGTCATGTTGGATGTAAAAAATAAAGTGTCACGTATTATTTTTTTTTTAGCAAATAATAAGGGCAAGCCTTTTTTCTCAAAGGCCCAGGTCAGATTCCACCTGCCCTCTAACACCTGCCCTGACCCTTCCTGTTTCTAGATCTGTCTCCTTCTTGGACTCTTCTGCTGACAATCCTGGGATGAGCTTCACGAGAATAGATAACACCTTTAACATACACCCAGGGAGCACTGAGCCACATGCCCAGCCTCTTTCTATTTTATTTTGAGACAAGGTTTCACTAAATTGCCCAGGCTGTTCTTCAACTTCAGATCCTCCTGCCTCAGCTTTTTGAGTAGCTGGGATTACAGACATGGGGCACTGTGCCAGGTTATGAGCTTCTTAAAAGTGAGTAAGATCTTATTTTTCACTCTACCCCGGAAGTCTCCCACCCAGTGATTTGGATTGTGTCTTCTTGAAGGATGCTTCTGAAGATCAGACCAATGACAGCCTTGGTTCTCCAGCCTTCCTAGACAAGGGGACTGGACCCTGCTCAAAAGCACAGGCAGCCACTCAAATACCTCAGCCTCCTGCTAGGTCTGAGACCGCTTGCCTTTCAATGCTGTGATCCCAGCTAGATGTACAGGATGTCATCCAACTTGTAAAAGAGGCAAAGGGAGGGAAGAAAGAAAAAGAAAGCCGGTTTCCAGAGAGATTGCCTAGGCTTGCCCTGCACACAGGAAGGTGCTTGTAATGGTGCTGCAGGTATTACGTGGTGCTCCTTGGGGCGCCAGAAAGAAGGTCCCTTATGAAATGGCATCTGTGTTGTTGCTCTGGCTTCTGAGAAATCAGGTGAGGAAACCTGTGCTGAAAGATGTTCTCTTGCTCCCCATGTTACCTGGAGGATCGACCGCTTGGGCTCACCCCCTGAGGTGACCACCAAGTGCTTCCTTCTTGATTTTTCCCCTCTTTTCTGCAGTATTGGGGGTTGAGTCCTGGGCCTTGTGCGTGCAAGGGAAGTATTCTACCATTGAGGTGCATCCCCCAGCCCTTTCTATATTTTATTTTGAGACAGAGTCCCTGGCTGGCCTTGAACTTGGAATCCTCCTGCCTCAGCCTCCCAAGTAGCTGGGATTACAGGTCTGTGCAACCATACCAGCTTCCCTCTTGGTTTCTTTTTGTTGTTGTTGTTGTTGTTGGGGTTTTTTTGGTACTGGGGATCGAACTCAGGTCCTTGCGCTTTCTAGGCAGGCGGTGGAACCACTGAGCTAAATCCCTAGCTCCCTCTTGATTTCTTTTGGTACCGGGGATTGAACTCAGGTCCTTGTGCTTCCGCAGCAGGCAGTGAAACCACTAAGCTAAATCCCCAGCCCTCCCTCTTGATTTCTAATAGCATCAGCATTATCCAGCTCATGAAAATAGGAGGGCTCAGAGCGTTACGATGTAGCAGCTGCTGGAGACCCTTCCCCAGATATCTGTTCTTTGCAGTCTTTTTGCCCCTGGTTTTGGAGGCTGTCACTGGGGACCACTTAGGGGACACAGACTTCTCCTTTCCACCCCAAGGGCACAGTAAGTCCTTATCATTCCAGAGGCACCCAAGCTCCATAAGTTGGAACCCATCACAGCTGCGTTTCTCCAGAAAGAAGCAGATGGGCTGAGGGGAGGGGGAGGTAAATGACAATAATGACACAGCACACCGAACCTAACTTGGCCCCTCAGCATGAGGCAGCTGCACTGAATCTGGATCTTTGGAGGTAACTGAAAATCTTTACCGCCTCAACTGCCAAGATGCAGACCAAAATGAAAATATTTTTAATTGAAGTGTTGAGTGGTTTGGAGGAAGCACTTCTGAGCTGAAGGGTACAGCTAAAGATGGCAATATTTACTCATTTGGTGTCTCTGTTCCCTTTCTGGGGGCCTGAAGTACTTAGCAAACAGCATTTAATCCCTCAGCCTTGACAGTTATTGGGAAAGTTAGATGTATCTCTTTTGTTCTGTCTTCTCTGCCTCGAGAGAGACTCCAGCAGACATTTAGATCCGTGTGACCTGTGAACTGGCTGCCAAGGATCTCTTGGACCAGGAAGACTGTCACCTAGGACCTGGAGGCCGAGCTTAAGAGTCACTTAAGTTACCCAGACCAATGGGAAAGTTCCCAGGGGAAATCTCCCCTGCACTGTAAGACATTCAGTTATACCATTCAGGGGTCCATGCTTCTAGAATGGCCTTACGTTATCCTTCTTTGTTGCTAAATGAGTTAAAAATATTGATAAATTTCCCCATTAAAATTGGTATGCTGTATTTATCATTATGAAGTGGAGACTCTTACATCTTCCAAAATGATGGGAGAAGAGAATCTTTCTTATCTGCAACAAGAAGATCAAATTCAAAAGGCAGTAGAAGGGCTGGGGATTTAATTCAGTGGCACCAGGCCTGCCTTGCAAGTGCAAGGTCCTGAGTTCAATCCTCAGTACCAAAAAAAAAAAGTCAGTAGAAAGTAAGCCTTTGGAGGGCTGACTCCATCTTATCTTTGGACCCTTAGTAGCTAGCTCAGAACCTGGCACACAGCAAACACTGAATAAAATACTAACTAAAGACAATGGTTGAGGAGTCCTGCTCTTTCTAAGCGTTACAAAATTTCCATTCCTTGAATGTTTTAGTTCTGGGTTTCTTTTTCAGTACTGGAGACTGAACCCAGGGCATTCACACTGAGCTATACCTCCAGCCTTAAAATTTTTTTTTTTAAATTTTGAAACAGAGTCTTGCTAAGTTACTAAGTTTCCCAGGCTGTGCTCAAACTTGAAATCCTCCTGCCTTAGTCTCCCAGAGTGCTGAGATTTCAGACTTATATCACCATGCTTGGCTCTATAGCGACATTTCTTGATCTCAGCATAATTGATATTTGGGGCAGGGTAACTGCACTGTGGGATCTGTCCTAGGCATTGTTGGATATTTAGCAGCATTCCCAATCTCTACCTACTAGATGTCATAGCCCCAGTTGTGACAATAAAGACATCTCCAGGCATTGCCAGATGTTTCTGGAGGTGGGTCACAAAATTGTCCTCAGAAGTCTAGAGAATCCTCTGGATTTATCTAAATCAGTGGAGATCTTTAAAAAGTGTGTGTGTACACCCATACACACTCTACTTCTACACTGTCTCCACTAGGAATTACACTTCTTTTTCCTTTTTTCCCCTTTGTACTAGAAGAAGCTGTTAATTCCTGCACATGCCCAGTTTGGGTCCCTGGAAATGAGCTCACGGGCAGCACCTTAGAGGCCAATAATGATGCCATACTCCTTTGATCACCCCCAATCTTATCATGGAAGCCAAAGCTCATGAGCACAACTGCAGTGAGTAAGGGAATCAGAGCACTGGATTTGACTGTCAGCCAACACCAAAGTCCTTGAGTGAGATCCCTCCGAGCTTGATTTTGGAAGATTACCAGCGGAAACTAGTTCTATAGCTTGGATGTTGAGATTTGTTCTTGCACGCCCAAACTGCCAACTCAGTTTTACGGGAACAGTCCCTTTGCCTCCCTTCTGCAGGCATGCTCGGACTTATTGTGTAGAATGCCTAGGTCCTCCACTGGTATCTTCACCTTGCTAGAAATCTTGGCAGAAGCAAGAAGCCATGTATCAATGCATAGCAAGTGCAACCCACTCAGAGTTAGGCTGCATCCCCTCTGCCACTGTGGCGGTGCTGATGATGCCGCCAGGTGCTGATGATGCCGCCAGGTCACTTGTGCAAAGAGTTTTCGGACCCCGTGCGGACAGAGTCTAGGTGAGAGCGTTGACTAATGGAATGGTCTCTGCCCAAGAAATCACACTGCGTTCTTTTTTTTTTTTTTTTGAAACAATATGGTACTGCCCTGCGGGATCCTCCAATGATATGGGAAGAAAACCTGATGCCAAGAGACTCTTGGGAGCTGAAGCTCAGGCCCTTGATTTGGATAAGACCAAACAGCCCTGCCAAAAGGAAAACACGCAGTGTTTGGCTGGGTGGTCAGCTGATCCCGAGTCCCCAAAGTGTCCTCAGAAGCCCTGGTTAGTTGTGGCACCAGGGCTGTCAGGTGGAGGATAGCTGGTGGAAAATCCCCAGGTCTGGCCATCTTAATGAGGGAGGCCTTCTTGGCTGTGTGGCTTGGAGATTTCCAGGGAGAAGTGAGAGAAGAAAGGCCTTCTAGTTCTTCCTTTGGCTGGGTGGCAGTGTGTGTGTGACAGTCACTGGGCAGAGGAAAGTGCCCTGGTCTGGATTCATCAGCATCAAAAAATCTGGGAACAGGGCCGGGGATTTAGCTCAGTGGTTCCACCACCTGCCTCGCAAGTGCAAGGTCTGGAGCTTGATCCCCGGTACCAAAAAAAAAAAAAAAAAAATCAACATTTGGCTTTGTGCACAGAAAGTGTGTTGCTATCCGAGATGCTGACGCAGTCAACATACAAGGACAGATTAGAAGAAACAGCTCACAAGGCAGGAAGCCTCGGACAGGAAAAAGGCAGGAAAAAACCAAAAGGAACTCTGATTCCCAGCTGCTAGCTTAATGGCAAGAAATTCATTTTCTTTGATAGAATGTGCACTGAAATTATTACTGCTTGAGGAAGAACAAAGCCCTGGCCTTCATTCATTCAGTCATTCAACAACTGTTGAGTGAGCACCTGCTCAGCCCTGGCGCTGGTGCTGTAGCAGGTGCTGAGGTACAAGAATAAAGAAGAAGTAGCCAGGCGTGGTGGTGCAGGACTGTAGTCCCAGCACTTGGGAGGCTGAGACAGGAGGATCCCCATGAGACTGAGGCCACATTGGGCTACACAGTGAGTTCAAGGCCGACCTGTACTACATAATGAAACCTTGTCTCAAAAGAACCAAAAACAATACAACCATACACACACACAAAAAAGAATAAAGAAGATGGAGCTCTTGTCTTCATGGAGTTCATGCTATGATCATGAGCTAGCATGAGCTAGTGTGATCTTACATGACTTAGAAGACAGAGACCAGAGAGTGGCCTAGGGGAGCAATGTGCTCAGAAAAAGCTCACGAAGGGGAAGTCATGTTTGAGCTGAATGCTACAGGAGACCTAATGAGGGATTTTAAGCAGAGTGACAAGGTCAGATTTCATGTTAGAAGGAAACTCTTGTGGTGGAGAGGAGGGTGTTAATTATTTACAGTGTGCCAAGTAGAAATGTCCTTGGAAAGGTCTGCCATCTGAACTGGTTGCTTCTCTGATTCTCAGTCCCTGGCACGTTTGCAATAGACACAACAACCGAATCAGACAAGAAAACACACCCCTTTCCTTTTCGGTGAGTTTCGTCTGCAGTCTGGGATTCTGGGACTGAAATGATGGTGGGGTAGAGGCCACAAGAGAGTCCTCTCGCATTCTTTCCCTTCGATTTTACTGCAGGCTCCTGATTATGGCTGTCACTCTGTGACATAACTGGCAGGTCTCTGGAGGAAGAATTCTCTTGTGGCATTGGCCCACGGATCCTCTGGAAGCAGCATGTGACAGAGTGTGTGGACTGAGCCCGAGGTGGGCCTTTTCTTTCACATCTCTGAAGTTACCCTAAGTCCCCGGAACAGGCAGGGGTGGCTCTGAGCGTGACGGCTGGATCCCTGGATCCGTTCAATGGTGACCACCTCTTCCTCTACAGCAGTGTTCCCCAGCCTTGGCACTAGTCACAGCTGGGGCCAGACAATCATTGTCAAGGGCTGTCCTGTGCATTCCCGGATGTTGATCAGTGTCCCAGCCTCTACCCAGCAGATGACAGGAAGGAGCACCTCCCACTACCACCAAGTTGTAGCCATCAAAATTGTATGGGGAGAACTTGCTGCCAGTTGGGAACTGTTCTAGAGGACACTTTTCCATTGCGTCTATTTCCATTCTATTTCCATTCAGTTTTCCATTCTGTCTTAATGGCTCTCTTGGGATCATTCAGCCCAGTGGCCAACTCTTCCTCTTGAAGCTTGCATTCCTTGACACACCCTCCTTGTTTTCCTCTTTACTCCCTGGCCAGTTCTTTGTAGGCTCCTGATGCCTCTTCATTCCCTTTCTGGTCTCCTTTAAGGCCTGGCCCCATCATAGTTTATCCTTTCTCTCTCTCTTCCATTCCCAGGAAAACATCTTCTACTTGCTAGAGATGCAGATTTGTCTCCATCCCAGACTTCTCGCCTAAGCCCCAGACTCATTTCCCTTTGTTCTAGATGTATCACTGGCATTAAAAAAACAAACTACTTATCTTCCTCCAAAATCCACTCCTCATTTGCCCATTTCAGTAAATAGCACACCATTTCATCCCCGTTTATCCTGACCCCTTTGCTCTAGTCCCCACATCCAGTCCATGACCAACCACTGTCAATTATATCTTCAAAAGACATCTGAAAACTATCTGCTCTACTCTGTGTCTGCTGTTGCCTCTCCAGTTCAAGCCAATATATAACCAAAAGTACAAATTAATTCTAATGATGTTGGTGGCCTCCCGGCTTCCTCTCTGCCATGACAATCTTTGAAAAGCATACATCAAACCATATGATGGACCAGCTCCAATTTCCTCAAAGGCATTCTATTGCACTTGAATGAAAGTGCTTTAACACAGCCCCTTCCTCCACCGTGCCATCCTTGTGTTTATGCTACTGTAGTCGTGTTGGCCCTGTTTCCCACACATCACCAGAAGCCTCCTGTGCACACTGCATCCTATGCTGGGAAGGCAGTCTCCTGGCTTTTCTCATCCACAGGGCTCAGCATCTTGTACATTTTCCCCAGAACATCTCAGGGAGTCTCCCCTACAATACTCTTAAATTCACTTCCCCGATCTCAGTCTCTCCTTATATACTTCCGGCTTACACTGCTGACTTTTAACTCCATGTGTACCCATGGGATTGTTTCTTTACTGTTTGGCTCTCCTGCTAGATTGGAAGTGTCTTAAGAGAGGAAGCCTGAATGTCTCTTCCATTCATTGCTATCAGGATTAACCTCCTATGCGACATTTAGTGGGAACCCTAAATATTTATTGGTTGAATGACAATTCACCTCTCCTTTCCTAGGTGCAACTGCATCCAGGAAAGAAGATGAAATGATCCGGGGCGGGGGCCGTTATGTATGTATCCATCAGTAACTCTGTGAGGCATGGTGAGAGAGCTCCACAAATCTGTGATCTGTGTACATCCAAAGAAGCTCTCTAGTGGTGGTGTTTGAGAGCACAAAGCAATGAGTCATGTACTCCCTGACCTGTTGATTTCTTCATTAATATTCCTTATTTGCCCCAAGACTTTCCACTGAATCAGGAAGGTGTTCCCTGAGGATCACACTACAGCAGCCTGGGAGGAAGAGCTGAAATTAGTTCAGTTTTCTGCCAACACTGCCTTCCTGGAAGGCCCAGAGCAGCCAGGGAGACCAGGATGCCCTGGTGGTCATCAGCCCCTATGTCCAGAAGCTACAGGAGTGATGGGGAACAGCTTCACCTGCACATCCTCAAAGCCCCATGAAGTCCTGGTGGCCTTGGTATGAAACTGTACAAGTGTCTTCAGAGAGAAAGACAGGAGAAGGCCGATGGAGGCTTCTTTGATCCTTCTTGTCTGTAGCCCATAGTTATGTGGAGAGCATTTAACTTTGTTTTTCTTTTTTTTTGGTACTGGGGATCGAACTCGGGTCCTTGCGCTTGCGCAGCAGGCGGCAAAACCACTGCACTAAATCCCGGCCCAACTTTGCTTTTCTTAAAATGCACAAGTGTGGTTGGCTGCAGAGTGTAGTATCAGGTGATGACATCAACATGCTCGGCCTTTGGGTCTGTGTGTGACACAGAGTGATGCTCATCGGCCTCTCCCTGGCCCATTAAGGGACAGCTACGGAAGAGCCAGAGCCTGTAATTAAGCAGCTGCACATCTACTTAAACTAGGTAAGACTTTTGTATATTCAAACAGATCTCAAAATGTGGAGGGGAAAAAAAAATCAGAACCGAGGTGGAGCCCAGTTTGTGTGCGAGCCAGTGGAATTCACTTTAACAGGTTTAATTATTACATCTTCAATCAGCCTTAAAGAATCTGAGAAGAGTTCCAAGGTCCATGTGTTACAGCTCAAGGACGAGTGTGGGGCACTGGTTCCAAGCATATTGTGATTGGCTGCATGTTGCTAAACAACAAAAATAGCCCTGCATCTGTTGTCATTGCAGGGCTGGTACGTTACTTACAAGTAGGTCACTCAAGTTCCACGAGCAGCCACTAATAAAATACTAACTGGATAGAGAGGGTGACTTTGCACTACCAGTAAAATAAAAAGAGAGCCAAGGCAAAGGGCAGCTTCTGGTAGGGTGGAAACCAGAGGGAAAGATATTCTTTGAAATACTGTAAATTCTCAGCCAGGAAGTAAAAAGAAGCCCTCATGAAGGCACTTGCTATTTTGGGAAAAGTTCTCACCCAACATGAGCCATCAAAGTTTGGCGGATTGATTTTTTTTTTTTTTTTGTAATGCTGGAGATCAAACCAGGGCCTTGCCCATGCAAGGCAAGCACTCTGCCACTGAGCAATCCCCAGCCTCTGCAGACTTTCTTTATGTTATATCCCAAAGATACAAATAAAATGCAGCTCCTGCCCTCACAGAACATGGTGCTGGGCTGCTGTTTTTCAGAGAAGCCAGTATGCTGGGTGGCTCAGCTCGGTGAATAGTGATGTTGTACAGAATGAGGGCAGAGTTAGGCAGACAGGGTGATTAAATGGACAGTAACTGGCAGGCAGGGCCAGAGATGGGATCGGAGGAGCAGGGAGTTCATTTTGAGACCCATATTAAAGAGACTAGCGAGATGTGAGACTAAGTTCAATCAGCACAATGACAGAAGGATCCCAGGATAGGAGGCACTTAATAAGTATCTGTTGAATGAATGAATGAATGAACGAATGAGTGACTCCAACATGTCACCCATCTACTGCTTACCTCAGATTCTTTGTAGTAGCGTTCTGGAATTTCATCACAGGCGATATCAATAAAGCAAACTTCTCTCTCTAAATCTTTGGCTTCACTGTCAAAAATCTGAAAGGAGAGAGCAACACATCAAAGGTTAGAGATGCCAGATGAAATCTCCAAGGTGCCCAGGGGTGGGTATAGCGGTGCCTGAGGCAGAATCACCTCCCATAGTGCTTCTTCACATGTCTCGGGGCCCTGGCTGGTGCTTTCAACCGCTGTGGATATGCAGGGACTGTGAAAGGCTTTTATTCATCACGTAGGTTTTGTCACATCACAAGCAGGTGTAGCATCCATCACGGCTTGGTGAGAGCAGAAGAAAAAGGGGCTGTTTTTAGAAGTTCCCAAGGGAGGAAATAAATCTCTTCCAAAAACCTCTTCTAAAACTGAAATCTGCTGATTTTTGGCAGCTAATCTAAACAGGGGGAGTAAAGAGGGTGGGAAGGGTCTGGTTAGATTTGAGACAAAAAAGCAGTGATATAGCTCAAGATTTAGAGAAGAATAATTGGGTTTATTGAAATGTATATATACACAAAGCTTTATGTATATATACACATCTTTATAAATAATGAGCATATACTTATTGAAAGAAATGTAGATGAGCAAAAAGAAAAAAAAACACCCACAATTCTACTGCCCAGGAAGAAACGTATGTATTTTCCTTGATCATTTAAGAGTGTGATTTCCTTGGTACATGAAGGGATAACAGGTGTAGCTTGGTAAGACACCAAGATGGCCTCATGCCAGCCTACTCTAAGTTTCACTGGATGAGAATGTCCATTAATTGTCACCCCCCAAAAAAACAAAAACAAAAAAAGAAGATAGTCACAATATAGAAATATAAATTTTAGTGGAAAGCTTAAGTCCCCCTTGTTTTTGCCATTGCCATGTTCTGGTCAAAAGGGGTGAGCATCCTTTGCAAGGACAGTAAAACCAATGAAGTTTGGAAACCACTGCATCCTTGGAGGAATCTTAGCTGCAAACCTCCCTCACTGCTGAGTTAGCTCCCGCAGAGAGTCGTAAGTTAACACTAATTACATCAGACTCCTCAGATGAGAATGGAATATTTTGGAAGAGCAGGATGGTTGACGCCTAAGAACACTGACTTGACTCAAATTTGGTGCCTATTAATAACACGCTCTCCTGCAAGACAGCACCTGAAGGGCTCTTTACCTGCCACACTCTTCTCAGTTTGCTTTGCAGATGGAAAATATTAGTCCTATCCAAATGGTTTCTGAGTGTATTTATGCAGGTAATTATCCCCCGACTCTACGGTTTGCTTTATTGCCTGTTTCCTTCTAAAATATCTGGACGCTCCATGGACAAATCTCTTCAGCTTTCCCCAAAGACATAGACTTCACAGTCTGACCTGAGGTGGCCAGTCCATTTCCCTCAAAGGCAGAGGAGGACTGGTTCTTAAATCAGCCTCAATTCCTCCCACTGCCACTTGAAGTCAAATGTTGGGACACTCCTAAAGTGTTTGGGAGGGACAGGTGGATTGCTTGGAAATGAAATAGACAAACAAGTTCAAGTGCGAGTGCAGAAATGAGTTGTGAGGTGAAATACTAGGCCTCAGAGTGTGTGAGTCAGTCAGTCTCGGTCTCTCTCTCTCCAAGTGTGAGCCTCGAGAAGAAAGGCACACGCCTCATTAAGGAGACAAGACAGAACACCTGGAGGGGAATGAGCTTCTGGAGAGTAAATTACAGAAGAAGCTAAGGAGGTTTGACATTTATTGGTAAAATCTATGGGATTCAAAGAAAGGGAAGTAAGCAGATGTTAAGGGAGCTATTGACAGGTCTCGTGGCTTTATCTAATTAATTTGAACCTCCCCCAGTACTGAAGATTAAACTCAGAGCCTCGTGTATGCTTAGCAAGCACTCTGTCACTGACCTACACACCCAGTCCTTTTTATTATTTTAAATTTTGAGACAGTCTCATTAAACTGCCCAGGTTGGTCTTGAACTCGCAATCTTCCTGCCTCAGCCTCTCAAGTAGCTGGGATTACAGGTGTATGCCACAACCGTTTTGATCACCCACTGTACCAGTTTTCCTACTATTGCCTCTCAGCCCCCCGCCCCCCTTCAGCCTCTGCCCTATTCAAAAGACTGCAGCCTGTAAGCCTTTCTCCTGTACAGCCTGCGCCGCAGTAAGCCTTGTCAGTAGAGGGTGCTGGAGGGACACTGCAGGATCAGGAGGACGCCTCTTCCAGGTTCGGGTCTCCAGGCTGTGGAGTCCGTGGGTGGGGATATTCAGTGGAGCTGTGTCCCAGCTGTGAGCCTAGGGGGCAGCACTGCCCAGTGACCTTGCAGTCCCAGCTGGGGCCTGGAAGCCACTTCCGCATGTGCCCTGCTCCTCTGCACACTGTTCACCAGCTTCACCTGGCCTGCGCCCCAGAAGTTGTTCTGCTGCCTGGTGACTATGAACCAGCTCTAGTCATGGCAACCTGGCTCCCGCTCCACCCGTGCCTTCTCCAGTGATGGAACCCTGGCCACAGAGGGGAGCCCCTTCCAAGTTCGTCTGGCCCTGAATAAGCATCCAAGTGTTGCCCTAGGCTTTGAGGACTACAGAAATAGCGAGGGCTAAGGTTTTGCCTGTAAAAGTTACCATTTAGTAGGAAAGACAGACCAGGAGCTGTTATCAAAAAATGAGGGAGAATAAAATATGTGCTATAAAAGAATGAAAAGAAAAGGCCGTACATCTGGGGAGAGGAGCTATGAATTTTGACTCAACAATATTATGAGGATTATATTACTATTTCCAGTTTTCAGATGAGAAAACCAAGGCTTAATGAGCAGAGAGCCTCACGGAGTTCAGAGTCCATCAGTGAGAGGCTGGGTTGGTGAGCAAGCCTCCAGGCTCTACAACTAGGCTCCTCCTGGAATAAAAGTCTGCCTCACGGGTTGGGGATTTAGCTCAGTGATTTCTCTGCCTGCCTCACAAGCACAAGGTTCCGAGTTCGATCCCTGGTACAAAAAAAAATAAAATAAAATAAATATCAGCCAAAAGTGCCTCCTGCTTCTTTCTAGGAAGATGAAATCAGAATCTGGTTCTCCTCCTTTCTTATAAAATGTATGTCTTTGGGCTGGAGATGTAGGTCAGTGGCACCACGCTTGCCTTGCAAGCACAAGGTCCTCAGTACCAGGGGGGAAAATGTATGTCTTTGGAAGCCATTTCTGAGAATGACCCTAGGACTTAGGGTTCTTCTGCTCCTCTGTCAAATAGCTAAGGCTGCAGAAGATTCTGCTACCACTTACAGCTGTCTCCTTCATGAACACAATGTTTAACTTGTGGCAAAGTATGTAAAAGGCCATGCATGGGGAAGTTTGCATTACTTCAATGCAAACATTTCAGGGTAGGATTTCCACCACCTGAACAAAGCCTCAACAATCTCTTTGAAGGCTGGGCATGGTGGCATCCACATGATCCCAGCACTCAGGAGGCTGAGGCAGGAGGATTGCTGTGAGTTTGAGGCCAGCCTGGGCTCCATAGTGAGTTCAAGGCCAGCTTGAACTACATAGTGAGACCTTGTCTCAAAACATAAAAAAATCACTTTGAGCACCTCAACATGCTCTTTAGGCACAAGATGGCAAAGAATCCAAACTCCCAGTAAATAATCTCCAGTGATTTGAGATTTTAGGTGATACTTGTAAGGGGTGGCTGAATAACAGAAGGCATGAGTTTTGGGTTCCCGTACAGGAATCTGCAGCAGATATCTTGCTTACTGGTTGATCTTTGTTTCCTTTCATAAGTCTGAATTCTATTTGCTTGGTCTAAGCACTCTAATTTCTCATAACTCCCAATACAGGACTCAACATAGAGTGGAAATCTCTTCCCATGGGCTTATGGGTCCTAATGTTGGGAGTCAGGAGAGCTAAGGCTTGAATTCACTTATCTTCTCTGGGTAACTTTGGGCAAGTCTCTACATCATTTTTGACCCTTCTAAAATAGAAAGCTTAGTCTAGAAGGATAGAGTCCAGGGAACCTGTGAAAGATCCTAGAACATACAAATTTGGGGAGGTGTGTTTTTCTGGAGGGCAGATTCAGCCACTTTTGTCTGATTATGAGATCTATGTCCCTAAAGCTATGCACCTTCACTGCCTTGTGTGCTTTGCAGAGAGAATTTGTTTCCTTCTGAGATGGGACTTGGATCTGGGAGCTCATTGGAGAGCTTTTCCTATATCACTTGTAGTAATGGTCTATCTAGTCTCTGTAAATTTGTCATAGGTATTGTATTAGTCTGTCTTTGTTACTATAACAAAATACCCAAGGCAGGCTGACCACAAAGACAAGAAGGTTGTTTTGCTCATAGATTTGGAGGTTCAAGGGCCTTAGATGGGTATCAGCTTGACTCTAGTGAGGCTTTTATAATAGAAGACAGGAGTACATGTAGAAGGATCACATCACCAATTAGGAAGCGAGGGAGAGAGAGAGAGAGAGAGAGAGAGAGAGAGAGATTGAGAAAGACAGACACACAGAGAGAAAGACAGGCAGTCTTGGGTCCTACAATCCCTTTGGGGACATGACCCCATTCAACTCCCTCTCTCAACACTGCCACCCTTGGGGACAAAGCTTCCAACATATGAACTCTTTAGGGACACACTGAATCCGTAACTAACCCATGGCAGACACTCAGGGGAGAATGTGTTTGTCCTCTTCCCTTCTGTATCTCCCCACGGATCATCTACGGTAAATTTCGGTGCCAGTCCGACTCCCCTGACCTCCTCCCCACACTGGGAAATAAGAAGACAAATTCTCTTTAATATGAACTGAGTGATGGTAAAATGAGAAGACAAGTCTTCGGAAGAAATATTATCTTATGGATTGCAAAATAAAAATGGAGCAATTTCCCCTTTTTGTAAAGCATTATGAACAATAAATACCAAGCGTCTTAAAAATCTTCATATATTTTGACATAGCAAGTTTATGCTTTGAGAATTTATCTTAAGGAAAGAATCTTAAAGGGAAAGCTTTATGCACAAAGATTTTTATTGGAACTTTATTGTAATGGCAAGAAAAAATATAGAGGAGAAAATAAAGTTTAAATATCTCACAATGGGAGACTGGCCAAAGAAATTAGTATAAATCCATTTGATGAACTATGATGTGACATGCAGTCATAACTAAGCAGGGAGAAGTATATTGCTAGACAAGGAATAGAACATTCTAGATTTCTTCTGGAACAAGGGAAGGTTTCTAGATTTCATGATCTCTCTTGTTTTGTTTCTAGATATCTTTCAAGATTCTGTGGCTTTTCTTCTTTATAGTCCATTTACTTGGGATGATTTTTACAAATCAGTTGACAAACTTGGTAATCTTGGATTCTGCAGCCCCTTTCTTTAAAATAATACTTTTTATGGTCTAAGATCTAAGCTTAGATGAGAACTCTTTGTACTTTAAAATAGTTTCCCTGTACGTATAAAAGTGTTATACAAAATAAAATCTACTATTTTTTTTAATTGGGGGGGGACTGATCCAAGCTTACAGTTGTGCAGATTTGTATCTTTCTGCCAAATGCCAAAGCTGCTTGAGGATGCAAGGGAGAAGTGGTTGATTAGTAGAGATTCTGAGAGAAAAAAAACAAAATCTACCAGTCATCTTGTTTTATGCTTTGGATATGATTAACAGGACAAAGAGGCTTAACTAAGCTGTTGTTCTTCTCTACTATAAGTTTTTTTTTTTCCAGCATTTGAGAAGCAATTACCTAAGACATACCAAGAAAGAACAAGGTCAGCAAGAAAGAACACTGGAAAAAAAGAAAGAACACTGGAAGCAGAATTATTGCTTCAACAATGCTTTCATCCAATGGCTGTCATCAAAACCTCAAAACACAAAAAATGCTGGCAAGGTTACTGGGGAAAAGGAACCTTTCTACTTGGTGGGTGAGAATGTAAACTACTATGGAAATCGGTATGGAGACACCTCAACAATCTAAAAATATAAATTCCCTGTGACCCAGCTATACACCTGGGTATCTTCCCAGAAGAGTTAAATACCTCATATTACAGTGATATAAGCACACCCATGTTTATAGCAGCACAACTCATAATAGCTAAATCTAGGAAGTGGCCTATATGTCTATCAACAGATGAATAGATAAAGAAAATGAGTTATTTATACACACTAGATAACTACTCAGTCACAAAAGAGGATAAATTTGAGTTATTTGCAGGAAAATGAGTGCACCTTGAGACTATAATGTTAAGTGAAATAAATCAGACATAGAAGGCAAGTATCACATGGTTTCTCTTACGTGAGAAAACCAATGTATAAATAAAGAGCAAAATAAAGGATAGATAATAGGAAATAGTGATGTAGACCTTTTGCAGATGGGAAGGGGATCTGGGATGGAGGGAGAGGGAAGGGGAAGTAAAAAGGACCAAGATGAGATTGGATATGTGTATGTCCCAGCTCCCCATGATGAATGTATTCATTATGGGTTGTAAAAATATACTCAAAAATAATAAAAGAAAAAATCCCAATGCTTTCATTTGAATGCTCTGGATTTGCACAGTGGCCACTGGTTTGGTGGACGGGGCGGGATTCTAGTCATGGGCTAGTACTTTAGACACATGGGGCTAGAGCTCTTTCATGGTTTATTGATTATCACCTAACAGCCACATATACAGGAGGGAAGAGCCTGAAGAGCATTTAGAGACATGGGAAATATGCATGCTCCAGGATCCAACCTAATATTTCAGCTTGTTTTCCGCTTGGCCATTAAGCTTGGATGAACAGAATGGTCTTCCTTGGCTTCTTCAAAAACATTTTCTGCCTCTTTTCTGTTTTCCACTTTCCAGAATACAGTTGGGTAACTACCACCTATTTTGAAGTTAGAAATACTTGAGCACATTGCTCTGAATAAAGGGAAAGGCTGGGAGCACAGCAGTGGATGAATTTGTAAATTTTTATTAAGCTCCTACTATGTGTTCAACACTGTGCCTCTTAAATGTGTAAGAAAGTCCACGCTCAAAGGGGCCTAGGATTTCATAGAGACTAGATTTAATCAACAACATCATACAATATATAATCTGTATATATTTTTGGGGGCGGCGGCACTGGGGATTGAACTCGGAACCTTGCACTTGTGAGGCAGGCGGTGGAACCACTGAGCTAAATCCCCGGCCCTATAATCTATATGTTAAAGCATTCATCCCTTGGTTCCTCAGAGATTAGTTCTAGGACCCCTTTTGGAGAGCAAAATCCATGGATGCTGTAGTAGTATTTGGTATAGTATTTGCATCCTCCTGTGTCCTTTAAATCACCTCTAGACTGTTTATAATACCTAATACAATGTGAATGCTACGTAAAGAATTGTTATACTGTACTGCTAGGGAATAATGACAAGAAACAAGTCTGTACATGTTCTGAACAGGTGTAATAGTTTTCTGAATATTTTCCATCTACAGTTGGTTGCCTCAGAAGATGCAGGACTTATGAATACAGAGAGCCAACTCTATCAAATTCTAAAAGGTGTGCTTCATAAATGAGTCCCCTGGTCCAAATTCAGTGAGAAGGGAAATCAACACAGGTCCAAGGGGACCTGGCCCAGGATTCTTTTGGGAGCAGGAGGAGTGATTCAAGAGACTGGCCATTTGGTGTCCAGAGGAAAGAGGAGTCCCACTGAACAATCTACTGCACAGCATGGACAGGAGATGCCAAGGGCCGGGTCCTAACTTACAGCTGGGTGTCCAGAGAACCGACTGGTGGCACTGGGGGGCCTGGGGGCAGGAAGTGGCCCCAGAACCAATCTTGATCTGACCTTGGTCTTGGAGTGGAATTAGAGCCCCATCTGGCAATACAGTGGGAGGTGAACTGCTTTTATTTAATCCTCATCAAATGTTCTACTCACACAGGCTTTAGAGGTATTAAGGCTGAATGAGGAAACTCATCCCTGGGCTTGGGGAGGATTGACTCAGAGGCTGGGTAAATGGCAGGGCCTCCCTGGAGGATGGGCCCAGTGGACAGCGTCATTAGGCCCTTGGCACAGAAGGGAAAATGCGTTTTTCCAACGCCAGCAGGGAGTGACAAAGCAAACCAAAGGCCAGGGTTTCAAGCTGTGAGTTTTTAAGAAAATCCCACCCAGAGGTGGTATGCACCAGCTGCAGGGGGCTGGTGGCTCATGGGGCCCACCGTAGCTCAGTGGGACCACTATGCTTTTGGGTTTTCCAGACACGGTCCCGGTCCAACATTGACAGCTCAATTGCCTTCCAGGGTATTGGTTTGAGGATTCTGTTTGTTCGTTTTTAAAAATTTTTGTTTTGTCTTAAAAAATTTTTGTTTTGTTTTGTGGTGTTGAGGATGGCAACCAGGGCCTTTCACATGGTAAGCAAGCACTCTACC
Source organism: Heterocephalus glaber (assembly GCF_000247695.1). The sequence continues at coordinate 819,627 of NW_004624870.1, forward strand.
ACCTCGCAGACACAGTTTTAAAAAAAAAAGCCTTTAAATTGACACATAATAATTATACATAGTTGCACAAGCGCAAGGACCTGAGTTCGATCCCCGGTACCAAAAATAAAAAAATAATAATTATACATATTTATGGGACACAATATTACATTAATGTAATATTTCAATGTATATATACAGTGTGTAATGGCCAGATTAGGGTAATTGGCATATTCAAATAACCTCAAATATTCATTATTTCCTTGTTTTGGGACTATTTAAAATTCTCTCTACTAGCTATTTTGAAGATCCCAATAATTGGCATCCATCATAGTTATTCTATTATGCTATAGAACACGATATGTTTTTCCTCATATTCAACTCAGGGTTTGATTTTTCCTTCTTTCCTTCATTCCTTTTCGTCTTTGTGGTGCTGGGGATCAAACCCAGGTTTTTATACGTGCTAAACATAGGTTCTGACACTGTACACCTGCAGCCTAAGGTTTTTATTTTAAAGGGCTCCAAATAGACCTTGGGAGGAAAGAACTTTGAATGAGTCTTCTCTCCACAAGGCTGTCTTCGAGGCTAGGTTACTTTCCTGGCTGTTGTCCGTATGGGACCCAGGAATGAGGCAGACAGTGAGAGGATGAGGTAATGCTCTCAGGGGTGTGGGATGATCAAGTGAGGACATCCCTGAGGGTGAGAGGCCAGCAGTACTGTGATCCACCAGGTGGAATGGTGCCAGGACCCAACAAGCCCACAGTGTAGTGGGGCAGTGGGGAGGGTCTGTTCAGAGAGGAGGAGGGGCAGGGAGGGGACCTCCTGGAGGAAGGCTGGAGCCCTGGCAGTGGGCAACAGCAGAGATCAGAGAGAAAATGGCTGCAGGAGTGAGGGGCTGCCCTGAGCATGGTCTGTGGGGTTCTGCATGTACTCCTAATAAGCAGGAAGGCGGCACATACTTGGAGATGGCAGTAGAGTGAGGAAGCTAATGGGGGTCCCTGGAGGCCAAGATACAGGAGAAATAAAGAACTCCAACACCCTGAGTCACCTGGAGGGAGCAGACTCAAAATTAGGGTACTCATGGGCCGGGGATTTAGCTCAGTGGTTTCGCAGCCTGCTGCACAAGCGCAAGGACCAGAGTTTGATCCCTGGTACCAAAAAAAAAGAAATGTCGGGCACGAGGATTTAGCTCAGTGGCACAGCACCTGCCTCACAAGCGCAAGGTCCTGAGTTCAATCCCCGGTACCAAAAAAAAAAAAAAAAGTCTATAAAATTAGGGTACTCGTGATGCCAGGAAAAGAGGTTTGCCTGATTCTTACACTGGTAACTGAATAATGTGTTTGTTTGTACCCCAAAAGAAAACTGGGGACTCAACCATGGAGTGCTGAGCTACATTCCCAGGCCCGCACTTTTTTTTGGTACTGGGGATTGAACTCAGGACCTTGTGCTTACGAGGTAGGCGCAGTGCCACTGAGCTAAATCCCCGGCCCCTCCCAGCCCTTTTGAAAGCAATTTTTAAAACATTTTGAAACAGGGTCTTTCTTGCAAAGTTGCTCACTCTAGTCCTGAATTTGCAATCCTCCTGCCTCAGTCTCATGAGTAGCTGGGATCACAGCTATCAGTTTAGACTTACTAAGCTTCCAAAGAGAACTCTGTCAAGAAAGATTACATGATTGGAGGTTGGGGAAAGCTGGCACTGATTGAACACTCAGAAACAAGTAGAGGATCTTCACATTGTTCAGCCTGGCCCTCTTCTGCATGAAACCACACGGAAGGCACACCCTTCAGAGGTTCTGGGTTTTTTTCATTTTAAAAAAAATGTTTCTCAGGAACTAGATATTTTTAACTTGAGAAATATAGTCAAGCTGGGTGTGGTGGTACACGAGGCCAGCCTGGGCAACTTAGTAAGACCCTGTTTCAAAATAAAAAGAAAAAGGGCTGATGATGTAGCTCAACACTCTCTGAATTCAATGCCCAGTACCACTACCAAAAAACAAACCAAACCAAACCCAACAAATAAACAACAACAACAGAACAGTCAAGTACAAGGGAGAAATTAGCAACTAACCATAAAGTTTATACATTATAACCCTCCAACCCTTCAAGAACGAGAGGTAAAGTTTTAAAAATCAATTTTATATAAAATCTGGTGCCATCATGTCATTCACAAAATACAAACAAGATCTTAAGTAAGACATGGTGATTTTTGTTTTTTATTTTAGACTCCCTGCCCCAGAAACAATATTTTGAAGGTACAGAACAGTTCTATCCAAGAAACTCACAGTTGTACACTCCTCCTACCCTAACTCCTAGCAACCATTGATCTGGTCTCCTACCTATGGTTTTGTCCTTTCAAGAATCTCAGATGGGGCGGGGTGGGGGGGCCTAGGATTTTACTCAGTGGTTCCGCCGCCTGCCTTGCAAGCGCAAGGTCCCAAGTTCGATCCCAGGTACCAAAAACAAAACAAAACAAACAAGGAAAGGATGTAGCTCAATGATAGGAGCACTTGCCTAGCATGCAGGAAATCCTGGATTGCATGCAGTAACAGAGGAAGGAAGAGGAGGAAGAACAGGAGGAGGGGGAGGAAGAAGGAGGAGGAGGAGAAGATGATGAAAAGGAGAAAAAGAGGAGCAGGAGGAAGAAGATGATGAAGAGGAAGAAGGAGGAGGAGGAAAAAAATAGAATCACACAGAGTATATCCTTTTGAGATAGGCTCTTCTTGGTACAACACCTTCAAGATCCATAAAACTTTCAAGATCCAGTCTGTTGTTGTGCATCTCAAAGTTTGTTCCTCTTTAGTGCTAAGTGATATTCCATCATGCGAATGTACAACAGTTTGTTTATCCATGTATCTGTTTCCAGTTTGGGACAACTATGAACAGAGCTGCTGAAAGCATTTGTGGACAGGTTTTGTTTTGTTTTGTTTTTTTGTATTGGGGATCAAACTTGGGACCTTGCACTTGCGAGGCAGGTGGTAGAACCACTGAGCTAAATCCCTGGCCCAGGACAGGTTTTCATACGATCTCCAGTTTTCATTTTTCTAGAGGTGAAACTCAGGAGTGGGCTTTCTGGGTTACATGGTGTATGTTGAGTCTTCCTCAAATGCAGAGAGAACCATTCTTTGGTAGTAGGTTGAACAGTGTCCCTTTCCCAACTTAGGTCTATCAGCAGCCTCAAAAGTGACTTTGTTTGGAAAGAAGGTCTTTGCAGATGTAATTAGTTAAGGATCTTGCAATAAAGGCATCCTGAATGGAGGGTCGCCCCTCAATGTGATGACGGGTGTCTTTAAGGAAGGGGAAAGGGTACTGAAGACAGGACAGTTCGCACAGGGAGAAGAGCATGGTGTAGAGACAGGGGAGAGGGTGGAGTGCTGCAGCCACGAGCCAAGGAATTGCTGCTCTCACCAGAAGCAAATAAGGAGCCTTCCCTAGGGCTTTTTGGAGGTGTCACGGCCCTGCTGATGCTCTGAGTTCCACTTTTAGCCCCCAGAGCTGCAGAAAACACATTTCTATTGTTTTGACCTCCTGATGGGTGAGGTCTGTTATGGCAGCCTAGGAAACCAGCTCAACCCTCCACTCCTGGGGACCCCTTTCTTCCTTCTCCATGCTCTGCTGAAAGGCTGGCCTTCCCCGGGCCTCACTGTGCTAAGCATTCACCCGCCGGGGCCACTTTTGTTCTCTGCTGTTAACTGTGTGCAGGCAGGAGAAAGGGCTGGAAAACTAAAAAGAACACAGGAAATGTGGCTTCGAGACAGGCCAATGGGAGTCACGTGTCCTTTCCCTGTCTCCACTGCCCCAAAGCCTGTGGAAAATTCAAAACCACAGACGGAAAACTGGCGACCAAAAAACATCTGAGAGACAGAAGGACAGGAATAATTTAGAGCACTCGCGCACGGGTAAGGTTCAAAATAAAAAGCTACTGACAAACGCACCTGGGGAGGATGGGGACAATAGCATAATGGAGCAAAGGATGCCCGGGAGAGTGGTGAGGTGGAGGCCTAGGGGCAAAAGCGGGTCACGTAATGGATGCGAATTCACAGAACTGATTCCTTTGAGGGGAGGGACAGGACACTTCCATTCCGGGTGGGTGTCTAAAGAGAGCTCCTGCAGTTGTGTGTGGGGGTGTTTGACTGTGACTGAGAACTATTTCATGCCACGACTGAAGTGCTACGCGGGGCCCAGAGGTGACCCGGGCTCAGCTAGGTGAGATGAAAGGTGAAAAAGAAGGTTCAAGAGACAGTAATCAAAGTGCCATGACCAAGGAGAAACAGATGCTGTCCGGAAAAACAATGTTCTAATCAGGTGCTCTAGGTCATGGCAACTAATTATGAGAAGGACAGAGAAGTACATTAAAGCCATTCAGCAGGGCCACAAATGCTATAAGGTGATTCATCTACTGAAAAGGGTTTTAAAGGTGCAAAAATGCTGCTAAGCTTCAGTTCCCGGGCAGCTGGAACAAGGTTCTTTTCAGAAGCTTGGTCTAATTTCGGTGCAGAGTAGCCCCCGTCCAAATTCTTCCTGTGGGCCACAGCCTCTTTTGGACACAGACTGTCTCAGGAGACGCGGCTGACACCTCACATGTGCAGGTGAAGACTCGGGCACCGGGGCGGGGGTCCGGTTTCCCTGAAGTAGGATCAATAATGTCTCTGAAAATAAGCCTCAGAAGCTGGGCTTAAAATAGCTCCAATTTCTCCCCGTTCTTTCTTATTTCAATTCACAGGGTGGTCTTGGGGAACCAGAACTGCTGGTTTTCTCTAAAGTTGACAAATCCATATTGAATCTGGAAGTGTTCCCAGGCCCTTGTGTGTGCAGCTTTTAACAGCCTGGCTGCTTGGTGTCTGTGTCCTAGAGGTGACTTTGATCTCCTCATTGCCTAAACTCTTTTGGAGCCCACACAATGAATCCTTTGCACGAAGAGGCAGAGTTTTGGACATAGAAAAATTACAGGTATGTGCTTTTCCACTCAGCCTCAAGAGAGGAGAATAAAACACGAAGCCAGGGGCTTGAGGCCTGCAGGTGGGGCCACCACCCTGGGAGGTGAGAGGGGTGGAGGCCGTAGCCTGGGTCACTAGGGGCCAAAGTGTTTCCTTCCCTTGTTCACCAAACAAGCATCCTGAGGTACTTCGGGGCCTGGATTTCCTTCTAGTTCCTTTCTAGCGAGCCTCTCTGCACAAAAACAATTCATGGGCACCAGCCCAAACCCATTTAAAAATCATAATAGACTGCATCTACTGTCAGAAGAAACAAAATCAAGGTACACTGTTACGTCTTCCTGGTAGGCTGTGTTTGGTTTGGTTTTCCTTCCTGTGTGGATGGGTGGTGAACCCACCTCCCATGCCAGGTGGCTGCAGAAAAGCTCTGGAAGGAACCCCCCAGGCACGGGGAAGAAAGACTTCGGCCAGCAGGTGGGAGGGGCTGGCTTCCAGCCCTGGCCCACCCTATGAGTCATGCCTGCCTCAGTGGACCAGCTCTGCAGTCTGCTCTGCGAATCTACTTTGGGCTGTCTCTGATGTCATCTTTTTTTTTTTTTTT